>CAWUFW010014384.1:0-416942 GCA_963921515.1 Calotriton arnoldi | reverse complement strand
CCACCCCAGTTCAGACATGGCCATATGCAAATCAGTCTGACCCTGTGCCTCATGGGAACAGTCCAGCACGAACTGCCAAGCCATGTCTTCCCTGGACCGGAAACAAGCATCCTAGGACCGGTTTCTGGCATTCCAGCCGTCATCAGCCAGGCTTGCTTGAATCCAGTGGCAAAGTGAGCAAGGAACCCACGTCTGGGCATGCCCCCGCCAACTTAGGGCGAACAAAGCGATACAAAAGGGGATGATGGACGGAACGCTTGAGCCATGAATGGTGGCCTTGCTTGCTTCCAGCAGAGTGCCCGGGGAGGAGACGGAGTCTTGATTAGTGAGAAAGTATTGCTTGAGTTCTTTACCTACAGTTTTCTTAAAGTCCTTGTCCTGGAGGAACCATGCATTCATCCTCCATATCGGGCGCAGCGTGTCCGGGGGGTCTCCCACTTCCAAAAACATGGGCGAGTGATCAGATATACCCCTAGGAAGGATGGTAATGTCTCTAATTTTCTGACAGTCGAGGGCGGGCATGAAGATATAGTCAAGTCGTGCATGTGTGTGGTGCGCAGCAGATGTATGTGTGAATTGTTTGCTCCGGGGGTGCCAGACCCTCCAGGCGTCGCAGACTCCCAGGGTGCTTCCCCAGTTTGTTAAGAGCTTAGCGTGTGTGGATCTAGTGGCAGATGGGGCGTTTGCGGTGTCAAGGACTGGGTGCATAACTGCACACACAAAGTATTTATAAAAATATGTATTTATTATCTAATACTCTCTAGTACGTTACAGTATCTCCTACACTGAGATTTATCCAAAACACACAATGTTATAGCAAAGCAATCACAGTAAATAGCACTAATATACAGTGGGCCCCAGGGGGGGACCAAACCATTTACTAAGAAAGTGGTATATGAACCACGACTGGAGTCAAGACAATGTCGAGAGGTTGTAGAATTGCTGGGACCCCAAAGAACCACCTAAGGTGAGTAGATAGGGATCCCACTGAGGGCACGTGCAGTGTGCTAACACGACAGCGGGCTCTGTACAATTCTATAGGAAAGTCGCGGTTGAAGTTGTAGAGTATTAGGACCCTTCCCAGTGGACTCTGAAGAACCTCCATGGAAGACAGAAGGTTGGAGAGCCACCCCACCCGTGGATACCAAGTGACCCACGTTATCTAGCCCAGGGAAGCCGGGTGCATAGGGATGAAGTGGTGTCGGAAACCGCCGTCAAACCCAATTGAGGACTTCAGGAAAGTGCCACTGCTGGAAGGGAAGAAAGTGCCAGTTGGAATCTAAATGTGGATTCTTGTCAAAGAGTACCTGAAAGCAGAGGGGACAGAGTCTGGGTCACTTGGGAGTGACCAGGGGCTCGATAGACGAATGCCCACCGATGTCGGATGCTTCAGGATGGATGTCGATGACCTTGACTCTGCAACTGTAGGGACCAGGCGATGATGAGGATGACCAGGAGCCAGATACAAGCTGTCCCACGAAGGATGTCGAGTGCTGAGGGGTCGGTGCCCGGCGGGAGCACCAACAAGCCTTGGCAACAGCAACCGACACAGGAAGTCAAGAAAGAGTACGGTTCGGACCAGCAAGGTCCAGGAGACTCACCACAAGCAGGGGAGTCAGGGCAGGCCCCGAGCAATCAGGGGAGCCCAAGGAAATCATAGATGACCCTCCGCAGGACCCACAGTTCGAAGGCAGTGGAGTCGCAGAAGGACCTCGAGCAGCTTTACAAAACAACAGGCCACAGAGCACACAATGCGAAGTAGCTGAAGATCTTTTCAGGAGAAGGTGCAAGAGGTTGGGACGACTTGGAGCCCAATGCACTTGTCGAAGGAACGCCCACAAGTATATGCACTTACAAAAGTACGCGGTGCACAGGGGTTCGGTTATTGCAGCCCCCACGAGGGATACTGGCTTCAAACTCGGTGAAAGGACAGCACAGGCCTCGAGACATGTAGAAACCCATCTCCTGTGTTGATGAACCCTTCGGAGTCCGTAGGAGCTTGGGAACAGCAGACCGGTCAGCAGTGTTGCAGTGCCTGCGAATGCAGGGGAGTGACTCCTTCACTCCAAGGGAGATTATCTTCAAGTGTCTTGGATGCTCCACTGGTCCTGCACAGATTCTGTATGGTGCACAGGCACAGACGATGCAGCAGACTGCGAGGGAGATGAAGTCAGCCCCAAACGAAGTCCAGTGAAGTCAAGAGTGCCCAGACGGTCTGTCACTATTCACTACCTGTGCTCTCGTTCCCACCACCAGGGAGCCGAATTGTGGGGCTTTCCAGTATTCTAATATGCTTCCAGACACTCCCCTGTATGCATATTATGACTTCCAGGCATTTGGACATCATTTAGGAATTGACATCCATTCCCAATCCATGCCGGGTTTTGTGGAAGCCAGTCTGCTCATGCTGGAAACTCCATTACCTATAATCCCCTGCTCACTGCTTTGTCTCCACCCCTGCAGGCCAAGGATGGGTGGGGGAATTCAGCTCACCTGTGGCTGGCTGCTGCTAGCCTGCTCACACCTGATGCACATGAGTACTGTGAGCTCTTTTAAGCCCCAGCTCCCTTCAGCCCAGTGTTGGTCATTTTAGCTGTTTTCCGGTGAGACCGATCCTTGTTTCCTGAGTTCCTGAGCTATAGCTATTCCTTGTGCCTGAATTAGCACTGCCTGCAGTGCTACCTTGTTTCCTGAGTTCCTGAGCTATAGTTCTTCTTTGTTCCTGTTCCTGGGCTTCAGCTATTTCTTGTTCCTGATTTGCACTGCTTGCAGTGCTCTCTTGACTCCTTGTTTCCTGAGCTGTAGCTATTTCTTGTTTCCTTGAACCAGTACTGCCTGCAGTGCTACCTTGACTCCTGAAGCTTTAGTAATTCTCTGTTCCTGAACAAGCACTGCCTGCAGTGCTACCTTGACTCCTGAAGCTTTAGTAATTTCCCTGTTCCTGAACTAGCACTGCCTGCAGTGCTACCTTGACTCCTGAAGCTTTAGTAATTCCCTGTTCCTGAACTATCACTGCCTGCAGTGCTACCTTCACTCCTGAAGCTTTAGTAATTCCCTGTTCCTGAACCAGCACTGCCTGCAGTGCTACCTTGACTCCTGAAGCTTTAGTAATTCTCTGTTCCTGAACCAGCACTGCCCGCAGTGCTACCTTGACTCCTGAAGCTTTAGTAATTTCCCTGTTCCTGAACTAGCACTGCTTGCAGTGCTACCTTGATCCTGAAGCTTTAGTAATTCCCTGTTCCTGAACCAGCACTGCCTGCAGTGCTACCTTGACTCCTGAGACTTAGCTCAATTCTTGTTCCTGCCTCAGCACTGCCTTCTATGCTACTTTGTTTTCTTGATTCCTGAACCTGCACTATTCTAGTATACCCTTGTAGCCTCCCCTTCTGTATATCCTTTTCCAGTCCCTGCCTTTCTTCCCATTTCCTTGGTTCCAGTTCCTAGTTTACTGTCTTTCTATGTCTGCTGTCTTGCTTCTGTTATCTTGTATGTTTGTTACCTGCTTTCTGCCAAGTGTGCCCTGTGATTTCCTTCCTTTCCTGTTAAGCACTCCTCCTTGCTAGCTCCTTGTCTATTGTGCTTGTGTTTAGTTCTACCCCCTTGCTGTTACTGCCTTCCGTGTTCCTGTTTGATCGCCAGGATCCGTGGGCACAGCTGACTACCTAGGTGGTGTTTCTTGTTCACTGTGAGTATTGTCTTTGAGTTACATTTATAACATCACCATAGGTATAAGCTCCATAGACCCTGCCTTTGCATGCATATCCTATATGTGGGTATTTGCAGTCAGTATCTGTAACAGCAATTGTGGCTGAGAAACTTACTGAGCTTCAGTCTTACCGTGTGGAGCTCCTGAGTGCTTTACCCCACACTCCCCTTTACTGTTAATGTTGTTTCATATATATGTCTTGCACATTCGTCCTGGGTGTAGTTTTTCTGAATGCTAAATCGCCTCATGAGTGCCTGTCCTTTCTGAGTCTTAGCCATCTTGTTCCTTCGTGCAGGCCTACCCTTTGGATCCCTTTTCTCCTCTGACTTCCTGTATGATCCTGGGCAGCGCTGTACTCCCCTTTCTGCGTACTTTTACTACCCATTTTCCAGTCCTTGCCCAAGTCCCTGACTGTGTCCCAGACAGTCCCGGACAGTCCCTGACACGGTCGAAGTGTAGTGGTTTCATTTCTGAATCTTGTCCAGGACGAATCTAGGGACCTACACCCAGGTAAGCCCTTAAGTACCCTAAGGAGAGGGTTGGAAGATTCAGGGGGACCCTCCCAGGCGAGGGTCTGGACAGGGGGGAGGCTACTCCCATGTCCTTTGTCCAGTTTCACGCCAGAACGGGAGCCACTGGCTGCCAGGACTGGTTTGAACTGGACTATGCACAGGGACACCAAATGTGCCCCTCATGCAGACTTTCTAGTGCTGGCAAGCGCACCCACCCAGCCCCAATACACTAAATCCTGTCTGGGAGGTGATCACACCTCCCTGTGACAGTATACCTATTGTTCTGCCTTCCCCTGCTTGAGCTTGGTTCAGCAGCAGGAGGGCAGAAATGTGTCTCAGGTCGGCAGCAACCATTTTGTGCTGTCCGGGACTAGAAGGTTGGTACCGGTAAGACTGAGAACCCAATGGAAGGTTCTTCCAGAGGATGGAAGCATACCTCCCACACCGGTTACCGGTGTGGGGGTATGATTCAAACATGTTTGACACCAAACACGATAGGATTCGTTTCAGCCGTTTTTGAGATAGTCATCACGCGGTCGCATGATGCAACTCTATATGTGTATATGGCTGATTCACTGGCAACCCGGGAGAATGGACTCCCGGGAGAGTGTTCTGCTCATGCAGAGGCACCTTCTCACTTAGAACCAAGCACCCTGCCTTCAGGATTGTTAAGGCCTGCTATAGGGGTGACTTATAGGTTTTAAGTGCAGTGACCCTTAGATATAGTAAACCTATATCTTTCGTAAGTGGTGAAAGCACCAACTTACACAGGCTGCAATGGCAGGCCTGTAGTTCCATTTTTGTGGGTGGCAAAATACATGCTTCAGCCCATGGGAGACCTCTGGGGTACCTATGCCCTGGGTACATGGGTACCATATACTAGGGACTGACAAGGGTACCCAGTATCCAATCTGGGATGTACCTAAGTACACGACACAACAGTTTAGGGAGAAAGCAGATAGACTGGGGTCCTGATTAGCAGGATCCCAGTCAGACTAGTCAAAAACAGCATTACATCAGCAAAAAGTGGGGGTAACCATAACAAGCAGATCCTACTTTCCTACACACACCACCAGGCAATAGCCAATCTACGCACACCGTCATCAAGGGCAAGTCCACACACCATTAGCCAAGTGCAAGTCCACACACAATGCCAGCAAAATGCCAGGCAAAGGTCAGTACACGCAGACCGTCAACCAAACTCCAGTTCACACACACACAAAGTTACCAGTGTTTTTCTGCCCAGACTTGGTGGCAGATGAGACTAAGAGTATCACTGAAACAGCCAAAATGTGTGCCTAAAAAAAAGGGGAGCGACCCTTGCTTATGGGGCTTCTCCCTGACATACCCATAAACATATCCCTGGTACCTAGATGGCTTTCTGCCCTCCCGGGGGGGGGGGCAGATCAGGGGCTATTGCCCCCATCTGCTTCCCAAGGGAGTCAAAGTCTATGGGGGGATGGGGGATTAGCATGCCCATTTTGGGCAGCCCCTACGTATAAAAAAAAATCCCTGGTGCCTAGTGGGCTTTCTGCTCCCCCGGGGTGGCAAATTGGGGGCTATTGCCCCCATCTGCCTCCTGGGGGGGGCAGAAAGACTGGAATTCTTTTGGGGGGTGGGGGCATAGGCATGCCCATTATGGGCAGTCCCCACCCCTACATTTACATAAAAAAATATCCCTGGTGTCTAGTGTGCTTTCTGCCCCCAGGGTGGCAGATTGGGGGCTATTGCCCCCATCTCCCCAGCAGGGCGGGGCAGAAAGACTGTCCAGTTTCTTTGGGGTGGGTGGGGGCCTAGGTATGCCCATTTTGGGCAGCCCCCACCCCTACATTTACATTAAAAAAATCCCTGGTGTCTAGTGTGTTTTCTGCCCCCCCTCCGGGGGGGGGCAGAGTGGGGGCTATTGCCCCCATCTGCCTCCTGGGTGGGGGCAGAAAGATTGTGGGATTTTTGCATATTAAAAAATCCCTGGTGTCTAGTGTGCTTTCTGCCCCCCTGGATTGGCAAATTGGGGGCTATTGCCTGCATCTGCCTCCTGGGGGGGGCAGAAAGACTGGAATGTTTTTGGGGGGGGGGTGGGGGCATAGGCATGCTTGTTTTGGGCAGCCCCCACCCCTACATTTACATAAAAAAAAGAAAATCGGCATGGCTTGGCGAGCCAAGATGGCGGTCGCACTCTAAGAGTGCTCCGGACCCCTCTAAAATCCGTCTTAATCCTCATACTCCTCCAGTGCCATCCACCCAACTGGGGCATCGCCACCCCCAAGGCGCCCTCCCCCACGGCAGCCCAGAGACTAACAACTGCCTGTGGGACCTAGATAAGCGGACGGCGGGAAACCCGGAGGCAGCGGGACTCAAGCCAAGATGGCGGCGCCCGTGCCTACCCCCGGAGGCTGGCACCGTGATCCTGCCATAGGACGTCGCTCCTGTGCCGGTGGTGCCACGGGCCCTGCCAATCGGCCATTGGAAACGTAAGACCTCCCCCACGCTGCTGCCACAGCGATCCCAGGAGCCGGATGGAGCCGGGGCGCCGGGGACAACGACCAACGGAGCCCGCATGGGCCTGCGAGGTGAGGGGGGACCCCGGGAGGAACGGCGGGACTCCCATACTGCTCCCACATTCCCCGCGGAGGCAACGGGGACCCTCGAAGATCTGAGAGGAGCAACCGCTGGTGATCCCCCGGCCCGCGCCCTGCGGACACCCAGACGGACCTGTAGTGGGTGAGAGGTTTGGCCCTGTGGCGGGAAATCATCCCGGGGCCGTGAGCTGGCGTTAGCCCCCAGATGCTGTACCCTGCCTCCCCTGGACCCACTGTCGACTGTGTTCTGCCCTGCGGCCTGCGGGGAATGACATTGCCCTACGTCTGGCCCTGGTCGCCGAGGGTCTCTTGAATCTAGAGTGGGGTCTGCAGCAGAGGCGTCCTGGTGGGGCCCACAAGGCCAAGCAAAGCGAGTGGGACACCCGTGAGAAGCGTCCCGCTGCAATGTTCCCGGTGAAGGTGGCGTTCCCTCGCTGGTGAACTGCTCTTGATGCAATCTACTCTCTGGATGAGTGCAGGTGAGCCCTGAGGCCCCGAGGTGGGTGCCCCCCCGCCCTGGACCCGGACCCGGCCCCCTCCCGGCTCTCTGCCCGCTGAGAGATAATTGATGAACGGCGGCTGGGGTGTCATCGCGAGGCCTGGTCGTGCTGCCCGAGCCCAGTTGGACTGTGGGGCCTGACCGCGGATTTCAGCCTGCGATCGGCAGGACAGCTGCCGGCCATGACACATGGCCGAACTGACCCTTGTGAGGGGGGCATTCCACCATCTGGACCCGGCAGAGGGAGTAAGGGCAATTTGACCCGCGACCTGCAGGAGCTCTTGTCCTCCTCTCTCCCCCTCTCACGCCCCAAAGTGCAGTGCCCCACATAGGGGGAGTTCCTGGGTCCAAAATCACGCCAGGCCCACCACAACCTGATTGATGGGGGGAGGACACTAACAGACACCACAACCCAATGGAGACCTCTTCCAGGAATGAGCCATTGCTAAGACGGCAGAGGCCACATCGGGCCCCCAGAGGCGGCAGAAGAAGGGGACACCCGGCACTCCCCAACCTGTAAGCGACCAGCCAAAGCTGAAGGCCCAACGCAGATGAAGTCAGCAATATTAAGCCACTAGCAGATACCAACAATCGTGACAATAATTGGGGGTGCTGAAAGGAGAGAGGGACTCCTTATGCCACACCAACGGAATAGGGTACTACCAACAAGTAAAAACAAATTATCCCTTGGTTACTACACACTAGATTGAGAGCAAGACTCTACTCACAATCAGAACACAAGTAAGGATAAAGACAAAACTGCAGCCCATGTAATAGACTCAAGAGATGTATGCTCAAAACTAGAAATTATCACAATTATTTTTATTAAAAATACATTTTTATATTACAAATATTTAAAATGATCCAACACGTACTATACGTCTCAAATTCATTTGAAGTAAAAAATAAAAAAATAAAAAATTTAATACAATTTATACACTTAAGACAACAAATACAAAACCTTAAGAGAGAGAAAAAGAACAGACAATGTACTTTGTCATTCAAATAAACATATCCGTTGGAACCATTTTGTAACTAGGACCTGATACAACGTGTTATTCAGGTATCTACAAATCCAGTCACTTCCACGAATTATGTAAAATGGTGCGTCGACGCGTTTCGATGGTTTTATTGATAATATTCCATCTTTTTCAAGACAAATAATATAAGTGTCTCTGTGTTGCTCTCTATAATTGCCCCCGACCTAAATCCTTATTAAAAGCTGTAGGCGCATATAGTATCTGCAGCCTCCTCAAGTAAACCCAATTTCACCAAGACTCCTAATCATACGGATATCATCTCATGAAATCTGGTTAATTCTTAATAAGCGCCACGTTCCTTGGACGTTCTGACCAGAGATTAGTGGATCATGAATCAACTTAACCCCTCTGTATAGTATTTTTTCCCTTTGTTTATTATTCGAATCTCTTCACTTATATTAAAAGCTCACCATTTCAAGACGTAACCATCGTCATATAAGGAAATGGAAGCTGCAACTTTTGACGAGTACTCGTACCTTCTCTGTCTTTAAAGCTCTAAAAGACGATAAAACGGAGCCAAGACTGGTTCTCCTCTTTCCGGCGGGCTCTGAATGGACCAGTGAGGCCTTCCTGGGCCCCTAGTCCCCTCTCCAGCGTGTTTGAAAATCCTCAGTCCCTAACAACCCTCGCATGGCGAAAGACCTGAGCGAGTTGACGCAGTGACTCAGGCGCCTGGGCCTCACCATCCTGCTGATACCCCGCTGAGGTCCCCTAGCACAGCGAACCAAATCACTGCCTTCGAAGCCTAAACGCCCAAGGGCGGAGGTGACTGGGTTACCCCCTGGTCGAGATCAACCAGCTATGGGGAAGGACACTGGTACTAAACCCTCATCAACTCAGACCCGAATGGAGCAATATGCAGTCAATGGCCTGGCCATGGAGAGCTAGCACCCCCTATGACGACGCATTCGGATGGGGTCCTGGCCACCATCCTGCCGGCCATCAAGACCTGCCAAGATTCGATGGAGGCGAAGATCAGGGAGGTGAGAGTGGACATGGCCCTCATCCGGCAAGATGACCGCAACGCAATCGCCCGCATCACCGAAACTGAGTCCCGCATCTCTGAGGTTGAAGATGACGTCTCCACCTTGAAGACGCAAGTGAAGCAGCTCCCATCCCACACGGCATACCTCCACAGGCGAGCCGAGGACACTGAAAATAGATCGCGGCGCAATAATCTGCGTCTGGTGGGCCTTCCCGAAGGGACAGAACCTCTGCAAATGAACACATTAATTGAAAACTGGATTAAATCCTGGATGCCCCCGGACGCCCTGTCAACGTGGTTTGTAGTGGAGAGGGCCCACCGGGCGCTCGCCCCCAAACCTCCGCCGGGAGCCCGCACCATCCTGAATTTTAGGGACTGCAATGCTGTTCTCAAGGAAGCCCGCTACCAATCTGAGCTGTTCCACAACGGTGCCAAGATTATGATCTTCCCCGATTACACAAGGGAAGTGGAAGCCCAAAGGAGATCATACACCCAGGTCAAGCAGAAACTGCGGGCCCTCAACCTGTAGTACAGACTCCTCTTCCCGGCTCGCCTCAAGGTAATAATGCAGAATAGGACACCCTTCTTCTACACGCCGGAGGCAGTATGGACCTGGGTGACAGAGGAACACCCGCCCGCCCAATGCCGGGCAGCCCACCATCCGAGCCCCGGAGGGGACCACGGGCAGAGGCGAACACCCGCGGCACGAACTCTGCCTCACCGGCGAGATCCCCTCGAGAACAGAACGGATCGTCGAGATCACAAGAACCGGCGAGACTCCGGGGGAGTGCCGAGGGACCCGACCTGACACTTGAACTGCGCTCCATGGATCCCCATGGAGCAAGCTCTGAAGACACCGATCTATCACGCAGCCCCCATATCTGAACTTAAGTCTTACTCGCATTAATGACTTACTCTGGAGAATTGTGAATCCTTAATTGTAGAGGGGTCCTATTCACAGACTTACACCACGCTACTGTAGCTACTCACCATACACTCTTAGTTCCTATTTATTGGGCGACAGATGCTTCAATTGGGGAAGTATGGGGAGGGGGTGGGACGGGATTTGGGACAGGGAATGTTCTTCCTGCTATTGATTTGGTTTATGTTCATCTGTTTCTTGGCGACACTGTGTACAATATCTATGACCCTTCCTCAGACAGCCTGAACTATACTTCTGAGTGTCCTCAGCCACCCATTGGGCTTACCCCTTGGAAGCAGCTGAGCATCCCAGACCTCTGGCCACACATGTCACAACCCCACCATAATGTCACGACCCTATAGCGAGGGTGAACCCCTCAGAATCCTCTCATGGAACGTTAACGGACTATTAGATCAAATTAAACAGACTACTATCTTAAAATACGCACAGAGGGTTCACCCAGATGTCCTGTTGCTGCAGGTTACGCATCTGCTGGGTAATCACTGCCCCTTTCTGGCGCATTAGGGATTCGACAGGGTATGGCACTCAGGGTTCACTAGACGGGCTCGTGGCACGGCGATTCTGTTGAGGCGCTCCCTCCCATTCACACCGGCCCACACAGCAAGCGACCCTCAGGGCCATTTTGCCACTCTTGCAGGTACCCTCGGTGGTACACCCATAAATCTGTAGTCCATATATGCTCCACCGGTAAACCTAGACTCAACCCACCACGCAGCGGTAGAAGCGATATCCTCCCTCCCCCAAGGCTTGACAGTGATTGGCGGAGATTTCAGTGCTGTCTCCGAACCAGACAAAGATGCCACGGGCCCGCCATCCTCCCATAGGAAAACAGGGGCTAGACGTCTTGGAGATTGGTCCTCCAAGCTGGGCCTCTGCGACGTCTGGCGAACCTGGCACCCCAGAACACTACATTATACTCATACTTCAGCTGCCCACCATACACATTCCCATATTGACCTCATCTTCATGCCGGCCCCAGACTGTAGGTCAGTTACAGAGATCCAGATCTTGGCACGAGGCATCTCAGACCACTCCCCGCTCCTTCTTCAGATAGGGGGCCCCTCGGGCGCTCTCCGCTCAATATGGAGTTAAATGCTTGGTTCCTCCAAGACCAAGAATATAAGCAAGTGATTGAGGGAGAACTGAAACACTACTTCCACACTAATGAGGGAACAGTCCAACTCCAAGTTACACTCTGGGAGGCGGGGAAGGCCACAATCCGCGGGTACGCCAGAGGGTTTCTCAAGCACAGACGCCAGGTCCAGGACCGTCATATCTCCCAACTGTAGGCCAGGGCCCTCTGCCTGGAAAGGACGGCCGCTCTGACGAATGTAAAGGGAGATCGCCGACAACTTCACTTAGTGCAAGAAGAAATACGGACTATGTCTCTTGAATCTGCTAAAATAATCTGGCGGTCATCTGCGGCCCTGGTGTATGGTTGGGGAGACAAAAACGGCAAACTACTCAACTGGTTTGCCACTCGTCCCCTCGCCAACTGGATGGTTCCAGACTCATGCTCCAAATGCCGCCCAATTTTGTTGATTAACACCGAGATTAAATTCTACGCTACGATCCTGGCCACCCGGCTGAAATGGGTGATATACACCCTCATACACCCTGATCAATGCGGCTTCATGCCATGTCGCAGCATGCAGCATTGCCTGAGGCACCTCCACCTGGCCCTTGCTCACCGCCATCTCCTCACTCCATACTTGTCCTTAGTGTTACTTGACTTTGAAAAGGCCTTTGATACGGTTGACTGGAGCTACTTGGGGAATGTGCTGGAGAGAATGGGCCTCGGCCCTCATTATCGTAAATTGGTGGGGGTCCTGTAGTCCAACCCGGCAGCCAGGGTCCTCGTAAACAGGCATTGTCAAACTCCTTTCCTATCAGAAGGGGTACCCGTCAGGGGTGCCCCCACTCCCCTCTCCTATTCGCCCTAGCGATAGAGCTCTTGGCCTGTGTCATATGTGCAGATAAGCAGATACGAGGGTGGCGCTGGCACGCCTCCCACGAAGACCGAATCGCCCTGTATGCGGACAATCTCCTGCTCTTCCTGGCCGATCCTGCCCAATCTGGGCCGAGGTGCCACCAGATCCTCCAGTCCTTCGGGGAGGCGTCTGGCCTGCGTCTCAACCCGGCCAAGTCTAATCTAGTGCCCCTGCATGTCTCACATGAGTGTGTGGACTGGCAAACAAGCATTCCCTTGCGGAGGCTTTCCTTTAAGTACCTCGGCAAATGGGTGGCCCTTCTCCCTGAGCTGACCTGGACCCTTAATGTTGACCCGCTACTTAAGCGCACAAAGGACGACCTCAGGCGTTGGCAATCCCTCCCGCTCAACCCCCTTGGTAGGATCGCTCTCTTTACAATAATGGTTCTTCCTCGCCTCCTATACGTACTTCTGAACTTCCCACTTCACATTCCCCGCAGCTGGTTCCGTAGACTAGATGGGATAACTAGGTCCTTTCTCTGGGGTGGCGCGAGATCACGCATGGCTCTTACACATTGTCAACGACCCCCATACAATGGGGGAATGGGAATGGCGAACCCCTTTTTATACTACTTGGCCACCCGCCTCCTGGTGATCCATGACTGGTTCAATGGTGGGTGGCCGGATCCGGCCTATCGGCTGGAACTAGAAAGCCTCGGATTCCCACGGGTCCAAGCCATGCTACATGGGGCACCAATCCCACACACTCTGCCAGCAGTCACCCGGACGACCCTCCTCGAATGTTTGGCAGTGAATTGTATGGCGTGGAGTGGAATTGTGTGGCGGTGCATTGTATGGCATGGAGTGCCAAGGAGTGAAATTGTGTGGCATGGAGTGGAGTGGAACTGTGTGACGTGGAGTGGAATTGTGTGGTGGTGAATTGTGTGGCATGGGGTGAGTGGAATGAAGTGAAATTGTGTGGCATGGAGTGGAATTATGTGGCATGGAGTGGAATAGAATTGTGTGGCATGGAGTGGAATTGAATTGTGTGGCATGGAGTGGAATTGTTTGTGGTGGAGTGGAGTGAAATTGTTTGGAGTGGAATTGTGTAGTGTAGAGCATAATTATGTTGCATAGAATGCAGTGAAATTGTATGGCATTAAGTGGAGTTGACTGGGATTGTGTGGCAGGGAGTGGAATGGAATTGTGTGTCACGGAGTGGAATTCAGTAGTGTGGAATTGGAGTGGAGTGGAATTGTGTGCTATGGAGTGAAATGAACTTGTGTGCCTTGGAATTGTGTGTCATGGAGTGGAATTGTTTGAGTGGAGTGGAATTGTGTGGATTGGAGTGGAATTGTGTGGCAGGGAATAGAGCAGAATCGCGTGGAGTTGAATTGTGTGCAGAAGAGTGGAGTTGTGTGGAATTGTGTGGTCTGGAGTGGCGAGGAACTATGTGAAGTTGAATTGTGTGGCATGGAATTGTGTGACATGGAGTGGGATGTAGAGATACACTGATGGCCCCCAGGACACTAGCTATATCTGCCAGGCTCCGACTTATTCAAATCTATTACCTCCATTGCGCATATCTTACCCCAGTGAGGCTGCATAAAGCGGGCTTCCTCTCATCCCCAAAATGCCCCCGCTGTGAGACAGAACCAGCAGATTGTTTCCATATGGCCTGGTCCTGCGTCACCCTCTTCTAATATTGGAGGTCGGTGGCAGCAGAACTGAGTGACATAAAGGGCTGGGAGGTTCCCCTTAGTCCACTTGCCCTCCTCCTCGGGGTGATGGATGGGTTGGATGGCTCCAGCACAGAAAAGCTACTCCTGGGAACAGCCACACTGGTGGCCAAAAGAGACATCGCAGCGGCATGAAAAGACTCAGCAGCTCCCTCTCTCACAAAATGGCACAGGGGGGGTGGACTGGGGTGCCATCCAAGAAAAAGCTGTATATGAAGCACAAGGCTGTCCGGCCAAACATGGGCATGTATGGGGCAAATGGTCAGGCTGATCGAACATGGACTGGGGTGGGAGGGGGAATGGGGGAACAAATCAGTCCTTATCCGGGCCTGCTCTGAAAGGGGATGGTTATGTGATTATGCTGACACGAACAATATGGCACAGTGACGCTATATTCTGTTTGTTGATTGTAAAACCAATAAAATTGTTTATCACAAAAAAATCATTTCTGGTGCCTAGTGTGCTTCGGGGGGGGGGCAGATCGGTGGCTATTGCCCCCATCTGCCTCCTGGTTGGGCGGAAAGACTGTGGAATTTGTTTTGGGGGGTGGGGGCATAGGCATGCCCATTTTGGGCAGCCCCCACCCCTACATTTGCATATAAATAAATCCCTGGTGTCTAGTGTGCTTTCTGCCTTCCGGGGGGGGGGGGAGGCAGATTGGGGCTATTGCCCCGGGCAGAAAGACTGTCTTTGGCCAAAACATTTGGGGGGAGCAAAGGCCCTTGCCCAAGGGGCCACTCCCCCTTCCCTGGTGCCTAGTGGGTGGATCCCTAAGCAGGGATCCACTAGTAAGGGGTACCATTGGAAAGGGGAGATTCTCCCCTTTCCAATTATACCTCTTCTGTCTTTCTACGTGCTCGGGGGGCTGGGATAGCCCCACAATCACGTAGAAAGTGAAACTGAAATGAGCTGATCGGCTCATTTCAGTTTCGGTTTCTCTGAAATGACTTCAGCGCGACGTGTGCGCTGATCGTCCTTTTAGAGAAACAAAGGGAACAGCCTCGGGAGCTGGGGAAGCTCTTCCCCAGCTTCCAAGGCTGTTGGGGGGAAAAGGAAATCCCTCTGGTGCCTGCACCAGAGGGATGTCCAGTGCCATGTGCGCAGACGGCCGGGAGCCGTCAGATCGCACACGAGCACAGTAGCGTCGGAGGGCTGCCGGCCTTCCGACGCAAGGAAGGGGTTAATATGGTCAAAACAAATCAATACACGAGGTGATGCCATTTCCACACATAATGTTTGTGTGCTGTATAATTTTATCAGTAAAACTGTATATCTGTGCAAATGTAATGACCAGTTCAATTGAAAATGCGTTGTCTGTAATGGCAGTGTGCTACCACACAATGCATACTCCACTCTACTCTTCACCATGCCACTGCACTCTTCTCTGCACCACTCCATGCCACTGCACTCTGCTGCACTTTACTCTGCACCAATCCACGCCACTGTAGGCTACACCACTTCACTCTACGCCTCTCTACTCTACTCCAATGCACTCTACACCACTCCAGTCTAGGCATCTCCACTCTGCACAACTCCACTCTATGCACTGCACTCTACGAGACTGTGCAGCACAGCACTCCATGCCAATATACTCTGCACCAATGCACTCTATTCTGTACAACTCCACTCTATGCCAATTCACTGTACACCACTCTAATCTACTCTGCACCACTGCACTCTATGCCATTGCACTCTACGCCACTACACTCTACCCAGAAACAATGTACTCTATGCCACTGCACTCTACACCTCTCTACTCCACATTGCGACACTCTACTCTATGCCACTCTACTGTACGCCACTGCACTCTATGCACTGCACTTAACACTGCACCACTGTAGTCTATGCCACTGCTCTCTATGCCACTGCACATTAAGCCACTCTACACCACTGCACTCTACGACACAACTATGCAGCACTGCACTCTCCGCCACTAAAACCCATTCCTCTCTACATTGCACTTTGTCAGTGCACTCTACTCTGCATCACTGCACTCTATGCCACTGCACTCTGCAACAATCCTCTGTACGCCACTCCACTCTACACCACTCTACTCTGCACCACTCTACACCACTGCACTCTACGCCACTCTGCACCACTACACCCTATGCCACCACATTCTACGCCACTGCACTCTATGCCACTCTACTCTACACCACTCCACTCTTCACCACTGCACTCTACACCACTGCACTCTACTGTCCACCACTCCAATCTACACCACTGCATTCTACAATGCTGCATTGTATGCCGCTGAATTCTGTGCCGCTGCACTCTACACCACTATACTCTGCAACTCTCTACTCTACTCTGTCCACTCTATGCCACTCCATTGTATGCCACTCTACGCCACTGCACTCTACTTTTCCCTGCACCACTCTACTGCACTCTACGCCACCCTACTGTACGCCCATGCACTCTACTCCACTGCACTCTACTCTGCACCACTGTACTCAACACTACTGCACTCTATGCCACTCTACTCTACGCCACTGCAACACTCTACTCTGCAACACTGCACTCTATGCCACTGAACTCTAGGCAACTCTACTCTGCACTAATGCATTCTGTGCCAATGCACTCTACACGGCATCACTCCAGTCTGCCCCACTGCACTTTGCAGCACTCCACTCTATGCCACTGCACTCTAAGGCTCTCTACTGTGCACCACTCTACCCCATTGAACTCTTTGCCACTCTACTCTGCACCAGTGCACTCTATACCACTGCACTGTATGCCACTGTACTCTGCACCACGGCACTCTACTGTGCAACACTCTGTGTCTCTGTATTCTACGACACTGCATTGTACACTGCTCAATTCTATGCTGCTGCACTCTATGCCAATGCACTCTACACCAGGCCACTGTACGCCACTCTGTGCGACTCCACTCTATGCCACTCCAGTACACGACACTCTATGCCACTCCACTCTACTCCACTTCTCGCCATTGCACTCTACGATACTAAACACTACTCTATTCTACGCCACTAACTTTTACCCATGCTGAACAGCAGCCACATTGGTGTACTACATGGCTAACACACATTAGCAAAGCCAATAGTTCGTGCATAGGCGAGACCTATTGGCATTGCCAGTGCCTGTTTTTTTCCATTTCAGATGAGTTTATTGAGTTTTGCGATACACAGAATAATAAAACAAGCATTGGCAAAGTCCATAGGTCTCACCTATGCGAGATTTATTGACTTTGTGGTAGTGGCATAGCGTGGTGTTTAATGGCATTCTGTGGTGTGGAGTGGCATTGTTGATAGGGTTGCCACTTGGCCAGTTTTATACTGGCATGACTGGTATTTTAATGTCCTGCCAGTATAAAACGTCAAAAAAATCACTTAAAACTGGTATTTTTTCCCCCTTAGCAGTACGAATTTTAACCAGTAAATGTTAGAAAGAAACACTTTAAAATGTGTCCTCAAGCTGCCCTAAGGACCTCTGACTTATAATTAAAGTAAACAGAGGGAGAAAGGGCCTGTTAAAATTGAATACCAAGATTTCAAATAAAGTTCTACTTAAGAATCAGGTCTGGGCCTTTTCAGAATCTTAAAATGTGAGCAAATGGCCAGTATTTCTGTCTGGCAAAGGTGGCGACCCTAATGGTGAGGCATGGAATGGAGTGGAATTGTGTGGCATGAAGAAGAGTGACACTGTGTGGCATGAAGTGGCATTGTGTGGAGTGGTGTTGAGTGGCATGCTGTGGGGTGGAGTGAAATGTGTGGCTTTGAGGGGAGTGGCACTGTGTGGCGTGGAGTGACATTGTGTGGTGTGGAGTGGCATGGTGTGTAGTACAGTGACATGTGGAGTGGATTAGCATTGAGTGGAGTGGCATTGTGTGGGGTAGAGTGGCATTGTGTACCAAGGAGTAGAGTGGAGTGGCATTGTGTGGAGTGGAATTGTGTGGAGTGAAGTTGCATGGAATTGTGTGGCATGGAGTGGAACTTCTGTGGAGTGGAATTGAGAGGCATAGAGTGCAATTGCGTGGCATGGAGTGGAAATGAGTGAAGTGGAAATGTGTGGCGGGGATTAGAATGTGATGGTGTAGTATGGAGTGGAATTGCGTGGAGTGTAGTTGCGTGGAATTGTATGGCGTGGAGTGGAATTCTGTGTCATGAAGTGGAATTCTGTGGAGTTGAATTGTATGACGTAGAGTGGAGTGAAATTGTGCGATGTGGAATTGAGTGAAGTAGAATTGTGTGGCATGGAGTGGAATTGTATGGTGGAAGTGGAATGGAATTGTGTGGAGTGGTTTTGTGTGGTGTGGAATGGAGTGGTGTGGAATTGTGTGCCAGTGAATTGTGTGACGTGGAGAGGAATTGTGTGGAATCAATCAATGATCAATCAATCAATGAATTTGTAGAGCGCACTACTTACCCGCGAGGGTCTCAAGGCGCTGGGGAAAAAAGGGGAGAGGGGTGCCGCTACTGGTCGAACAGCCAGGTCTTGAGTAGCCTCCTGAAGGTCAGTAGGTCTTGGGTCTGTTGTAGGCTGAGTGGGAGGGTGTTCCAGGTCTTGGCGGCGAGGTGGGAGAAGGATCTGCCGCCGGTGGTTGTTCTTCGAATGCGAGGGACGGTGAATGGAGTCATGTGGAAATGTTTGGCAGTGAATTGTATGTCATGGAGTGGAATTGTGTGGCAGTGAATTGTCTGGTATGGAGTGCCAAGGAGTGAAATTGTGTGGTGTGGAATTATGTGGAGTGGAGTGGAATTGTGTAGGGAAATGGAATTGTGTGGAGTGGCTTTGTGTGGCGTGGAGTCATGTGGAAATGTTTGGCAGTGAATTGTATGGCGTGGAGTGGAATTGTGTGGCAGTGCATTGTATGGCATGGAGTGCCAAGGAGTGAAATTGTGTGATGTGGAATTGTGTGGCATGGAGTGGAGTGGAACTGTGTGACGTGGAGTGGTGTGGAATTGTGTGGTGGTGAATTGTGTGGCATGGGGTGAGTGGAATGAAGTGAAATTGTGTGGCATGGAGTGGAATTGTGTGGCAAGGAGTGGAATAGTATTGTGTGGCATGGAATTGAATTGTGTGGCATGGAGTGGAATTGTTTGTGGTGGAGTGGACTGGAATTGTTTGGAGTGGAATTGTATAGCGTAGAGCATAATGATGTTGCATAGAGTGCAGTGAAATTGTATGGCATTAAGTGGAGTTGACTGGGATTGTGTGGCGGGGAGTGGAATGGAATTGTGTGGCACGGAGTGGAATTCAGTAGTGGGGAATTGGAGTGGAGTGGAATTGTGTGCTATGGAGTAAAATGAACTTGTGTGCCTTGGAATTGTGTGTCATGGAGTGGAATTGTTTGAGTGGAGTGGAATTGTGTGGTTGGAATGGAGTGGAATTGTGTAATGGAGCAGAATTGCGTGTAGTTGAATTGTGTGCAGAAGAGTGGAGTTGTGTGGAATTGTGTGGTCTGGAGTGGCGAGGAACTATGTGAAGTTGAATTGTGTGGCGTGGAATTGTGTGACATGGAGTGGGATGGAATTATAATCCAATATGTTACTAATTATCATGACCAATGATCTATGTAAAAATCTGATGCCTTTAATTGGATGCAGGAGCTTGTTACCATGTACAAGGAGAACTGTTTTTTGTTTTACAAATAAATGCGTTTTAGACCAGGAGGGTCTAGTGGCGAGGTAGCAACATACATCATACCAGTTCAGGATAAAGGGAATTTAGCCAGGCGTTAACAGTGCTGTGGAGCTAGATGCTGAGGTGTGGGTTGGGAGGGGAAGAAGCAACACGGAGAAGGGGGGTGGGGCATGAAGAAGAAATAGTACCTCAATCACAGCACTATCAGTGGATGGACAATAATTAAGTTGAATCAATCTGTGCTTGGTCCATGCTCCACAGATAGAAAAGGAAGTGGCTCCCGGCACTCGTTAGCCAATTAGGAGACAGCAAAGAAGAGTGACAATGATGCTGATGAATGGTAAGTAATGAGTGGACTCCAGGCCCTTTACAGGAAACAAAACCCCTCAGAGCTGCCACAGTGCATGCACTATTGGCAGGCAAGACATAAAAAACAAAACATGGAATATTTTAAGCGTGTAGCGAGTGAGTTACATACAGTATTGACCGTGGATTGTTTAAAATTTGATGCTAGGAGTGTATAAGATAATCGAGCAAAACAGGTGGGTAGCTCATAGTATTAAGGTATTCAGCAATATAAGAGGATTTAACACATGACAGCTAGATATCAAGCATTGGCAAAGCCAATCAGTCTGGCTTGCATTTTGAGTCCTGGCTAGCACATTAACGAAAAGCCTGCTGAAGTGAAAAATAAACCAAACAAAAAACAATGATTGCTTTCTGTACACAATGCATCTATGAGATACAAAAAATGAATGTGATAATTCAGCATAATTTTCAGATGTAAAATATTCCCTTATGCATTGCAGTGCATATACTTCATAGGAGGCAGAATGATAATACCAAAGAGCTAATAGCATGAGGTGAGAGGGTAATTTTCCTCTGGGTGGAGCCAAAATCTACTCTATGTAAAAATTGCTAGCAACAGGTGAGCTTTCAAGCTATACCTAAAAAGCATGAGACACCAATGTTAATTGTTAAGGAGGCTTACAAACCAATAGCACTGGTCAGAGCAATAGGAGCAACGCCATGTTTAATTACTAACAAAATATTTTAGCAGATACAGTATGAACCTTATTTTGTGCTGTAGTTACATAGGAGGAGCTTTACTAACTTCCTAAATTGTCTCATTCACTGTGCAATTCCCACACCCACAATACTATGATTCTTTTTCCGACATGAATTGGTTGTTGAAAGGTGGAGGCGTATGGGTGCGCTTTTGGGCTGTTGATTAATGCATTGTTTGCGATGTATTGCAAATCAAGCATCTAGGTGTTAAAACATTTTCACAGTCGATTTTCATGAATCATTCCAGGTCGAGTGGAAACGGCACTGGAGAATGGATTCCTCTGTTTAACAGGAGGGGCCTCTAGGATTGGTGGTTTGAAGTGATTTACACATTTTCAAACTAAGTGGGTGTGATGCATTATGAGTTGTGAGTGGTGGTTAGTTTGAGTCCAGGAAATTGGTGAGATTGTGAATTTGTTGGGCCAGCAGAGTTTTACTTTTTCAGTTGAAATGGAATAGGAATTAGTAGTTATTTCATTGTAAAGTATTCAAAGTCATGACGTGGATGTGGTTAATCCTCTGCCTTCCACAGTAGGATATCTCTGTAAATAAAAGAAATATATATATAGCCTATAATAAAACTGTTGTTCCTCACATTGGTCGCTGGTGGCTCTGCTACCATGTCAAGTGTTACTAACACTCTCTTTGCAACCTTGACCTTGTTCATATTTCCCCACGGGTCGTTGAAAAGTGGATCCGATTATGACATATTGGTGACCACTTTCTTTATGGTTTCGTATTTTGTTTCTCCTTATATGCACTAATTGGCTTTTCTTACTAAAAGCAGAAGTGAATTGTTCGAGGTCCTGATGAATTCCCGACACCTCACCTGAGGATTCTAGTGAGGGCAGAAACATGTTAACCACGAGATAGTATATTGGCAGGGTTAATAGACTGCTGCCCTGCATGTTCACTCATTATTTTGAATTCTGACCCAGACAGACAACAATAAAGCATAACGTCTGCTTTGGAGTCAGTTTTAATCACGCCGCTTACATTCTTTTTGTGTGCACCACAGCACTTTTTACACTCTGCTAGCCTCACCACTTGATCGATTCCATAGATACGAATATGAGAGTTTGCTATTCCCAGTCAGGAGAACTGACTCTTCCTATCCAAGTTACCCGTGGGTTGAGAAAAGACTGCGTCCTGGCACCTTTTTTATTTCTCTTTTACATTTTTTAACAAACTGCACCCCTGATGTTCCAAAAATTGGTTTGTGTCTAGTTCCTGTTTTACTGTACGTGGATAATGCCGTCCTCTTGGCCCGCACTGCTAATGGTCTGCAAGCTCTTTTAGATGGGTTTTATAGTTTTATGCTGGGGCTAAACCTCAAGGTAAATAACAATAAATCCTATATTTTAACATGTGGGCCAAAGACCTACCATTCAAAGAAGTTTTTTTAGTGGACATACACCGATAAAGAAATCAATTAATTTTAGCTACCTGGGTATTCTATTTAGCGCCAATTTGAAATGTGACCGTTTGATCTCTCACAAATCACAGTTGATGAAGGCAATTGGTGAATCTTTGTTTAGATTTGGGAAAAATATAGGACATAAACCCCTCAAAGAACTGAAAATATTATACAGAAGTAAATGCCTGTCGGTGGGTACATATGGCACAGGAATATGGGGACATGCATCTGTAAAGACCCTCCAGGCAGCAGAAAACAAGTTTTTACCTAGGGTTTTAGGACTTCCCAGATCTACATCTAGTTTTATCACTCACAATGAAATGGGCCTAGATTTCATAGAAGATTCGGTGGGCTTGGCACCCATCTTGCCGTGGGTTAAAATCTGGTCCACTCCAGAGTTAAGTTTCACTTGGGGAATAGTGGAGGATTGTTTGAAACATTCTACTATGCTAGCTATCCCATGGATTAAGTATATAAAAAACACCTTTCAAGAGATAGGATTACCCAATGTCTTTGAAAATACTAGCGAGATTGGCTCATGCACGAAGGCCTTGGTAAAGGACACATACCATGCCCATAGAGATAAGATGAGATTTGAGAAAGTTCTAGACATGGTAACTGTTCACTCCTATATCCTATTGTCAACCTGCGAAGGCATGGGGCCCTATATATCATGGATAAAGTCACCAGAATACAGATTTGATTTAACTTACCTTCGAATAAATACAGTTCACTTCCTGGTGGCTTTCCTCCTTACTGGAACGTGGTTTGCATCATTACCCTGTTTCCCATGTGATAGAGTATCCATAAGTCCACTAAGCACTCTATGTTATTTTGCACTTCATATTCTGCTTTTAGAACCCAGTTTTTATGCCCAGTTTTAGCCTGAAAGGTTTTAAAACACATCAAGAAGGTTTATTGCTTTTACAATGCTGTAAGTCCCCAATAATATGTTATGCAGTGTTGAATTGTATTACCCAGGCGAGGAGCTTAAGGAAAAAATATGCAGAATGATTTAGCACTGTTGCCATGGAAGGGCAATGACGACGTACGTTTCAGTAATTGATTTTCGTGTTTTAAATGTGTGTGATCTGTTTCTAATTATTTTTAACTTGTGCCTTTATGGTCTCTTTTTGACCAAATAAAGATCATTTGACTGACTGACTCCATAGGGAACATCACAACATACTAAAACATTCGAAGAGATCCTCCCGAATAGAGATGGAGTTGTAGCCCCTACCATGACTTGCTGTTACGGTGTGAGGAGAATCCCTATTTTATATAGATTTCCAAAGGTCATGGCTACCCGAGGCTTCCCAGCGCTAGCCAAGCCACACATAATCACACAAGCTATACTGAGTTCAGTATTAGGTAGATGTTAATTGGGAAAGAGCCATGCTTTATGCTGCTTCCTGAATACAAGCTCATTATCTACCAGTCTTAGATTGATAGGCAATGAGTTCCATATTTGGAACTAGATGGGAGAAAGAGCATCCACCCCACCGTGTCCTTCGTATTTGGGGCACTTTTAAAAGTGGGGCACTGGTTGACCTCATTGCCCTGATCAGGGTATCAGAGAGGGGCCTTTTACATGAAGTCCTCTGATGAAGCATTCTATAATGAAGCAAGCCACTTCTGGTGGGTGAAGGATTTCGTCCTATTAAGGCAATACTTCACTGACAGTTTAGGTTTCAAATGAATGCTTCTCATAGACCCAGGTATTTTGTTGTGTGTAGTGTTTATGATTTGGGAGTGAATACCCGCAGGTCTCAAAATCTCCCTAGGCGCCCCCCTTTTTGTGTTGCTTGTGCTTTACATGGTCACCAGTTATATTATACAACAAAGGTAATATTTACTTTTTATGGGGCACCAGGAGATTAGGCGATTTGCTCTCATAGATGTTTAGCTGACATTGGGACTCTTAACTAGTTCCCCAGTTCCAAAGTCAGCAGCTCTTGCCCGGAATAACAGGATGTTGAGCGAACACTGGGACTTAAACCTTTTTCCTCAGTTTCAAAGGCAGCAGCTTTGGCCCTAACGCTACAACCATTATGCATATTTTGTTGTTCAATTGTTACATGAACATTTAGGGCCTGATTACGAGTTTGGCGATGCAGGAGCGGGACCGCCCCGCTCCCGCACTGCCAAACCCTCCTCTTCTGTCTGGCGGGTGGTTCTTTGGCATTTCCACGGCGGTGCCTATAAAATACGCACTGCAATGTGAACGTCAAAATCAGTACCTGCACTGCATGGACTGCTGCAGTCCATGCAGTGCATGCACATCAGGGGGCACAGCATGTGCCCCCCCTCCATGCATCCCCAGGCCCAGATGCAACAGGGGGCCCTGTAGGGCCCCTTTTTTTTTTTATCTCTGCCACGGTTTTTACGGAGGTGGAACCGCCATGAAACAGTGGTGGAGAGGAAACTCGTAATATGCCTGGCGGGACTGTGGCGGTCTCACCAAGCATATTGCGACCTCAAGACTGCCGCGCCACCGCCAGAGATCTCTGATCCCTGGTGGTTGCGGCGGTCCCAGGGCGGCCTGACTTCCCTAGTTGTAATAGGGCAGTAAGAAGACTGCTGCGGCCCGCGAGCCTGGCGGTCCATGGAACAACAGACTTGTAATTGGACCCTTAGAGGCAGTTGCTACCACGAAACGTCTTCCTTGTGCTGAACCTCCTGCATGCGAAAAATCCTAAATATGGCTCTACTCCCTCAGTTCAACTACCAAGGATATCTGTGGGCTCAGAAAAGCAGCAGGGCTACGAATCGTAATTGTAACTGCATTTATATAGCGCATGCTACCTCTGATGAGGTGTTGAAGTCCTTTACACCAGGCCGCATGCTGCTTCAGAACCCAAGGTTAGTGGTTTGTCCAGTATTATTGGTTATTGTTGACAACTAAGATTACTTGTGTGTCCAAGCGAACCATTCAGTGTATTCACTCCTGGGTTTTGTGGTGGTTTATATTAATAAGAGTTGTGATCATCGGTGGGGGGCGGTTGTGTTACACATGCACATGGTTGATGGAATTAACAAATGAGCTAAGAGGAGGCTAGGTATTGTTAGGTTACAGGCATATGACTTTCGAAGGAGGAGAGCAAGTGATCCTTTAAATGAGTTGTGGGCAGTGTGCAGAAATGCAACAATAGAGATTAAGGTGAACATGAATGTAAAAGTAGGTTCTCTGGGAAAGGAGGCATGCAGAGGATGGAAAGAAAGAAGAGGCAACAGAAGTTTTAAGTATTTTTTCCCCACAAACTTTATTTGTTTTATAATATGTGAAATACATACAATGTCAGTGGTATTGTATAACATTTTTGGTCATATATTCATTGTTTACATACATTCAATATCTCATAACTAGTAATACATCAATATAAGTTGGCCTATACCGAGTGTAGTAGTTATGCCATGCAGAGTCCGTGAATGTTAACTCATTAACCCGCTAAATATGAACTCTTGAACATTACCCCCGCCCCACCCTTACTTAGAGACCTGTTGTTTGTTAAACAGAAGATGTGGGCAGTTTTTATTACAAGTTTAATGGCTCCGCAATGGGTCCGACAAGGTCCAGGACCTTATTGTAAGTGACTGTGAGGAATGTTCGGGGCACAGATTTTAGAAAAAATATATAAAACATTCTATCATTACTTCTTCAGCATCGCTCATTTACAGTATTATCCGAAAATACTGTTCCGATATTTACAGGCTGTATCACTGGTGCAGGGATGGGATGCGTATCGTTCAAGCTATCAGTGCATCTAGAGACTTAAAGGATTCCAACAGCATGTCCCATTCAATTGATGTTGGTGTCTTCCCAAATCCCTATACTCCTCTCTGAGGAGTGCATCACTTTCTGCCCTTCCCCATTGGATTACATTGTCCCGTCAACACAACACATTTGGTGGAGAAACCAATTTCCATCTTTTAGTTACTAAACACTTTGCAATGAGTAGTGCTAAATCTTCAAATTTTGCCTGCGCTTTGTGTATCTTGGATCGGTGGTATAAGCCTAATGTACAGCTTACCACTGTATCCCAATGCGTTCCCCCTGCCACTTTTCCTATTGTGTCCCCAATGTGTGTCCAAATGGACAGGGCATGCCCATAACAAATGAATCAGGTTCACATCCTGCTCTGCACACCTAGGGCATGCAGCAGACACTTCCGGGAACATGTTATGTAGTCTGTGCGGCGTCAGATAGGCCCTGTGCAGTATCATGTATTGGATGAATTTAAATCTAGTGTTGTGTGATACTTTCCTAGGGAAAGCTAGTAAAGCTTTTCATTCCTTATCTTGTAGCACCCTGCCCAGGTCATATCCCCACTTTTCTCTTAATTGTACAATGGGTACCGCTGAATGTGTTCGTAAGCCTCGGTATAGCCCTCAAATTAGATGTTTGCCATTTCCCATCACATGTATTGAGTGGACAAATTTGTGTGTAGGGGGCTCTGTGCCATTCAGGGACCAATGTATTCTGATGTATCGTGCAATATTTGCATGTATAAGGAATAAGGAGTCCGTGAGCCCCTGCTCATGAACAAAGTCTGTGTGGTTGAGTAGCATCCTGTTCGCAAATAATGACCCCACTGTCGTCACTCCCGCTCGTTCCCATCGGCGTAGTCGGTGACTCCTCAGTATTCTAGTTGGAGTGGGGGGGCATAGGAGAGGAATATTCGGGGCGTAGGGACTGGCTCGCCCTGTGTACTTCAGAGCCAATTTCCAGTATGTAAGAGCAATTTTTAGTAGCAGTGGTACCATAGTTGGGGTCCCTGTCCGGGGAAGCAATAATGTATGTAACGTGCCCTGAGCCAGCATACGCGGTGTATAGCCTATTTCACGTAGGTTGTGTCCAGCCAGCCAATACGCTAGCCATTGCAGCTGGCTCGCTAAACAGTATGCTCGGAAATCTGGCGCACCCAGGCCTCTACTGTCGAATGATAACTGCAGCTTCGTTAGTCCTACCCGTCTACGGCTTGACCCCCAGATCAATTCCGTTAGGAGTGTATTTAGGGCTGTAAAGCAGGGAGCTGGACTCACTATAGGTAAGTTGGTGAAATAGTGTAATACTCGTGGGAGCATGACCATTTTTGATATTGCAAGGCGCCCAGCCACAGAAAGGGGAAGAGAGGTCCAAAAAGACACCTGTGATCGTAGTGAGCATATCTCTTCTTGTAGATTACCCTCTAATGGATCCGGATGAGATCTATATATTTGGATCCTCAAGTATTGGAAGGTGGTAGGCGCAAGGTGGAGCATCAGATCTCTGAACAGTGAGCGAGGTCTGGGGGTCGCATTTAAAAAAGAATGCATGTGTGTTGTATTCCTCTTAGGGTGTCCATAAACGGGCTTTCCAGTATCATGTCCTTATATAAGCACAATTCGCCCTGCCCTTATATAGGCATAAAATCCCAGCCCTTATTTAGGCATTAAACCGTGCGCACCAAATACAGGCATGGTCTCTGACATCCGTCCACCCTAACGTCACAACGAGTTCATGAAGAACAGACCCTTAGGCTGCGGGAGTTTCCCTAGCCCAGGACTATTGATTTCTTCAAGGACTCATATATTATGCATGAACCATTATTCCTTAGGGGTTCATTCATGACGTCTTCCGCTGTCCGATTCACGTCAATGCTAACATTCTGAGGTACCTCTCAGGTATAAATATACCTTCCCTAGCCCTTGTAAACTAGAGGAGACCTCGACTTCAGAGGAGCCCGTTTCCCGGCCGGACGCACTGAGAAGACGCTGTCATCCCTGCACGCAGAGAGTCCAGCTTCCAGTGATCTGATTTCCCTTGCGGGGTGTTGGAGTTCGAGTCTCGCAAAGAGATTCCTACCTCTCTCATTCTTCAGGTATGGAGTTGACAAGAACCTAGAGGGACTCTTGGCATACTAGGCATACTAGGCTTAACATACTCTTAGTATACCACAGTAAGGAATACTTCACCTACTTCATACCTCTCCCTACACCTAGGTTAGGTTAGGTACATTGGGGTAGAACTAGATTAGAAACGCATCGTATGAGTACTCACATTTTTAGTCTGTGTTATTTATGTAAATGCATATATACTAAAAGATAATGCTATCGCAGTATTATTTATTTCTACTGCTCACACTGTACATTATTTATCTCGCATACTGTCTTATGATCGTAACAGCACATTTTACTTACACCAGAAACAAGACTGTTCAATAAATCTTTTATTGAAACGCCCGTCTACTTCTTTCTGTGTAACTTGGAGAAAACTAAGCATGCACGATTGAGCTGAGTGAAATAGTTATCTATTGTTTCCATGACTCTGGGACACGTTCTGATTCTAAAGGGAAACAAAGTGGTCATGTTTTGCGGCTGCCAGAAACTACTCCCTTCTTGTTATCCAAGGAGTTTCTAGTGGCCTCTGAGCTAGCTGGCACAAGTAATTAAGTTTAATATACTCGATAGGGACATACTGACCTTAGTCCTATGTCAAACCTATAGGATATATTATTCCAATGCGCAGAGCCTATTAGGGAAATTGGAGCTACACTACATGGCGCCCAACGGTTTGGTAAGGCGGTAATTCAACGTTAGATACTGAGTAACTCAGCCGTGCTTTTTCTCTCAGAGACCCCTACCCATATACTCCAAAAGACGTCTGGAGTGGGCAGGGTTAAGTATCCACCACGGCTACATAGGGAAACACCCTATATATTAGCTGTTTGGTTTGCTCAACTTTGAAGGATACAGTGTTCCAAAATATTGTGCACCTTATCTTTGTTTCCTTGAAACTTGTTCTACATTTTTCAAAAAACAAAAATGCCTGACTCCGACAATGACGCCGGAAACGGTGGAGCTGCGGCTGATCCAGCCCAAGCAGCAGTTTTTAACTTTACAGGTTTTATTGAAACCGAGGAGGGTGTTATAGACATCCATCCAAACTTAAGATGAGCCATCACTCTAAAACTCATAAAACATGGCCTACCACCAAGAGGAGGTAGAGCAGTTTTCGTGATAGAGGCACATGAATCCTTTCAGACAGAGGTATTCTATTCATGGGTAATATTTCCTGAATCCAATTCAGTAACACACATGTTTCACTTCTACAAAGAAGATGATCCACCAGAGGAATACATTCCTTTCGAGGATATTGAAATTCCATTAACATACCAAGAGAACCAGCTCTGGTTTAAAGGCGCCCTAAAACATCACAAAAACATTACCAGGCTCGGTCCACTAGGTAGACCAGGAGCAACATGGCCGATTCTAGCCGGCTACACACCTCATCCTGACATTGAAGAAATGTCAAACGAGGAACTACTTACTCAAATCACAGAGTTAATAAAAATTTACAGACAGTTGGTCCAATCTGTCATGCGGACTTTTACAGTCCAGCAACCATTAACAATTCCAAATCCAACTCCCCAACAGGGGAATACACTAAAAATTACACCACAGACTCTATACGCAGTCATGGGTAAAATGCCCACAAAACGTGAGCAAATTCCATTCTGGATAGCTCAAAAAATTACTCAAATCGAAGCAGTATTTACAAATACTAGCCCGTATGAGAAACACAGAATACTGACAATCAGTTTACCAATGGGGATCACACCACAACTGGAAGACTGCACCACTTGGGGCTCAGTCTTTGCTGCCATCTATACAAAAACACATGGTATTCCGTCAATTGCAGTAATACCTGATGTCCTGAAACAAATTCAAAACGAATACGGGGCAGAGCCTGCTCTAAATTTAGGTATGAAATTACTGAAAAATTTCGACCAGGTCTCAACAATAATATTATCTAATATTAAAGGGGAGGCAGCAGCAGTGGCGATCCGCCAAAAATTAAGGGAATTTGATGTTACAGAACATCAAACTGAGCTACCCAGAATAATTGAACAATCTTATGCAGAATTAGGCAGAGATAGTTTGGGTGGAAGACCAGTGAAGCCGAAGCTATCTGAAAGTCCTGAGAAGGACTCTATTAAACAAACTCCTACATCTTCTAAAAAGAAGTGGGAGACTAATAAACAAAATTCAAATGAGAAACGTTCTCAATCCCGAGGTAGGTCTCCTCAAAAGGAGCCCTCTGAAAGGAGGTATAACCTCAGGAATAGGGATAATTTGGGAAAACCTGACAGGTATCAAGATACTGATACACGTTCCTCTCGTCCCTTTCAGATCTCATCACAGACTTCGGAAAGAAGAGGACGATCGGAACATAGAGAAGAACGCGTGAAATCGAAAGACGACAAACACGCTCCAAAAACTAAAGCAAAACCTCAATTCTCCAAAAAGAAAGTAGCAGGTCTAAAGATCAGACATGCCGAGAATACTGAGAACACAACTCAAGAACGGAGAATGGGCTCAGACAATGCTGGACAGTGCAGCAGAAGTCACAATAGCTCGCCAGAACCTGAAGGAACTTCTGGAGATAGTGGACTTGAATGAGTACATTAAAGTAGAGACTGTAGACACCAGGGTTAGTACTCCACAAAAGTTATATGAAATAACACTCCGGATGGAGGGAGACAAACCTAGACAGGTGAAAGCACTTTTTTGGGAAAGACTATCAAAGGGCTATGACATACTTCTAGCAGAAAAGGACTGGCCACCACAATTTGTCAGGGAGTGCCCACATGGCGAGGACATTATTATGCCTGCCTTCTCCAACCATATTCCAATTCACCTAAGATATACATATGCCAGGAAATGGGCAGTGGCCCAGGCCCAGGCCCCAGCATTATATAAAAATCATGTAGGATGGGATGAGGACTCACCTCACCATAAAATACATCTGAAACATGAACCAACTGCACAACGGCAGTACCCAATAAAGCAAGAAGCTAAAAAACAGGTCAGGGAGATCTTAGATCAACTTGAATATCAAGGGGTGATTGAAACATGCACCTCCTCAATGAACAATCCTTTGTTTCCTGTCTCCAAACCAGACAATACATATCGTCAAGTTTTTGGACTACAGACACCTAAACACTTGTTCTAAAACTTTTGCAGTGCAAAATGCACATAGCACAGCATTAATGAATAACATTGTGCGTAAAAAATATAAAACAACATTAGACATCTCAAATGGTTTCTTTTGTCAAAACATAGCACCTGAAAGCAGGTACTTAACAGCATTCTCCATAATGGGGACCCAGCGTCACTTTTGTCGACTCCCACAAGGGTTCAAGAACAGCCCAGGTTTATTCTCAGCGAGGGTAACGGAGTTACTACAAATTTATGACAATGAGGCATTGTCCTATGTCGATGACATCTATCTGACAGACGATGACCTGGAAAAACACTTGAACAGGGTGAGCACCATTATACTGGGTTTCGCCTCTGAGGGCTACAAGTTCAACTTTAAAAAGTCCAGAATTGCCCATCTCAATGTCCTATTTCTAGGATATGAACTTTCAAGTGAAGGCAAGAGCTTGGCAGCTAACTTTCTAGAGAAGTGTGCGCTGCTCCAACCTCCAAAAACGCTAAAAAACTTACAATCCATCCTGGGTTTCCTAAATTTTGGAAGAACATACATTCTAAATTACGCAGAAAGGGTTAAACCTCTCTACGCATTAATCAAACCTGATTTTTCGATCAGAAACTGGACACAGGAACACACAGAAATCTTGCGTTCACTCCAGGCTAACATGTTAGCAACAAATCACTTACAAACACGCGTAAGTCAACGCAATTTGGTGATCCGAATAATTTCGGGTCAATGCGGATTCACCTACTTAACCTTCAATGAGGGTGAGAAAATACCAATCGCATACAAATCTCATTTGTACACACAAGCGGAAATGCGCTTCAGTTCAACTGAAAAAATTCTAACAGCAGTTCAAACCGCTGTAGCAAAAGAAAGAGCCTTAGCCCAAGGGAAACGCATTATTGTCGTAACCCCGGTACCAGCTTTAGAAGCGGTCACAAAAGCAAGCATTCCAAATGCTAAAGCATTACATCCAAGATGGATACAATGGGTTAATTCTCTTGCTGCAACAGATGTTGAATATGTTTTTGATCCAGATTTAAAAACACAAGCATTCCTGCAATATGAACAAGAATGTCCTCTGCCTACTGAAATTCTGCCTCTCGATCAGTACAAATTCATAATTTACACTGACGGATCGGCACAACCCGCAACAGGGAGTAAGCAAGCTTACAGTGCAGCGTGTGCAATCGTTAAAGGTCGCATGCGAAATGGCATCTTCAGACCTATGGTCACAAAAACTCAGTCTCTAGGAGATTGTACAGCTCAGCGAGCTGAACTACAAGCATTCAAACTGGCACTTGAAAGTACAGATCGAGAATTCCCCACACTAATAGTGTGCGATTCCTTTTACTGTGTTCAGTCGTATAATGAATATATACAAAACTGGCTTGAAAATGGTTTCAAAGATGCGAAAGGTGGCACAATAAAGCACAAAGTGCTTTGGGAACAAGTAGTTCAGTTGAAAAACGAACTACCAAAGGCTCACGTGATCCACACACTGAGTCATCAACGTGATGGCGTTCACGTTGCAGGGAATTAATTGGCTGATGAAGCCGCAAAGGGGGCTGTTCAGATGGCTTCCGTAGCTGCGATCACTCGTTCAAAAACAAAAATAGACGGTGAGATAATGTTGGCTGTCAATGCTTCAAGCAAAGGCAGCAGTGCAGCGTTACCAAAAAAGTTTCCACTCAAGTACTCTTATGTAATTGATGCAAACAACGTTCCTTTTGCTCGAATCCCTGGAGTGGGGGATAGGGTAATTCCAAACATGGAACGTAGAGCAGCCTTGATTTATGAAACACATTTGGGGGAGGGTCTGTCACATCAAGGGATCTCTAAAACGATTTTGACGTTAAAAGAGATGTACTGGTGGCCTGGAATGAATACAGAAATTCACATATTCATCAACAACTGCTTAGACTGTAAATTACAGCGAGAGGGCCACCAGACACCATGCTGCGAATGCGGCAACCCAGTACAGACACTTTTGTTAGACAGCATTAGACTATCTACGCGCCTGCGTCCTACTGGACAAAGGCATTCCCACAAATACTGAATCTAGGTTCCTATGGATATGGCCTCAGCGCTCAGCTGACGCTCGAACTGTTATAAAAGATTTGCGAGTCTTTATCGGCACATACGCAATAGGCACGCTACATTCTGACCAGGGTCCTGCGTTTAGCTCTCTGGCTTACAAAGAAGCCATGGCCAGTCTGGGCGTTGCATTGCGGTACTCCTCTCCATTCCATCCTGAGGGAAATTCGGTTGTGGAAAGGAAAAACCGGGACATAAAGCAGTCTATAACAGCTAGGGTATAAGGTTCGGGTGATGGGTGGGTCAAACACCTTAATGGGGTCCAACGCTCATTGAACAATCTGCCAAGAAGTTCTCTAGGGGGGGTCACTCCATATGAGGTCCTATTTGGGACAAGAATGTGGGTACCAGACCTTGAACACGTAGGCACAGTGGTGGAAAATAAACCGTTTGATGTAAAAGATCGTTTGGCTGTTTTACAGGAACTGAATGAGTTAAGAACGAAACAAAGCAACGTATTCCTACAGCCAACCACCACTGGGGAAAAATCGGCGGTCCCAGCAAGGCCTGTCTGGATTCCAAAAGTTGGGGATCTAGTCAGAGAAAAGATTGCGGACAAGAAGGATTTTGGACCTTCTTACAGACAACCAGTACCTGTCCTAGCAGTTCAAGGAACAAGAACAGTACTTCTGCCGCCCCTTGCTGGAAGAAAGGAGAAAAGATTTGTGTCCATCGACCTGATCAAACCACAGTATGTGGCCAATACTAAATAGTAGGCCTCGTGGACTCCGACCTAGTAGCAGACGCACTCCTCTCGCTACTATCCAAGAGGTTCAGACTGAAAGACTAATAACAATCGAGAATTCAGCTGTAACAGATGGAGGACTAAGCAACAACGCTATGGAACTCATCCCTCTTGAACACCAAGTAACAGTTCGTCCAAATACACCTGTCTACACGAATGTAGCAAGTGATGAACTGGTTCCAGTGATTTCTACAAATCCTGATGCAATTCCAACAATTGATAGAACTGCTTCTGGCTATTTCATTAACTTTGATACGTTCTCAGAAGATCCGAGTGAACCTGAAACGACGCCAGCATCATTCAAATTCAAGCAGCAAGTACCAGACTTTCTTCACTTTCTGAAAAAGACTTATTTGGTTTCTCCATGGATTGAACTCTGGATTACATCTGGACTTTTTGTTTTCCTGCTCTGGCTAGCTTTGGTTACAACTGTGAGCGTGCTTATAAGTGGCAGATACAGCCATGTGAATACTGAAAGAAAAGGCGTGAACGTACTTTTGAAACCTCATAAATCTTCCCATCGTGAAGCAAGAGACTTGTCATCAGTTAACATCACAGCTGTTCCTATACAGGATGGTATAGTGTGGGACAAAACAGATTTTGACATCTTTGGCCCGACGGAACAATTGAACATTCCACATTTGTTTAAAATTTCACTAAGTGATCTAATTTCGTCCAGTACCTATTCTGATGATTGGGACTTTGAGACTGTTAACGACATAATGTTTGACCCAGAAAAATCTGCTGCATTTTCTAAATATGAATATTTAGAGGGTTCATCAGACTATGAACAACTGTATTGTTATAACCACTATGGTCATCATTATTTGCATAAATCTGCATATCCAAGAAATGTGTTTATGTTTAACCAATGGGAACATTGTCCTACACCACCTAAAGGTAGTTCAAAAACATTTGCCAACAAGTTTCCATATTTTTCAGGTTACAATACATCTGATCCAGAAATGTTTTACTATAAAAATGTAAACAAGACAGGGCTGAAAATTATGTTAACAAATACGAAACAGATTTACTCTGCATTATTTAATGCCCAATTGTCTAGACAGGGTTTCGACTTTTGGAAAGACACAATAGACACAAAAACTGTCTGGGGTACTAAAGATTGGCAAGTGCAGGGGATAGAAGCTTTATTTAGAGCCTGTATCATCCCTGAACAAATAATGTTTTTGAATGAAACCATCCAACAAACATCTTGTCTTGGATTAGCCAAGATCAAGGAGATGAACACACCTTCTGTACCAACACCTGCAAGTGATAACGATACACAGGCAGTGGTGACAGTTGACAATATACTACAACTCAACAGATCTAATCCTGATTGGAAAAAATGGTTGATCTGGCCCACAGACACGAATAACTGTCAGGAAAGATTCCTGAATAAAACTCAGGGCTTTACTATTAATAGGCCAGACCCAAGATACGTCCAAAGACAACATCCGGGGGTAGTAACAACATACAGTGTAGGAAAATTATGCCTCGATTGGCTGCATAAGTCTACACTACAGGATGTGAAACAACACTTAACCTTACTTAAAAAGGACGCAGACCTTAGGGAATTCTTGCTTGGACCAAGAAAACCGCGTCAAAAACATTTCATATATGCCGGCATTTATGCTGCCTATAATGAAGCATGGAAAGTATCACAGATGGAGGCCGCAGAACGAATACGTGAACTTGATCGTATTAATTTAGAGAAAACACTCTCTGTGGTCGACAATGGGTTAACAACTTTGTCCTCCAGTATATATTCATTGGATGGCATTGTATCCTCTGCTATCGACATACTAGAACAAGATTTGGCGATGTTACAGCAAGGCCAGTCTCAATTACGTTCTATTATGTTATTAAGCTGGACGCTGCAATCTTTGCGAGCGGGCTATGTGCCTTGGCGTTTCATCAACACATCAGCTCTGTTTGCAGAATACAATCTAACTGATAAACAGATCGAACTGGCACAAAGAGGAGCAAAGTATACAGTGCTAAGCATTGAAAAACTGGAAAAGTTACCATTCACAGTGGCAGAAAAACCAGCTACAGAATGGCTTATTCATGGCAAAATAACATTACCTATGAGTACTTTTCAGTTTCAGTATTGCCTCAGACAAATGCAAGCAGGCAAATATGAAAGGTTGGGTAAGGAATACATTAAGACATCTTGGGATTTACCGTATACATATAGATGTTGGAGTGGGGATCGTGAAGTGTTTTTGAGCGGTACACACTGTAAACGTGCACTGAGCGGTTCACTTATATGTCAGGACATTTCTTTACACGGGGCTTGTAATGGTTCTGTGGCAAATTTGTCTTGCCATCAGCAGGGTACACCAGCTGCTGTGATTAATCCAACGTTTGGACAACTTTCTAATGGGAGTTACCTCATGTTGAATGATCAGAGTTGCTGCGGCATGCTGCCAGGCATCCCATATCTAGTAACGGTCAACTCCAGGGTCACTTGCTGTATGCAAGTATTGTTTGCACCAATAGACACAGTCAGGGAATCGCCTCTATGGCCTTCGCTGAACGTCTCTTTTATAAGATTTGATACTTTGAGCAGAATGAAAGCCATGCTTTTACAGCAAACAGTGCCTTTGACCTCGGCCAAAGAAACCTATGATCTACAAATAGCAAGGACTTCGGCTGAGATACAGACTTTAATACGTACAAACTGCCCTATACATTTCGTAGAAATGATAGGACGTATCTTCAATATGTCTGATACAACCGGAATTGTACATGTATTTAAGAGCATCTGCTCCGGTCTGTTAGCACCTTTCCAGGCAATACTCGGAATCATCCCGAACTTTGCACATTCGGTGTTTGGTGGCATACCATTAATTCTAGCACTTGTTGCCGGAATTCTATTTCTCTTCCTGCTATTGCGCTATGGCCAGCCTATTCGCAGACATCACTCTGAGCGAAATGGAGAAAGCTCTCCTTGAACGAAAGTGCCATGAGCGAATAGTACAGCTTTTGGGCATGACTCGTCTACGGGACCTTAATACAACTTGGTTCCTGTCATTCAGACCAATCTGGCAAAATTGCATCTTACCTGTTCTACGATGCCTGCTATGCGGTGAAGAATGCGTGTTGGACACCTGTCTAACATTTCCATCAGCAACGCCAACGGATGTCGATTCTCTGCTGGTCCCGATAACGGCCCATGCTCTGTGTTGTCCCCAGAGGCTACCAATCCTGATGTCAGCATTCATTGAGATCTCACAGACGCTTCCGGCTGCTGCTGAGGTACGAGAAAGATCTACAGGCACACAGGTAACAACGGACGCGAACATTGCTGCGGCAAGCTATGCTGGAAGCGATGCTTCTCATCTCTGTGCAATTAATCTACTACACGAGGTGTTCCAACTGACACCAACTTCAGTGGATGAAGTTTTGTCTATAGAAATAGATGATCTCATGTTTACACCAGACCCGTAAACTGACTCTGATTCAGCATACAGTGTTGCAGAGATGCAGTAACAATTTGGCCTTCATTTTCAAAACAACTTGGAACTCTACCAAAATTGAACTTTTTCCCCATTTTTCAAACGAAAATGGCACTTCAATCTGCTTAAAGTAGAACTAGCCTTATAGTACAGACTTCACAGTACTTCCACGGACACTTAGTCATCTTGTGTGTCTAAAACAGTTCATTAATTTTCATGACATGAAATGACTTTGATTTTTGAACAACTTATCGATCATCTTCTGTCACATGTAAATATTACTGCTTATTTCATTCCAATTGCATTTATTTTCGAACTTTATGCCTGAAATGAAAAGCATTTGCTTCAGATGTACAGTACCTTTTGCATTTTTTACTATGTTTTTTAATGCTTTTAAGAAATATTTTTTAAATATGCGATACTCCATTTAATGTTTAGCATTTTAAATGTTTAGCATTTTAGTATTATCGTACACACGAAAGTGGAGTGGGTGTTGTATTCCTCTTAGGGTGTCCATAAACGGGCTTTCCATTATCATGTCCTTATATAAGCACAATTCGCCCTGCCCTTATATAGGCATAAAATCCCAGCCCTTATTTAGGCATTAAACCGTGCGCTCCAAATACAGGCATGGTCTCTGACATCCGTCCACCCTAACGTCACAACGAGTTCATGAAGAACAGACCCTTAGGCTGCGGGAGTTTCCCTAGCCCAGGATTATTGATTTCTTCAAGGACTCATATATTATGCAGGAACCATTATTCCTTAGGGGTTCATTCATGACGTCTTCCGCTGTCCGATTCACGTCAATGCTAACATTCTGAGGTACCTCTCAGGTATAAATATACCTTCCCTAGCCCTTGTAAACTAGAGGAGACCTCGACTTCAGAGGAGCCCGTTTCCCGGCCGGACGCACTGAGAAGACGTTGTCATCCCTGCACGCAGAGAGTCCAGCTTCCAGTGATCTGACTTCCCTTGCGGGGTGTTGGAGTTCGAGTCTGGCAAAGAGATTCCTACCTCTCTCATTCTTCAGGTATGGAGTTGACAAGAACCTAGAGGGACTCTTGGCATACTAGGCATACTAGGCTTAACATACTCTTAGTATACCATAGTAAGGAATACTTCACCTACTTCATATCTCTCCCTACACCTAGGTTAGGTTAGGTACATTGGGGTAGAACTAGATTAGAAACGCATCGTATGAGTACTCGCATTTTTAGTCTGTGTTATTTATGTAAATGCATATATACTAAAAGATAATGCTATCGCAGTATTATTTATTTCTACTGCTCACACTGTACATTATTTATCTCGCATACTGTCTTGTGATCGTAACAGCACATTTTACTTACACCAGAAACAAGACTGTTCAATAAATCTTTTATTGAAACGCCCGTCTACTTCTTTCTGTGTAACTTGGAGAAAACTAAGCATGCACGATTGAGCTGAGTGAAATAGTTATCTATTGTTTCCACGACTCTGGGACACGTTCTGATTCTAAAGGGAAACAAAGTGGTCATGTTTTGCGGCTGCCAGAAACTACTCCCTTCTTGTTATCCAAGGAGTTTCTAGTGGCCTCTGAGCTAGCTGGCACAAGCAATTAAGTTTAATATACTCGATAGGGACATACTGACCTTAGTCCTATGTCAAACCTATAGGATATATTATTCCAATGCGCAGAGCCTATTAGGGAAATAGGAGCTACACTACAGTGACTTAGCTGAATTTTCTGTTAGTCCCGAAATGCGCTCAAAGTGTGCAAAGGTATTATCTATTGGACGCAAATAATTGTGGAGGTTCCTAACATATAGGATTATATCATCTGCATAGAGGGATAATGCTTGGGTTATGGGACCTATACGGATTCCCCATTCCGGGCCCCTCGGCATAGTCACAGTGCCAGTGGTTCTAGCGCCAGTACAAATAATATTGGAGATAAAGGGCATCCCTGCCTTGTGTCCCTACGCACAGAATAGGTATTTGAGATGTGTCCTTCTGTAATGAAACTGGTGCTCATGTAAAGCGCCCTCTTACCTGATATCGTTGGGTCTAGTTCGCGCTATATAAAACTCTATTAAAAAACAAAACAAAAAAAATGTGCTCCTGTGCGTGCCCTCGCAGTAGGCGAGGTATATAATCGTTTCACCCATTGTAGATATTTGGGGGGATGGCAAATTTACCAAGGGCTGCTATCATGTATTCCCAACTGAGGGTATCGAGCGCCTGGCGAATATCAAGGGAAATGCACCCTCCTTCCTGGAATTCGTTAGGGGCTGCGTCCATTACATGGTAGAGTAGTCATATATTTAAAGATGTATTGCGACCTGGTATGAATCCACATTGATCTTTATGTACTAGTTGTGGCAATAATGGAAGCAATCGACGAGCAAGCACTTTACTAAGTATTTTATATTGAGTATTTAATAATGACAGTTGCCCGTAGGCTGTAATGTCTTTAGGATCTCTACCCTGTTTTAGGAGCGAAGTCTCTAATGCCTGCATCGTAGTGAAGGGCAGGTTGCCTATAAGTATAGCTGTTTGAAACAATCGTTCCAATTGGGGGATTTGTTGGGCTGAAAAGATGGCATAAAATTGCGTGGGAGTTCTCTAATAGTCGCTCTAATCTCCGTTTTAGCCACAGTGGCAGCTAGGTTTCTCTTGTCCTCTGCCGAATGCTGCGGGTAGCTTAGAGTGTTCAGGAAATTCTCTAACATTTGGGGCTCTACCGCTGGGGGGCATCATATAGGGTCTCGTAACTGCAAAAAGCGGAGTTAATCCCTTTCTGTATGATAACATTGGCCATAGCTGGAGTATTAATTTCTAGGATGGGGACCGATATTGGGGCATTTTGTAGTATCAGTGCAAGTAGAGTATCTGCCTTGTCTGCTTCTGTATGAATTTTCTGGGTGTAGGATTGATAGTCTATGGTACGCAGGCGCTCTAGTAATTCTGCGTAGTCAATACGCGCCTTTTGTAATTCTGCCGCCTTTTCGGGGTCAGTTACGGCTGCTTGTTCTAGGACTCCCAACCCCTCTTCTACTCATTTCAGCTCATTATGGACAGTTTGGCTTTCCCCTACTACTGCACTGATGGATGTACCCCTAATGGCCGTTTTGAATGCTTCCCACCCAATTAGTGTGTTTGTATTTTCAGTGAAATAATTACTTATGGCAGTAGCTATAGTATCTCGGAAGACCCCATCTTCCAAGAAACAAGGATTTAGTCTCCATGTCGGGACCGGTGTAGGAATCCGTCCCCAGGATAAGGTGAGCTCCAAGGGATTATGATCTGATAATGTCTTTCCAAGATATGTAGTCTGTGTGACCTGCAGTAGGAGAGTACTGGAGCAGAATATGTGGTCTAGTCTGGTATGTAGTGTGTGTGGTGGGGAGTAGTAAGAGTATTCCCATAGGCCCACATTTTTGCTATGCCATGCATCGGAGAGTACCCAACCCTGAGCCCATACACGGGGGGCTTTGGCCTGTCGAATAGCAGCCATGCCCTGTAATGGGGGATGAGAGCGATCTAATTCAATATCTAACACTGCGTTGAAATCTCCCCCTAGTACCCAAGGATGCACAGTCCGGTCTGCAAGTTTTGAGTTTAGGTGCTCAAGGAATTTGCCTTGGTCAGTATTTGGGGCGTATATGCTGCCTAGGACCACCTGTACCCCATCTAGGTTACCCCGTAGTAAAACATACCTGCCATTATTACCAATTTGTTTCTCAAAAACTGCGAATGGGATCCCTGTTTTTATCAATATTGCTACCCCTCGTGCGAATGCCGAGTAAGATCTGTTAAAAACCTGACCCCTTTATTTTTTCTGTACTTTGAAAGCTTTGGTGTTGGTTAAGAGCGTTTCTTGGAGGAGAACTATATGTGTTTTACGCCTGCGTGATTGGGCATCAACCCTGTGAGGCGTATGTATAGAGCCCAATCCCTGGATATTTCAGGTGGTTATGTTGTATAATCCTGCGGTGTCCATGTGTGTATGCGCCTTGTTGCAACATCATCTCGATTAAAGGAGGACGCGTGTCCTTCATTATAGTATATGGTCTGCCAGGAGAACGAAGTAAACTAACTATCCTGTGAATTCCCAACACTAGGTCCGACATTGGAACATTGTCCGACCAAACTAAGAAAACCAGCCATATTAGCTGTAAGCAACAACTTGCATTCGCCAATAGGTGTATGCTAAGCACCGCATCGATAAGCCCAGCCAGTAGCGTTGTGCCTCTATTTTCATTGTGTGGAATGATTCCCAGGGCCATGGGAAGAGCCGTATTCTTGTGAATTATTAGAACATGGTTAATATCAATATCTTACATGAGATAATGGACACCAATATATAGGTGGGAGCGAGTCACTCATATTGTAGCTGTACACCAATCTCAGGACCATTACATTTAGTAGATTCTCACCATTCGCTCATCTTATCATTTGAGTCACTTACTAGAGGGAGATAAAATCAAACACATTATACTTTACCACCCCATGCCTGGTTTGTCAATGAGTTTGGTGCTTGATCCGTCATCCCAATAAATCATTCACCAGTTGTGGTGTTATAGAGGGAAATAGTGTCAAACTGTTCTCAGAGTCTGAATGCACCGTAGTGTCTTCTGATGACTCCTCTGGTGGTTCCATGTCTCTGAGCGCCGCAGCTATTTGTATTGCCATTCGTCGGCCCTCAAGTACTTGCTCTTGAGATGGAACCTTGTCTACTCGCTTTCGGGGTGCCTTGATTTGCTGGTTTTCCCTTTTAGTGTCTTTTGCGATCCCGATGGAGTGCTCCGCTGCATCCCTTCAGGGATCTGGTCCGGGAAGACGTCTTCCATCAAGGCACGCACTGCATCTGGACTCTCGAAGAAGTTACATTTTTGATCATGCATTACTTTAAGTCGGGCTGGGTAGAACAAGGCATATTTAAGGTTTAGTGATCTCAGGGATGTTTTCACTTCTTGGTAGGAGGCCCTTTGACGTTGTACCATTAATGTGTAGTCTGGGAAAAGAGAGATTCGCATATTATCATATGATAGGGGAGCCTTCTCCCTGGCGCTGCGGAGAAGAGTGTCGCAATCTTTGTAGTTAAGAATGCGCGCAATCATACGGTGCGGCAGTGCGCTCGGGATCGGTCTCCTTGTTGGGACCCTATGTGCTCTCTCAGCACAGAACACATCTGTAAGGCCCTCTGGGGCCACCACTTCACACAGCCATCTTTCAACGATCTGTGTTGCGTTGGGGCCCTCTCTGTTCTCGGGCAGGCCAACGATGTGTATGTTATTGCGTCTTGAACGCCATTCTGCATCTTCCACTCGATGTTGTAGTGTTGACACCTGGCGCTGAAGTTGTGCAATTTAGTCAGAGTGTTCTTTGTGAGGTGTGGCAATGTCTGCTATTGCTGTTCTGTTTTTTTTTTTTTACTGTATCCGCTAGTTTAGTGTGGTCGGCCTTAAGAAGCATAAGGTCTTTGGTTAGTGCCCCTAGTCATTGCTCGATCGCTCGCCGCGAATCCCGGATTTCCTGCAATATAACATCGAGTTTATCAGGCGGTGGGGCCGTGATTGTGGGAGGTATGCAATCATCGGTTAGTATAGCGGAGGAGCCGTCCGTCCCGTCTTGCTCTGAATTGCCAGAGTCCGCCGGTTTATTTGATTTACTTCTTGTGCGGCCCATGTTTTAGTTGGCACTTTTTTGTTTTTTCCTCCTTTTGGGGTGTGGGGATGATCTTCAAGTGTCCCTGGAATCGAGGAGTTGCAGTTTTCTGTTATTGGGTAGGTATCCCTTAATATATTTCTCCTTGTCTCAGAGGTATCCAGCCCTCTTGTGTTTTGAAGGGCCGGTTGAGGTATCTTGGCACACCTCTGTGTTCAGCCACCCTTCCAATTACAGATCAGTATTGCATGCAATTTCTGAGGTAGGTGCTCGTATACTGAACTGGGCATGCAGGGGCACCCTCACTAGTCTCATCTGGCAGTTGAGGGTCGGATCCTTCAATTTCGTCTGCAGGCTCCCTCACTACTGCGGGCTGTTGGTCTTCAAGCAAGTCAGGAGAAAAGCCCATCAATTTCCCCCATTCAGTACACTTCTTATGACAGTATTCAAAGGAGTAGCAATGTTTGTTTACCTACGCTTTCACTGCAAACTGGGTTCGCGGTATGTAGTTATGGGGGCACTATCCCTTGTTAACTCAATTCAGTTCCTACCCTGCCAAGGATCCTCGAGCTCTGGTTTACTGTATTCGCGCGCCGCCAAACCTCTTCGACTCACTTCATACAAGGCCCAGCTTCCAGGGGTCGCTCACTTTAATCCGTGGCCGCAGGGCCAAGGCCGTCCCTGATGTGCTCCGAGCTAAAGGCTGATGGCAGGCGCTGGACAATTGCACTGCTTCGGCCGCCCGGGCCTCACGTTGTGCTGTGCAAGGGTTCGTCGGGCTGCCTGCATCCGGCAAGAGCTGCCTCCCTCCCCCGCCACTCCAGTCCGGGCACTCTGTATCCGTACTATGTGGCCAAGTGTTTCAACATAGGGGGCCCCTCGTCTCCGGGCCCAGTATGATTCCGCACTCCTGCAGGCCAGGCCCAGACACCTGTCGCTCGGGCGCTCGTTCAGACACCCAGGGGCTAGGCCCTGCCGATTTTCCTGCCACTCGACTGCAGCATTCCGCAGTCCAAAGGGTTTGGGTCTCCGCAGTGTGAGCTCCGTCTCCCGGTTGAGTTGTACCCCGGGGGCCGCCCCACTCCAGCCCCGCTCCTTGTACCTGATGACGGCCAGTTGCTACACAATACCTGGGCTCCATCCCGTTCGGCGGCTTGCTTCTTCAAGTTCCACCAGTCACGGGATCAGTACCCTTGTCTTGCCGCCACTTCAGGTCTGGGGGATTTTTTAGGGTCGTCCAGTGATCATCGGCATCTTTCCCAGTTGCACCACTGCCTCCAGGCCGCACACCCAGCCCAGCTGCTCACCTTGCTGCGTACTTAGGCCGCACTTTCTCAATGTCGCAGTTCCGCGCCAGGCGTGATCCGAAGGCTCCGTCGGTTTTTTAGTAGGTGCATGTATTATCTGTGGTGCTCCTCGGCAGGTGTATATGGTTACCACATCACTCGGAAATCTCAGGATAATATGGCTTGGCCCGGGAGCACTCTCACTGTGTGTCCGCCATGTTCGGCGGTTGGCCACGCCTTGACAGACGTTTTAAGTAAAAGTCAGTTTTCAAATCTTAGGGATTTAATGGATCTTTTTTGAGATAACTTGCAATTTGGGGATGCAAGACTACAAAACATTATGTACTTGTAAAGATAGGGCTAAATTAGGTATTTTGACAGCCACTAGAATCAAGCAATCTATATGCCCACTGCTAAGGTTACTGCTACTGCACAGCGCTAGTCAGATAAGCTAATGAACGCAAGGGTTGGAAGTGAAAAGTAACGACCAAACTCTTCCCTCAAAGGAAGCAGTAAATTCAATATCATAGAAATGCAAGAAAATATATGGGTAACGCATGCAGACATTGAAAATGCTGGAGCAGATGTCTGGTGATGTTTAACCTCAAGTTTGGCTCACAGAATTAATTATAAAACCTAAGTGGGATCCTTTTGAATACCCCTGGTTTGGCATGGCACAAGTAAAAGATGGGGGGACGAGGACAACTCCCCAGGTTGTGGAAAGTGTATTGCCTGTATTTCTATGACTGAAGGGTGGAGATCCAGACATGAAGGTGTCGTGGGTGGTGACTAGGCTCCCTTTAGAAATTCCTTGAGGCTTTTTTTAAACAAGGGGCTGCTGATAAGACTTCTTGAAGTACTGCCCTTTGGTAGACAGTAGGGATGAGGGGTGGAAATGCAGATTCTGTTGTGCCAGGTGAAAGGGCCTTTTGGGTGAGGCCTAGCCTTTAGTCTTCCTTGATCACACTTTCAACTGGGGTAATGCAGAAACCTCACACCTTTTTGTGCCTCTGTTGTGGGAACTCCAGGTCCGAGACTACACCACTTTGAGGTGTATCACTACACAAAGGCTGTGTCTGGAGAGCATCTTAGAAAGGACACTTGAAAAGGACGACTCCACTAAACCAGTTCTGCTGCATGAGACAACACTTGAGCTCAGCTGGTAAACCAATGAGGGGAGGGAAACTTTGTGACTTTTTAAACAGTCTGTCAAAGAAATTATTTGTTCTCTATTAATAATACACACAACAGACTTGGGTCTAGCACCCTACTTCTAGTGTGCGGATTACATTTATTTTGTTTGAGTGGAAAAGGCATCTGAAGCTTTTATTGGCATTGCCAAATCAATTAACAACATGGACATTCCAAAAACATTCTCTTTAACCTCATATCATTACTTGACATGAAAGTATATTGTATATTGATGCAGCTATGAAATCGACTTAAATGTCAAAATATCCTTATTTCACGTCTCTTTGAAAAACAGATATGTAGTGTTAATGCTTAGTGCTGGGAGTAGAATGTATTGAGCTTCCTCTGTCCATTCTCTCCCAGAGATTCTAGTGTTGCCAGGTAGCCTTACTGTTGGGGAATGTATTGGTTTAAAGCACTGTGGGTGGATGGAGCTGGATGGGAAGCTGGCTGTGAAGTCCTGTCTGCCGTGTAGCCATTTACAATAAACCTACTTCAATCTACCTTCGCTCAGTGTGATTACTACAAAATATGGCGACCAGTTGGCTACACGGCTACACCTTGAACCCGACGCGTGCAGCAACCTTCAAGCTGTCTACTTTTTACTAACTTCCCCGTCCAGGCCCCTACGTGATCTCTATCTACCCGGAAAGCTACTTTCTCACTCTCGTTACTGCTGTGCTACGTGGTGCGTTGGATTTACCAAATCAGCTGTGGCACTAAGCAAGACGTAAATATGGACGGTACCTGTTATTCCACCGGCAATTTCCTTCACTATCCTCCAGCGCTGTGCCTGCTTGCCAGTGAAGACACCAGGTCAGCAGTTTAATTCTCCATTTTGTGGGTGTTGTTCCAGCTGTCCTGGATTTTGGGGTGCGGTGCGGACCCGCGATGGTATCACGAGGGACATCTCGCGGCAGTCCGGTGATATAATCTATACATGCGCTCTTCTACGTGACGTCTTTCACATCTTGCCTGGTCAGTGCGTCTGACAGCACATGCAACGTCCTTCTTCAATGTGAAATCCTCCACATCTTGCCTGGTCAGTGCGCCTGATGCTGCCACAGTGTTGTTTACGGTCATGGGATCCTAGCAACGAATTCCTTTGTGACGGCACACAGCTGTTGTGCTTTCCCCACAATCTGTGACGTGGAAGCCTTTGACTAGGTGGATCACGGTGATTCGCACACCATTGTTCCGTATTCGTGTATGACGACACACAGCTCCTGGGTCTTTTCTTCAAGCCTTGATGCTACTCATTCCAAGTAGGTGGATCACGGTGATTCTCACACCATTGTTCTTGTCATGAACGCATCACGCTCTGCAATTTCGTTAAATGTTGTACTGAGTGAGTAAACACATCACGGTGATTCGAACACATTGTTAGCAAGCAAGCGGATCACAGTGATTTCTTGCACAGTTTCGTGCAGTCTTGTTTTCTGTCCCACGCTGATCAGTGATTCGCACACCTATTCTCTACCACAGTGCAATACTTACCGAAATTACAAAAGTTTATCCTCTTATAAGTCTTCTATTCATACTGCAAGGTTGTTATCATTTTACAGAATCTGTTTTTGCTACTCGTTGTAGTTGTCTTTGTGCCATCCAAGCAGTTACTCCTCCTCCTTCATTTTTAGACAATCCCGGCGAACCACATGTTAGATGGGAGGTATGGTTCAACGCGTTCGAAACCTATCTTGGGGCCATTGGTGATTTGAGATTTAGTGCTGAACAAAATAAATTTTTATTATTACATTCTTTGGGTTTTGAGGGAAGGTCTATATTTAAACATTTACCTGAACTGACACACCAAGCTGGTGACAATATAGATGAATACCAAGATACTATTACAAAATGATCAGAGATCAGTTTGTTTGCCTATGTAAAGACAAACAAATCAGACAAAAATTGTTATCTATGGGAAATCCATCACTAGAAGAAACAATCAAAGTGGCCAAAAGTATTGAAAGTTCTCAAATTTCATTGAAAGAGTTGGATGATAAAGTTCTTGAACCCGTAAATGTTGTTGGGAGTGGAAAGTTGAAACAAAAAGATTTTCGTAGTGGAATGTCTGCTAATGTTAAAGGTAAGAGTCAAGTTGACAGTACCAGTTTAAAAGCAATGTGCTTTCGTTGTGGTAATCCGCCACACCCCAAAGGGGAAGATGTCCTGCAGCCAATGTGGTGTGCAATTATTGCAGGAAAACGGGACATTTTGCCAAGGTATGTCTAAAGAAAAAAAATCAAAAGTAAGTAGTGGCGTGTGTGGTGCAGTCTGATTATGAATCTGACTCAGAAGTCGTTACGATTGTGACAGATGTTCAAGTGGGTTCGTTGGCTGAAGGAACTGAAACTATTGAGGGTGATCCATCAAACTGTGTTGATCCTATTGTTGAAGTGACTGTTGGGAGTAAAGTCCTTAATTTGTTGGTTGATTCTGGTGCCAGGATTACAATGATTACTCAGAAGCTGTTCGAGGAAACTTGGGGTGATAGAGTACTTATGCCACCAGACCCTTCTCCAGTTTCCTATAAAGGGCGTAGACTTGGACTTCTTGGATACATTGAGGATGTACTCATGTTCAAAGGAAGGAGGATCAAAGGTAAAGTTTATGCTGTTCTCAAAGGTTTGAATATTTTAGGATGGTTTCATCAGGGGTTGCTCGGTATGGTTCTAAGACCAGGTGCCAAGGAGCAAGTTTTAGTGGTTGGTTGTGATGAGGTGGAGTGCAAGTGGAATAACAAGTTTCCCTCAGTTTTTGGTGAAAGTTTAGGGAAAATATGTGGTTTCAAACACAAAATTATTGTGAAAGATGGTGCTTCACCTGTAAAACATAAACTGAGAGGTGTTCCGTTTAGTGTGAGAGAAGACCTAGACAAAGAACTCAGATCCTTGTGTGATAAGGGGATCATTGAACCCACTGATTCGTCTTTGTGGTTGTCGCCCTTGGTGGTGGCACTCAAGAGGTGTGGAAAATTGCGTGTGTGCGTTGACTTGAGGTTACTGAATAAAGAAATCTGGGTGGATTCACATCCCCTACCCAAGATTTGCGACTTGTTTGCGTGCGTCAGAGGATTTAAATATTTCTCAAAGCTGAATCTCGCTAGCACTTATCATCAGATTGAATTACATCCTGATTCATGTGCTCTGACAGCTTTTGTTTCCCCTTTAGGAACCTTTCAATACAAACGGATGCCGTTCGGTTTGGCATCCGCCGCCTCTGTATTTCAGAGAGTAACGCAGAATTTCTTACGTGCTGTGGAAGGTGTGTTAGTCTTTCAAGACGATGTTTTGGTTCATGCCAAGGATGTTCACTCACATGATACTATTTTGTGCCGGGTCTTGGATATTTTTGAGAAGCATGGTGTTGTGCTTAAGACTGAAAAATGTAAGTTTTTATGTGAAGAGGTGGAATATCTGGGTCATCTCATTTCTAAAGAGGGCATTAGACCTAGGAAAGGACGTTTAGATGCTATTGTTGGTGCTACCACACCTGTTGACAAGACGGGAGTAAAGTCACTGTTAGGACTCTTCGAGTATTTCTCGCGCTTTATTCCAGATTTTGCAACCATTGTACCCCCTATTAGCAATCTGCTCAGGAAAGGGGTAACATTTGAGTGGTCCAGTGAATGTGCTTCTGCCTTCCAGCAAGTCACGTTGTGTTTGAGCAAAGGTAAGGCTCTCAAACCATATGACCCTGATTTTCCATATTGCATAACTGTTGATGCAAGCCAAGTTGGATTGGGTGCGGTTTTGACACAAAATTTACGAAATGAAGAGAGCACTGTACAGTTTGTTTCAAGAGTTCTTAAGCATGCTGAATTGCAGTATTCCGTCATTGAAAGGGAGCTTTTGGCTTGTCTGTGGGCAGGGGAAAAGTTTCGCCCCTATGTATGGGGTAGACGTTTTCTGCTGCGAACAGATCACAAACCATTGGTCAATATCCTTGGCCCAGGTGCTATCATGTGTTGTACACCTAGGATATTGAGAATGGTTTCTCGTTTAATGCAATATCAATTTGATGTGAGTAATATCTCTGGTGGTAGGAACGGTAGGGCTAATTTTTTGTACCGCTTTCCTTTGAGAATTGATGAAGGTGATAATCAAGAATTTCATGAACAATGTGAAGAAGACTCTGAGTATTGTTTCATAGCTGCTCTGGAGATACCGGAACTTAGTCTTGGCTTGGAGGATAATTGGATGAGTGCATTAAGGGATGATGTGGTTTTACAGCAAGTTTGCGATTTAATCAGAAGTGGTTGGCCCAGGGAGAAGGTTTCATCTCATCTTCTACAACCTTATTGGAAGGTTGAGATGGAAATATCCTTAGAGGATGGGCTATTGCTGTGCTCACATAAACGTATTCCTCCTCACAGTATTAGAAGGATTATTATCAGCAAAGCTCATTAAGGTAATCTGCGCGCAACTCTCACCAAGCGTCGCATCCTCAAGACATTTTAGTGGCCTTGTATGGATGCTGAGATCAGTGAAGTAGTGGAGAATTGTGTAGTGTGTGGTTTGGCAGACAAAAGTTTGAAAGTGGCCACATCGCCCCTACTTCCAATTGAATGTCCTTCGGGGCCATGGGTCAAGGTTGGTTTAGATGTTATGGGTCCTTTCGAGGATGCTTGTTTCCGGTCCAGGGAATACATGGCTTGGCAGTTCGGGCTGGACTGTTCCCATGAGGCAAAGGGTCAAGACTGATTTGCATATAGCTGTTTCTGAACTGGGGTGGCGAAGTGAGCTAAAGAACGATGATGGATTCAACCCAGATCTGTGACTGGGGGTGAGTGTCTGAAAAGTTTCAGCGCTCTGTCCGTCATCTCCTTGTGTTTGCTTTGTTCGCCCTAAGTTGGCAGGGTATGCCCAGACGTGGGTCCCTTGCTCACTTTGCCACTGGATTCAAGCTAGCCTGGCTGATGAGGGCTGTTAGCCCGAAACCGGTCCCAGGATGCTTGTTTCCGGTCCAGGGAAGACATGGCTTGGCAGTTCGAGCTGGACTGTTCCCATGCGGCACATGGTCAAGACTGATTTGCATATAGCTGTGTCTTTAACTGGGGTGGCAAAGTGAGCTAAAGAACGATGATGGATTCAAACCAGATCTGTGACTGGGGGTGAGTGTCGGAAAAGTTTCAGCTCTCCGTCCGTCATCTCCTTGTGTTTGCTTTGTTCGCCCTAAGTTAGCAGGGTATGCCCAGACGTAGGTCCCTTGCTCACTTTGCCACTGGATTCAAGCTAGCCTGGCTGATGAGGGCTGTTAGCCCGAAACCGGTCCCAGGATGCTTGTTTCCGGTCCAGGGAAGACATGGCTTGGCAGTTCTGGTTGGACTGTTACCATGAGGCAGAGGCTCAAGACTGATTTGCATATACCTGTGTCTGAACTTGGGTGGCGAAGTGAGCTAAAGAACGATGATGGATTCAACCCAGATCTGTGACTGGGGGTGAGTGTCTGAAAAGTTTCAGCGCTCTGTCCGTCATCTCCTTGTGTTTGCTTTGTTCGCCCTAAGTTGGCAGGGTATGCCCAGACGTGGGTCCCTTGCTCACTTTGCCACTGGATTCAAGCTAGCCTGGCTGATGAGGGCTGTTAGCCCGAAACCGGTCCCAGGATGCTTGTTTCCAGTCCAGGGAAGACATGGCTTGGCAGTTCGGGCTGGACTGTTCCCATGAGGCACAGGGTCAAGGCTGATTTGGATATAGCTGTGTCTGAACTGGGGTGGCAAAGTGAGCTAAAGAACGATGATGGATTTAAACCAGATCTGTGACTGGGGGTGAGTGTCTGAAAAGTTTCAGCGCTCCGTCCGTCATCTCCTTGTGTTTGCTTTGCTCGCCCTAAGTTAGCAGGGTATACCCAGACGTGGGGCCATTGCTCACTTTGCCACTGGATTCAAACTAGCCTGGCTGATGAGGGCTGTTAGCCCGAAACCGGTCCCAGGATGCTTGTTTCCGTTCCAGGGTAGTAGACATGGCTTGGCAGTTCGGGCTGGACTGTTCCCATGAGGCACAGGGTCAAGACTGATTTGGATATAGCTTTGTCTGAACTGGGGTGGCGAAGTGAGCTAAAGAACGATGATGGATTCAAACCAGATCTGTGACTGGGGGTGAGTGTCTGAAATGTTTCAGCGCTCCGTCCGTCATCTCCTTGTGTTTGCTTTGTTCGCCCTAAGTTGGCAGGGTATGCCCAGACGTAGGTCCCTTGCTCACTTTGCCACTGGATTGAAGCTAGCCTGGCTGATGAGGAATGTTACCCCAAAACCGGTCCCAGGATGCTTGTTTCCGGTCCAGGGAAGACATGGCTTGGCAGTTCAGGTTGGACTGTTACCACGAGGCAGAGGCTCAAGACTGATTTGCATATACCTGTGTCTGAACTGGGGTGGCAAAGTGAGCTAAAGAACGATGATGGATTCAACCCAGATCTGTGACTGGGGGTGAGTGTCTGAAAATTTTTAGCGCTCTGTCCGTCATCTCCTTGTGTTTGCTTTGTTCGCCCTAAGTTGGCAGGGTATGCCCAGACGTGGGTCCCTTGCTCACTTTGCCACTGGATTCAAGCTAGCCTGGCTTATGAGGGCTGTTAGCCCGAACCCGGTCCCAGGATGCTTGTTTCCAGTCCAGGGAAGACATGGCTTGGCAGTTCGGGCTGGACTGTTCCCATGAGGCACAGGGTCAAGACTAATTTGCATATAGCTGTGTCTGAACTGGGGTGGCAAAGTGAGCTAAAGAACGATGATGGATTCAAACCAGATCTGTGACTGGGGGTGAGTGTCTGAAAAGTTTCAGCGCTCCGTCCGTCATCTCCTTGTGTTTGCTTTGTTCGCCCTAAGTTAGCAGGGTATACCCAGACGTGGGGCCATTGCTCACTTTGCCACTGGATTCAAGCTAGCCTGGCTGATGAGGGCTGTTAGGCCGAAACTGGTCCCAGGATGCTTGTTTCCGGTCCAGGGAAGACATGGCTTGGCAGTTCGGGCTGGACTGTTCCCATGAGGCACAGGGTCAAGACTGATTTGGATATAGCTGTGTCTGACCTGGGGTGGCGAAGTGAGCTAAAGAACGATGATGGATTCAAACCAGATCTGTGACTGGGGGTGAGTGTCTGAAAAGTTTCAGCGCTCCGTCCGTCATCTCCTTGTGTTTGCTTTGTTCGCCCTAAGTTGGCAGGGTATGCCCAGACGTAGGTCCCTTCCTCACTTTGCCACTGGATTCAAGCTAGCCTGGCTGATGAGGGCTGTTAGCCCGAAACCGGACCCAGGATGCTTGTTTCCGGTCCAGGGAAGACATGGCTTGGCATTTTGGGCTGGACTGTTCCCATGAGGCACAGGGTCATGACTGATTTGCATATAGCTGTGTCTGAACTGGGGTGGCGAAATGAGCTAAAGAACGATGATGGATTCAGCCCAGATCTGTGACTGGGGGGAGTGTCTGAAAAGTTTCTGCGCTCCGTCCGTCATCTCCTTGTGTTTGCTTTGTTCTCCCTAAGTTGGCAGGGTATGCCCAAACGTGGGTGTCTTGCTAACTTTGCCACTGGATTCAAGCTAGCCTGGCTGATGAGGGCTGTTAGCCCGAAACGGGTCCCAGGATGCTTGTTTCTGGTCCAGGGAAGACATGGCTTGGCAGTTCGGGCTGGACTGTTCCCATGAGGCACAGGGTCAAGGTTGATTTGCATATAGCTGTGTCTGAACTGGGGTGGCGAAGTGAGCTAAAGAACGATGATGGATTCAAACCAGATCTGTGACTGGGGGTGAGTGTCAGAAAAGTTTCAGCGCTCCGTCCGTCATCTTGTGTTTGCTTTGTTCGCCCTAAGTTGACAGGGTATGCCCAGACGTAGGTCCCTTGCTCACTTTGCCACTGGATTCAAGCTAGCCTGGCTGATGAGGGCTGTTAGCCCGAAACCGGTCCCAGGATGCTTGTTTCCGGTCCAGGGAAAACATGGTTTGGCAGTTTGGGCTGGACTGTTCCCATGAGGCACAGGGTCAAGACTGATTTGCATATAGCTGTGTCTGAAGTGGGGTGGCGAAGTGAGCTAAAGAACGATGATGGATTCAAACCAGAGCTGTGACTGGGGGTGAGTGTCTGAAAAGTTTCAGCGCTCCGTCCGTCATCTCCTTGTGTTTGCTTTGTTCGCCCTAAGTTGGCAGGGTATTCCCAGACGTGGGTCCCTTGCTCACTTTGCCACTGGATTCAAGCTAGCCTGGCCGATGAGGGCTGTTATCCCGAAACCGGTCCCAGGATGCTTGTTTCCGGTCCAGGGAAGAAATGGCTTGGCAGTTTGGGCTGGACTGTTCCCATGAGGCACAGGGTCAAGACTGATTTGCATATAGCTGTGTCTGAACTGGGGTATTGAAGTGAGCTAAAGAACGATGATGGATTCAACCCAGATCTGTGACTGGGGGTGAGAGTCTGAAAAGTTTCAGCGCTCCGTCCGTCATCTCCTTGTGTTTGCTTTGTTCACCCTAAGTTGGCAGGGTATGCCCAGACGTGGGTCCCTTGCTCACTTTGCCACTGGATTCAAGCTAGCCTGGCTGATGAGGGCTGTTAGCCCGAAACCGGTCCCAGGATGCTTGTTTCCGGTCCAGGGAAGACATGAGACGTGACTTGGCAGTTCTGGCTGGACTGTTCCCATGAGGCACAGGGTCAAGACTGATTTGCATATAGCTGTGTCTGAACTGGGGTGGCGAAGTGAGCTTAAGAACAATGATGGATTCAACCCAGATCTGTGACTGGGGGTGAGTGTCTGAAAAGTTTCAGCGCTCCGTCCGTCATCTCCTTGTGTTTGCTTTGTTCACCCTAAGTTGGCAGGGTATGCCCAGACGTGGGTCCCTTGCTCACTTTGCCACTGGATTTAAACTAGCCTGGCTGATGAGGGCTGTTAGCCCGAAACCGTTCCCAGGATGCTTGTTACCGGTCCAGGGAAGACATGGCTTGGCAGTTCGGGCTGGACTGTTCCCATGAGGCACAGGGTCAAGACTGATTTGCATATAGCTGTGTCTGAACTGGGGTGGCGAAGTGAGCTTAAGAACGATGATGGATTCAACCCAGATCTGTGACTGGGGGTGAGTGTCTGAAAAGTTTCAGCGCTCCGTCCGTCATCTCCTTGTGTTTGCTTTGTTCGCCCTAAGTTGGCAGGGTATGCCCAGACGTGGGTCCCTTGCTCCACTGGATTCAAGCTAGCCTGGCTGATGAGGGCTGTTAGCCCAAAACTGGTCCCATGATGCTTGTTTCTGGCCCAGGGAAGACATGGCTTGGCAGTTCGGGCTGGACTGTTCCCATGAGGCACAGGGTCAAGACTGTTTTGCATATAGCTGTGTCTAAACTGGGGTGGCGAAGTGAGCTAAAGAACGATGATGGATTCAAATCAGATCTGTGACTGGGGGTGAGTGTCTGAAAAGTTTCAGCGCTCCGTCCGTCATCTCCTTGCGTTTGCCCTTTCGAGTCTTTACCTGGCGAATTTCGCTATATTTTTGTGCTGGTGGATTATGCATCCAAGTGGCCAGAAATCAAGATGGTCAAGGACCCTAGTGCATCCAGCCTAGTGTTGTTTCTCAAGGAGGTTTGCATGAGAGCGGGATTCCCTGAGGTACTAGTTTCAGACAGTGGTACACAATTTGTGAGTGAGTATAAATCTTTTCTTTATTCTTGCAACATTAAGTACTTGAAGAGTTCCCTTTATCACCCACAAACAAATGGCCTTGTTGAGCGAATGAACAGAGTGGTGGGTGAGTGTGTCAGGTGGGCAAAGTCGGGCAACCATGATGTAGGGAAGTCTTTGGACAGCATGTTGTGGTTTTATAGTACTACTCCTCACTCCATGACCAAGATTTCTCCTTTTGAATTATTGAGGGGAAGGAGAGTCAACACAAGTTTTAAACCAGGATGGATGAATAAGTGGATCAAGTCAGAGTCTGATGTGGTGAGTCTTATGGACATTGTGAAAGAGAAGGTGTTAAAAACTCAAACTAAACAAAAGTGTTGGTTTGATCAAAAGAAAGGAGTCAAGACCGTTCCAGTGAGTGTGGGTGTTCTGGTGCAGGTTAAGTCACCTGTCCATGTGAAAAAAGGCTTAGACAAGTTTGGTGCTCCGACTACAGTGATAAAGGTTGGGAGCAATGCTGTCCAATTTGAAGGAGGAAAATGGTGGAATGTTGGCAGAATTGTTAAGGTAAAGACGAGGGGTAATCAGGAAAGTGCAGGTATTTGTGAAACTGAAGATGTGGGTGACTCCAGAGGGGTTTTAGTTAGAAGAAGCTCCAGAACCAGAGTCATCTGCAGTAAGTATCGTGTGTAAACATGTGTAGGATGTTGTGTATTGTATTTTTTTTTTGGGCTTTTATTTGTTTTTTTGTTGCTGTCAATGAGGAAGGAGGATATGTAGTGTTTATGCTTAGTGCTGGGAGTAGAATGTATTGATCTTCCTCTGTCCATTCTCTCCCACAGATTCTAGTGTTGCCAGGTAGCCTTACTGTTGGGGAATGTATTGGTTTAAAGCACTGTGGACGGTTGGAGCTGGATGGGAAGCTGACTGTGAAGTTCTGTCTGCCGTGTAGCCATATACAATAAACCTACTTCAATCTACCTTCGCTCAGCGTGATTACTACAAAAATACTTAGCTGCTATGTTGTCCACATAGTTTGTTAGAAACTGTTATGTGTAATTAAAAGTCAGGTCTTGACAAAGTCTCACCTACTGGTCGATTTAACAATAATAAAGTATCAATAAATCGTGTACCTGACTGGTGTGACACAGATGTGTAGTTGTTATTCCTGGAAAGGGTTAAGGGTTCACTATCGGACTATCCAATTCAATACCTCTCAGCAGCTTCCATGTGCAATGTCCATCTGTTAATCATTACCTTTTGCTGAATAGCTCCCCTTAAACCTGGCGAACTACCATGCAGTAACACAGTGCGACAACACTGTACGGTGATGATACGCTGCCAGGCAGAACATGCAACTTCAGGCGAGGAAATAAGCCACGCTGATTCCCATATACCTCACAATATATGCTCCTTATTACCAAGCGCTAAGAAGGCCCCCTTACCGCTATTGAGCCAACCTCTCTGTAGCATTTCTGTTCAACTTTCTCCATAAAGTAACTGCAAACACAATCAGGTGGACAGTAGTGAAGGGATGCAGAAAAAGGAGACCTGTTCCACTGAGTGGTTGGTCAGTAGGAATTCGTGGTTTTCGGATCAGGTATCAGATTGCTGCATGTTCATAATGGTATGGCATGGTATGGTATGGGCATTAATAAATCGCTTACTACTCCGACCAGGTGCATAAGCACTGGTCAGCCCGGTACAACTAGGATGCTGGCAGAGGGGCTGTGAGGAAGGGAAGTGTCTCTGCGACCAAGGAAGCGGCGCTGAGCCGGTTGAAAAGTATATCCTAGATCACAAGACAACAAAGTTAGCACCACAGAGAACAATGAATGGGACAACCCTAGATGTGGTACAAACGTGCCCATAGTAGGGCGTGAGGGCAGGGTGTGGAAGAGGCCACTGAGAGAGTAGCTGTAAGGAAACAGGCTTTTTGCAGGACTCCACCCCACTTTTGCTCCATTTGGACCCCAAGCTGATGTGTTTTGATTCTGAAAGTACACTGGAGCCTACTAACCAGGCCTCAGCGACAGTGCTGTTTCCTTAAATTATGATATATATGAATTGGTAACTCTAATTGGCAAGGACTTTAAGCCCCTTATAAGTCCCTTGTAAGTGTTACCAGTAGCACCCAGGGCATGGGAGTTAAAGGGGTCACCAGGGCCTGCAGCACTGATTGTGCCACCCTGATTGACCCAGGTAAACAGATGACAGCAGACCTGCCATTGCACACTACAGGAGTAGTGCAAACTGCTCCGACTCGACTTTGCCCTCACCATGAGTGGCAAGATTAAAGCATTATTTTTAATATATGTCAGTCACCCCTAACGAGGCCTCCTGAGCCCAGGAGGCAAGGTGCATTATATTAAAGGTGTGGACATGTAAGTGCCAGGTTATATGTCCCTATAGCAGCCTCTTTCAATTATGGGCTACTATAAGTGTTCAGGGGACCATAGGATATCATGGGATGTCACCTGGGCACCCTGATGTTGCCAGCTCCATTGTGGCCCCCTGAAAATTGTCATGTTTGGTATCAAACAACTTGTCTCATCAAATCAAACTTTTTCCCAAAGTCTGATTTAATGTAACATGCACCCAGGTGGCTACCTTAAAGGTTGCCCCAGCCTTTCCTGTGCCCTGGCTGACAGCGTACAGCTGCTGCCACCAAGAGAGGAATCTGACCGCCTGCCAAGAGGTGTGAACACTCCAAGGAGTCGGAAACAAAGGCCTTCCTGGGAAGGAGGTGACACCTCTCTCCCTGACAGGATGGCAACTGGAGTGGCACATCAAGGCGGTGAGCTTCAAAGCTTACACTGCCTCTGATATGCAACCAGGCTGCCTTCCAGAGAAGGAAACAGCCAACCCCTTGCCCCAGGCACATTTGCTCCTGGCCAGGTGGGAACATTAGGTAGTCCCAGAAGCCTGCCACACCCTTAGGGTGGGCTACCTGGTCTGTACAGCCAAGGAAGGTTTCTTCTATTTTTTAAAAGTGGCAGAATAAAGGGGTCTTGGTAGAAAAGGTGGCGCACACCCCGGACGTGGTCACCTCCGGGGCGGATTAGCCGATGGGGCTAGTAGCCTATTGGCTACTTGCACCCACAACCCCTAAATCTAGGATTTAAGGGGCACCCCTGGCAACAGAACCTCAGATCTAAATCGACTTGCAGCGAAGGACAAAGAAGAGACCCGAGTCTGCGATTTCAGGACCTGCACAAAGCAAAGACGTGATACCCTGCACATGAGGCAATCACCCTGCAACTGCACAACTTTGATTCGTCCCAGACCAGCGGCCGGTTCCACAGAAAAGAGGAACCCCTCAGAGAGTCAAAGGCAACTCCAGAACTCTACCCACTGCAAACTACACTAACCTCTCTGTTCCACTGCACTCTACGCCACTATACTCTATTATGCAAGACTATACGCCACTGCACCCTATGGCACTCTACACCATTGCACTAAAAGTCACTCCACTCTACGCCACTCTGCTCTGCACCCCTCTAGTCTGCACTCCTCTAGTCTGCACCCCTCTGCTCTGCATCCCTCTACTCTGCACTACTGCACTCAATGCCACTGCACTCTGACACTCTACTCTGCAAGACTGCACTCTCCGCCATTGAACTCAAGGCCACTCTACTCTGCACCACTGCACTCTACTCTGTGCAACTAATTTCTATGCCACTCTACTATACTCCACGCCAATGCACTCTGCGCCACTACACTCTGCATCACTCCACTCTACACCACTCTAATCCATTCTGTACCACTGCACGCAACTGCACTCTACCCTGCACCACTCCCCTCCACGCCACTTCAATCTACTCTGAAACAATTTACTCTACCCCACTGCACTCTACACCACTGTGCTATATGCCACTCTACTCCACTCTGCGCCACTGAACTCTACATCATTGCTATCTACTCTGCACCACTCTACTCTACGTCACTGCACTATACGCCAATGCAGTCTACACCACTTTACTCAAAGCCAATGCACTCTATGCTACTGCACTCTACGCCAATCTTCTCTGCACCACTGTATATTACTCCACTTCACTCTAGGCCAATCTAATACACTCGACAACACTCTACTCCAATCTGTGCCACTCTACAACACTACTTCACTCTCAAGATGCTCTATGCAACTCCCTCTATGCCATGCTACCCCACTCCAAAACATTCTGTGCCATTCCACTTTCCTATATTTCTCCACTCAGTAGACTCCATTTTACGTCAAACTACGCTGCTCTTCGCCACACTACCCTACAACACTGTACTCCACTCTACGCAACACCCTCTACGCCACTCTACTCTGTTTTACACCACTCCACGAGACTCTTACTGCACTCTACTTGACTCTACGACATTCTACTCCCTCTATGACACTCCACAACACTCTAAACCACTCCACTCTATGCCACTCCATGACACTCCACTTCACTCCACGCCACTCAACTCTACTCTACGGCACACCACTCCCCGACTCTCTACGCCACTCTATAGCGCTCTGCTGTACTCCACTTTACTCCACTCCACTCCACGCCATTCTCCTTTATCCCCCTTAACTTTTAGCCATGCTGAACAGCAACCACACTGGTGTACATCATGGCTAAAACATATTGGCAAAGCCAGTAGCTCTTGCATAGGCGAGACCTATTGACTTTTCTAATGTTTATTGTATAATTTGTTAATTATGCAAATTACACAAGTGTAATAACAAAAAATCCTTGGGCTTAGTTTGACTCACTAATAGCTCATCAAACTAATATGCATGCTGCAGAATTCTCTGTGTGTAATCTTCAGGTACTACATGTGGTTGCTGCCTGAACAGTATTTTACCTGCATGGCTGGTATTTTCATGCTAAGGGTACAAAAAATCTGCTGGAAAGATCTACTAAATCCAGTATGATTTCCCCTTTTCAACAAAAATGTGCAAAAACAAATTTAAATAGAAATTACTTCCAAAGTAACTAAGAAGAAGCTAAACCGTTCCAAAATGCTTAATAGAGCAAAAGGAGACATCTCCCTCTGTTAAAAAATGAATAGGCGCATTCTTATATAAACTCGTTTTGAAGTACCTGTTCTCGACCTTTCCAGAATCTCAAAACCACTAGATCCAGGGATTTAAAAAAATAAATTTGTAAATGGAAGTGACCCCATGGGCAAGGGTCGCTTCCTATGGGCATAATTTATGTGTATGTTTTTTCTGCCCTCCCCCTCCCCCCCCGGGGGACAGATCAGCACCTTTTTGTTGTCCTTCCTGTCCCCGGGGGCGGGGGGCAGAAAACCCCACTAGAGCCAGGATCGCCCCCTAATTATTTGTTTGTACTTGTGGCTGTTTTCTGTCCTCCCCCCCCCCCCCCTCTAGGGCGGATTGGCCCGTTTTTAAGGCCCATCTGCCCCCGAGGGGGTAGAAACCCCACTAGATCCAGGGATTTATTTTTGTTTTGTAAATGGAAGTGACCCCTTGTGCAAGGGCCGCTTCCAAATGAGGCCATTTTCTGTTTGCTGTTTTCTGCCCCCCCCTCCCCCCGGGACAGATCGGCCTGTTTTTTTGGGGGCCGAAAACCCCACTAGACCCAGGGATTTGTTTTAAAAGTGCTTTGGGGTGATCCCTTGGGCAAGGATCGCCCCCTAATTTTTTTTTATACTTGTGGCCAGTTTCTGCCCCCCCAGGGGTGGATCGGCCGTATTTGAAGGCCCATCTGCCCCTGGGGGCGGTAGAAAACCCACTAGCACCAGGGATATGCATATATTTATGTTTTGGCGTGGCCCCTTGGGTAATGGTCGCCCCTATTGGCGCTGATAATTTTATAAAATTTCTTTTGCCCGTTTTCTGCTCCCTCTGGGGGCAGATTGGCCCTATTTTGAGATGGGCAGAAAACCCAATAGCACTAGGAATATGTATATATTTAAGTTTGGGGGTGGCCCCTTGGGTAAGGATTGCGCCAATGGGATGAGACATCGGTTATTATTTACTTTTGGCTGTTTTTCTGTCCCCCTTGGTGGCAGATTGGCCATTTGAGTAGTGACATAGCGTGTTATAATGTTAATTGTTTTATTTCTTGTGAATTGCGATTGTAATGTTTTATTTCCCTTTTTATTCTAGTTCAAGGCTTTTGCTCTTTTGACTGATGTTCCAGGTTGCGGTTTCTTCACTGGTGGTTCTGCAGTTTGTGCACTTGCATGTGTTTGGTAAGAAAATGGTTTTTGTACTATTTACTCTAAATGCGTTTCATTTCCCTACATGAATGTGTTTTTGTAAATGGTGTATTAATAGCAGTATGTTTAGCTTCTATTTTATTGAGTATGAAAATCCTTTTACATTTGTGCTCGATGTGTATTTTGTTGTCTTGTGAGTAATTGGTTTTGGTTTTTCTTTCTAGTGTGATAGCATTGGTTTTTGCTGTGTCTCTGCAGAGTAGGTGCCGGTGAGTGTAGCTGTCTCTGGCAAGTGAGTCGTATAGTTTTTGAGTATATAGATCTTTGTGATAAAGCCACACTTTGTTTATTACTTATTTTGCACAGTGTTGGTTGTTGTCGACTTGTTTGTGAAGTCTCCTTTCTTAGTAAGGATTATGGCTAGCCGCAGGATTACTGCTCAGCAGGTTGTTGGTATGCATTTTGAGTTTTTCTCTGACTATGGTTCAGAGACTGACTCTGCATCTGAGACAGAGGAGGGAGTGGAAGATTCTGTCAGTGAGTTTTCTGTCCACGAGGAATCATTGGATGATGAAGCCACTATTTGTGCACATGAAGCGCCTGTTTTAGAGGAGGACATTGATGTGCCGATAGTGCTGCAAGAGGCATCTGGGCTGCAGCCTGGGGCTGCAAGTCTTCCCATTGGAAGAGCTTACCTCTTGGTTGCCGCAAGCATGGTGCAGCCGGCATTGCCTGACTTTACTGGTGTTCCAGGGTGTAGAGTGGATTCTGAAAACATTTTGCCTATAAATGTTTTTCAGTTGTTTATGGACGATGTATTGTTGGCGGAGATTGTTGAGCAGACTAATTTGTATGCTGAACAGTATTTGAGGGACAACAGTGCCAGACTTAGGCCCCACTCTAGAGCTACCTGGTGGACTCCCACAAATCTGGAAGAGCTGAAGAAGTTCTTCGGTTTAACTTTTTTTTGATGGGCTTGATTAGGAAGCCATCGATGTCTTCATATTGGTCTACTATTCCCTTGATGGCAACGGCTATATTTCCAGCAATCATGAGTCGTGATCGGTATTTGCTTCTGCTTCGGATGCTGCATTTTGTCGATAATGGTTTAGCATTGCCACAAGAGCACCCTGATTGTGACTGTCTTTTTAAGATTCTCCCTGTCATTGATTGCTTTGTAGATTGATTTTCTGAGATCTATGCTCCAGGGTAAGAAATAGCTGTTGATGAGTCTTTGGTCTTGTTCAAGGGCCACTTGGTTTTCAGGCAGTACATTCCTAGCAAGAGGGCACGCTATGGAATTAAGATGCATATGCTGTTTGACAGTAGGACTGGATAAGTCTCTAATTTCAGAGTGTACACTGGTAGGGATTCCAAGATTGAACCCCCTGGTTGCCCGTCCACTTTCGGAGTGAGTGAGGAAATTGTGTGGGAACGTAGTAGAGGACTTTTTAGCAAAGGTCACCATTTATATGTAGATAACTTCTACACTGGTGTGCAGTTGTTCAGGGAATTGGCCAAAGTGAACACTGTTGCTTGCGGCGCAATCTGCTCTAACCGTAAAGGTTTCGCAAAATAACTTGTTTGTCTAAAGCTTGAGCGGGGACAGTGCGGTGCGTTGCGTAGTGAGGAACCTCTAGCTGTGAAGTTTGCAGACAGGCGAGATGTCTACATGCTGACTACCATCCATGATGAAAGCACTTCACCTGTGACTGTTAGGGGTCAGGTTGCTGAAGTACGCAAACCTGTGTGCATTGTAGACTATAATAGGCACATGGGTGGTTGATAGAGTAGATCAAAGGTTGGAACCTTACACTGCTCTTTGTAAGGCTTACATTAGGTAGAAGTTGGCTATCCATCTTTTCCAATTGGCAACCTTTAAAGCTTTTGTTGAATTTAAGGATTGTTCTCCTGAGTCAAAGATGACTTTTGTTAAGTTTCAGGAGTCTGTGATAGGCAGCCTTGTTATAGTGGAACAGGCAAGTGTTCCTGGAGTTGGGGTGGTGGAGGATGTGGCTAGATTGAAAGATCGCCACTTTTCTGATCACATTCCTCCCACGCCCACAAAAGACTTTCCCAGTAGGAGATGCTGGCGAAGAGATACGCGGAAGGAGACTCGTATGTACTGCCAGAGTGTCCTCCAACCCTGCGCTGTGTGTGCCTGCTTGTTTTAGAATGTACCACACGCAAAATAATTTTTGGGAGCATCCATGAGTGGTAAAGTGAACTGCCTGGTCGGCATTATTTTATATTTTTTGTTCAGTTTCAAGGTTGGCATTAGTGTGATGTATTTAGTTTCAGCTTTTGTGCTTGCAGTTTTGTATCTACTTACAATTTGTTTGTGTTTTCTTTTTTGTATAAAAAAAACCTAAATGTGATGGCGGTGTGTATAGACTGGTGCTTGGCTGGCAGTGTGCGTGGACTGACGCTTGGCTGGCGGTGTGTGTGGACTGGTGCTTGGCTGGCGGTGTGTGTGGACTGGCGCTTGGCTGGCATTGTGCGTGGACTGGGGCTTGGCTGGCGGTGAGTGTGGACTGGCGCTTGGCTGGCAGTGTGTGAGTAGGGACTTGCTTCTGGTCACTACACACACTGGTAGCCAAACACCAGTCCACACAATCCGTCAGCCGGTGTGGTTGCTGTGTCAGGCATGTGGGTGTGTGAAAGTGATGGGCCCTTGAAAGGCGCTGTCTGCTGATGTGGGTGTTGTTATGTGCTGGGCCCGCAGCTGGCAGTGTGAATGGTTTTGTGTGTGTCAGACGTATGAAAGGTGTATTAATGGCCTGTAAAGAGGTTGGTGCCTTGTCGTGGCTTTACAGCTCACGAGCTGTGAGTCAATGGTTCAGTTTCTTGTCCTTTCAATTATTAACAGTGCATTTCATTTTTGTGAAATCTCTTGTTGGTTAAATATTATTATCACTCACCCTCGTGCCAAATCCAACCAGTATGTGTGTGTACTTGAGGTATAGAGGTTGTGCAGTAATATTTGTTTTTTCTGTCTTTCTCCGGCAGGGTGTTCATTGTCCCTTTTTGTGAATGTTGTAATGTGTTGGTTCCGTGGCTGGTGGTGCGAATGGTCTTGTGTGTATCACGTATGAAAGGTGTGTGAATGGCCTGTAAAGCGGTTGGGGCCTTGACACAGCTTTACAGCTCATGAGCTGTGAGTCACTGGTTCAGTTTTTTGTCCTTTCAATTATTAACAGTGCATTTTATTTTTGTAAAATCTCTTGTTAATAAAATGTTATATACTGAACCATTACTCACCCTCGTGCCAAATCTAACCAGTATGTGTGTGTGCTTGAGGAATAGATGGTTGTGCAATAATAATTGTTATTTCTGTCATTCTCTGCCAAGGTGTACATTCCCTCTAGGAAAAATCTGCCAACTCTCGACATTTTCGTGAACTAAACACCCATGGGAGTACATGATGATGTCTCAATTGTGGATCCCAAAAAGTTATCTTACCCACAATGCCCTGCAAACCTCAAAATGTGACTAAAGTCACATTTTCCTTGCATTACTGTGCCATAATTTTGACGCTTCAGAAAGAAACCACAAATTTCCTACCACCCAGCATTTCCCCAAGTCTCCCGATAAAAATGGTACCTCACTTGTGTGGGTGGGCCAAGTACCAGCGGCAGGGAAGGGCCCAAAACATATTGTGGAGACGTCAAAAATACCTATCCCAAAACGGCCTGGTTTTGCAAGGGAGTCCCCTGTGTTTTTGGTCCCGGGCTCGGCGGCCATCTAGGGAAACCTACCTAAACCAGACATTTCTGAAAACTAGACAGCCTGGGAGTCCAGGGAGGTATGGCTTGCGTGGATCCCCCAACGTTTTCCTATCCAGGTCAGTTTTCATTGGAAAAATGTGATGCGTCCACGTTGCATTTTGGGCCGTTTCCTGCTGCGGGCACTAGGCCTAACCACACAAGTGAGGTAGCATTTTTATCGGGCGACTTAGGGGAACACAGAATAATAGTACAAGTGTTATTACTTTCTTTGCATTTCTGCCTTCCAAATGTAAGACAATTTGTAAAAAAGAAGTCATTCTGAAAAATGACCTCTAATTCACATGCTTGTATGGGTACGCTCAATTTTGGAGATGTGGAAATAACCGCTGCTTCTAAACTCTATATTTTGTTCCCATTTCGGAAATATATTGGTTTCCTTGATACCTATTTTTCACTCTTTATATTTTAACAAATAAATTGCTATATACCCGGTACACAATGAAAAACCATTGCAAGACGCAGCTCATTTATTGGCTCTGTGTTCCTCGGGTTCATGGTAAACCTACAAGTCCTATATGTCCCTGCAATCAGAAGGGTTCAGTGGATGTAACAGTATATTGCTTTAAAAAATCTGTCATACTTAGAAGAAGTTACAGGTGAAAACATTGGCTGTTTTTTCAACTCAATTTCAATATTTTTTGTTCTCAACGATTAGTTTATATAAAAAAAAAACTTGAAGGATCTACACAAATGACCCCTTGCTGAATTCAGAATTGTGTTTACTTTTCAGAAATGTATAGCTTTCCGGGATCCATTATTGCTTTCATATCCATTTCTACCACTAACTGGAAGGAGGTTGAAAGCACAAAAATAGCAAAAATAGGCTATGTCCCAGTAAAATGCCAAAACTGTGTAGAAAATGTAGGTTTTCTGACAAAAGTCTGCCTGTCCCTGAAAGCTGAGAAAATGGTGATTTCAGCACCACAAACCCTTTGTTGATACTATTTTGCTTTCTTCTGCAGCACTTTTTTTCCACGTTTAAAAAATAAATAAAAATTAGCTGTATTTTGGCTAATTTCTGGGTCCCCTCCAGGGGAATCCACAAACCCTGGGTACCTTTAGAATCCTCAAGATGTTGGATGAAAAGGACGCAAATTTGGCGTGGATACCTTATGTGGTCAAAAAGTTACAGGGCCTAAGCGCGTACTACTCCAAATTGCCAAAAAAACGCTTAGCATGGGGGCGGTGAAAGGCCTAGCAGCGAAGGGGTTAACACATTTTGGTAAATAAACCATTCATTTTAAGGTGTAACCTGACTAAGATCCTCCATATCGTTGTTTCGTATAGTCCTGCCTTTTGATTTATCAGCATAAGCATGCGCAGTAGATAATCATAGTTTTTAGGGGTGGAGCAGCCCATATATTGTTCAGTGGAGTAGTGTGCTCTCCAGGAGCGGCATTGAAATACAAGCCTGCTGACATTGTCAAGTGAGACAAAATGTTTGTAAAACAGAATGACTACAAAAGCCAAGTAATGAATATTAAAAACATATACTCCTGGGTCCCAACAAATGGGCGTAGCGAAAGCCCCTAGTGATCTCACATAATTAATTGTCTGCCAAGAGCTGCACTGTCAAGCCAGACCATAAAAAGAGGAAAGAGAAGAGTAGGCAAAGAAGGGAGGGGGTGAGGACCAAGGGAAGGAAAGAAAGAAAGAAAAGGGAGATAAAGCAGGAAGGTAGGTCATGCTTTTGGGTGGGACCAATTGGGTGGCTAATGCTTGATAGCGCTTTTTATTCAAATATGTAAAATTTAAAGCCCTTCTGACGGACGAGGAGCGGTGTTAATCCCTAAGGATTTTGTTGATCTTGAATTGAATCTGATCAAAAAATTTCAATGCAAATAAAAAATGTTCTAGCTGACATGTCAAGAGTCTTCAGTTCTATTAAGTACACAGTGGGGAGCAAGGATTATGCTTCTCTAACTTTGCTTCATAAACAAACAACAGCCAGCAAAAACACTTCAAACATAAAACTACATTTCCAATTACCATCTGCCACCTTGTAATGGCACCCTCCACCAATCAGATAGCATATGTCCCCATAAGTACAGTGTACACAGAGTTCCTTTCTTTTTCTTTGTGCTTAAGACTTTTGTGCCTTCAAGCTCAGCCACCATCTTCTTTGAGTTGTACGTACGTCTCTTCTCAGTCCTGAAGAGCGTCGTTGTGATATGCGGGTAATGTAGTGCGCTGTGAGCTGTAGTGCAAATACAAGTAGAGAGGTTATTCAACAAATGAGTAGTCCGTGAAATATTCCCTCCCGCCTTTGAAATGTGTACTAACAGTCACTTACACGATAATTAATCTATTGCTGCATAGACTTCCAATAATCAACTGTTACCCTTGGAGTTGCGGCAGTCCCGGAAGAAGCTATATCGTGTTTTTACATCACACACTAAGGTGCACCTTGTTTGTTCGACAATAGGCACAAGGTGAGCAAGAGTGTGCTTTTGGATTCACAGACTACAGCACAATAAAGTATGGCACATAAGAATGTCACTGGGCGCTAACACCAAAGCCTCGGTATGCGCTTTAAATAATACCCACAATGTCTCAATGTTCAAGAGCTGTCCTGTTTTCTGATTTTCAGCATCATAAAAACAAGTCTTTGGTTGATGCACTTTCTGTTAGTGCACTGACCTTAAGGATGGTACTTCTAGGTGCGTCTTTGCAGGGATGGTGTTCGCTGCATCACTGGATTTGCAGGGGAGAAGATGTCCGCAGCATCGGAGATTCGCAGGAGGGCCATGCGTCATTGCAGGGATGGAGTTCGCTGCATCGCTAGATTTGCAGGGGAGAAGATGTCTGCAGCATTGGAGATTCGCTGGAGAGCCGCAATGCAGAAGAAACTCGGCGGGTCATGGAGGCGTTCAAGTGAGCGGGATTGCTGCAGAGGATATGTCCTCTTCCACCGGTGTGTAAGCCAAGCACTGTCTTGTGGTTTGAGTATGGTATAAATTCTATTCCCAAATCCTGATGAGTCAGCCCAAATATCCCCATAGTCATTTGCCTATAAGTCAGCTCAAATATCCTCGTAGTCATGTGCCTATGAGTCAGCCTAAATATCCCTATAGTCATGATGATTCAGCCTGAAGGCCCTGAGGGGTGTTACTGTCTGGTCTTTGGTGTTTCATGACTCAGTGGCCTAGGGCCTGAGGGATAGTTACCATGCCAAGAACGTTGTCAAGGCTATGGGGCAATGAGTCCTATGAACAGCCAGGAAGGCATTGAGAAGTGTGCTTGATCCCGCAAGCCCCCCCAACACAAGGAGGAGTGAGAACACAAGGAGGTCAAGGCCATGACAGTTCCTCCCTGCAGAGAAGGGCTTAGTGGGTAGGGTTTGACGGGATGGCATGCATTAAAGAGGCGACCCAGACTGGGGGCGTGTACGTTGGCAGCTGGTTCCCATGATTGATCTTCCGTACCATATCCTTTCCAGTGTGTGAAGTAATATAAATGCCCTTTCACTCCTTTGGCATCAAGGATCCGTTGAACCTTGAATTCCAGCTGTCCATCGATAGCTATAGGACGGGGTGGATGTGCTGGGTGTGTCTAGGTACAGTAGGATTTTAGGAGGGACATATGGAATACTGGATGGACAGGTAAGTCAATGGGGAATAGGAGGCATACAGCTACAGGATTGATTATACAGTCCTCAGGAAAGGGACCCACATATCAAAGTTGTAACTTATGTGGTCCCTGAAGCCGTAGATGTCTTGTGGAGAGCCAAAACTGATCTCCTTTCTTATAATTAGGGGCTTGTATACGATGTTTATTCGTCTGCTTTGTGATGTCTGCTTTTGATTGTTGGAGATGTTTGAGTACTTCTTGTTGCTGTAGAGACAAATACGTTGTTTATTCCTGCACAGTGAGTATAGGTCCAGTCTGGCTTGCAACGTCCTCATGTAACATACGTGGCTTCATCTCAGTTACACAGTAAAAGGGCGATACCCCGGTAGCGGTGTGACTGGAATTATTGTAGGTGAATTCTGCCAACAGTAGTAAGGTCTCCCACGCAGCGGGATTGGTTGTCAGTAAACACCTCAGGGTATGTTCCAGGGCCTGTTTTACTCGTTCGACCTGTCCATCAGTTTGTGGGTGGTAGGCAGACGAGAGTTGAGCGTCCATGTCCAAAGAAGTGTAAAAGTTATGCCAAAATCAGGAAATAAATTGTGGGTCTCTGTCTGATACAATGATTATGGGGACTCCATGCAAATACATTATGTGTTGAAAAAACCAAAGGGAGAGGGTCTTGACAGTTGGTATCTGTTTTAAAGCAACAAAATGCGCCATTTTTTAAAACAGATCTACGATTACCCATATGGTAGCATAACCGTTGGAAGCGGGTACAGCAGTGAGGAAGTCCATGCAGATGGTATGCCATGGTTGTGGGGGCACTGGCAATGAACACAATAAATCCACAGGAGTGGAGTGGCAAGTTTTATTCTGGGTACATATGGGGCATGTTTCAAATATGATCATGCACGTCTTTGGACAATGTTGGCCACCAAAACCAATGTTTGCAGTTTGCTTGTGCTTTTTGTACCCCAGGGTGTCCTGCTAATAGAGTGTTATGGCACAAGGTCAATGTTTCCTGTCTCAGATCGTTAGTGGGGTTATAAATGTAGTGCCGTGATAAAGCAACCCATCATGCATGTAATTGTTCTCTTTGTTCACCCACTTGTTTATGTCTGCTTGTTAGTGCATTGGCGGACTTTGTCTAGAAACGAGTCTTGGACGCATAGCTCATTGATGTGTTCCAGAGCTAGGATGTATTGTGGAGGTGCTTGACTCATGTCCTGGCCGTCATGTCCCCATTGTGATTATAAATCAGCTTTAGTCTGTTGGCCCCAGGTCTGTACGTGATCACAAAATTGAACTCACTAAAAAATAGGAGCCACCTGATTTGTTGTGGGTTCAAGGATCTGAAAAACGGAAGGTTTTTATGATCATTTTGTATGGTGACTATGTATTGTGCACCGAGTAAGTACTGCCACTGCTCGGCAGGCAGCAACTTCTTGGGAAAAGTAGGCAATGAGGGTGTATGTGTCCTGTAGAAATGTTGCATTTTGATAAGATTCCCCCTACTCCACCACGAAATACGGTTGTGTGGGACCAGGCTGTTTCAGTATCAGGGCTAACATGACTTTCTGTTTCAATGAACAGAAGGCTGGTTCTGCCCCCTGTGAACAAATGAAGGGTACTTTCTTCCTCAATAATTTCGTAAGGGACTTACAATGTTGGAGAAGTGAGTGATGAACCTCCTATAAAAATTGGCAAAGCCCAAGAAACTCTGTGCCTCTTTAATGGAGGTTGGGGCAGGCCATCTCAGTATTGCCTGGACCTTTTTTCTGTCCATGGTTATGCCTTCAGGTGACAGGATGTAGCCTAGAAACTCGACTTTTTTGAGTGTGAAATGTGCACTTCTCTACCCTGGCAAACAAGGCATGGTCATGGAGGCACTGTAAGATTGTTCATACATGAGTGGTATGATCTGTCATGTTTTGGGAATAAATGAGGATGCCGTCAATGTACACATGTAGGACCTCATTTATAAAGAATTAAAATGCGGTGGGGGCATTACACAGGCGGAATGGCATGATGGTATATTCAAATTAACTAATCGTTTTCAGAAAGCTGTCTTCCATTTGTCCCCCTCCTTCACCCTAATGAGGTGATGCGCTCCGCACAAATCGAGTTTAGTGTATAGTATAGGGTCGCAAACCTGGTCAGCAAGACCGGAATTAAGGGCAGCGGGTATCAGTTTTTTATTGTTACCGTATTCAGTGTCCTGTAGTCAATGCAGGCCTGCAACTTGTGGTTCTTTTGAGGGACGAAGAATTGTGGCGAAGATGCAGGAGAGATGGAATGTCTAATAAACCCTAATGCAAGGAGCTCATCCAGGTAACTCTTTAGATGCTTGGTCTCAGGATCCAACAAGGCATAGGTGCGACTACAGAGGAGGACCGCATCTGGCAGTAAGTCTATATGACAGTCGAATTCTCAATGAGGGGGTAATTGCTTTGTCTTTTGTTCATCGAATACAACCTGAAAATCCTGGTATTCAGTAGGTAGGGAAGCTACAGCTCCTTGTTCAATTGCAGCACAAATTAAAGGTGATACTATTTCCTGTGCAGTGGCATAGCAATGGGTCCGACAAGTGTGTGACCCCAGAGTTACCAAGCATAAGGCCCAATCAATATCAGGGTTGTGGAGCTGGAGCCAGGGTACATCTAATATAGCCCCAAACATAGGTGTGTCAATCAGGTGAAAGGTCAGAGTCTCAGTATGTTTGTTCTTACATACCAGACCTATTGGTGCTGTCTGGTATTGAATCATGCCTGAAGAGAGTTCGGAGATGTCCACCGCTCTAACAGGTTCAGCCTCTGCCTTTTTAATTCTAGGAATCTTCAAGGAGCTAGCAAGAGTGAGGTCTAAAAAATTTCAAGTTTCCCCGGAGTCTACGAGCATGGGCACGATTTTCAGCTGTTGTGTAAAGATACTCATGATAACAGGTATGGTTAGGTGCCGTGGGACGTTACTCAAGGTATTTATCAAATAGTGTGAGGTCTTATCTAGATACACACCCGACCGGTTGACGCTATGCTAGCTGGGTCACTTAGTTTTCCTGTAATGCATCAGTGGTGGTCGCTACAAATTTACGAAATCCTTTTGGTTTCACAGTGCATTCTTTAGCGAAATGTCCCGCCTTGCCGCAATAGAGGTTTTCTTATGCGCTGTTTTTCCTCGGAGGTCAAAAGACCACAGGGTCCCCCGATTTGCATGGGCTCGGAACCATCATGACTTTTGAGATCGTATTCCTTTTGTTCTGACCGAACTATTAATAGGTTAGGTTCTCCAAAAGGTCTTTTCACCTCTTCGCTTGGATAACCGGTGATCTAGGCGCATGACTAAATCAATAAATTCTGAACAATCCGACTTAGATCCATAATGTGGGCCAACGAGACCTTGAGCTCATCTCTTAGGCCTCTATAAAAGATCGAGGTTCTCTTCTCCTCTAGCCACTGAGTTTCCGTGACTAACCCACTGAATGATGTAACGTATGAATGGTAAATCCTTACTTCCTTGTTGCAGGTTCAGCAACTCATCCTCTCCTTAAACCTTCCTAAAACATGCAAAACAGGGTCATCGTTTTTGATGAGTGCGATAGCCGAATTGGCAGCAGTACCTCCAAGATAAGAAATGATGAAGGCAATTCTGGGGGTAGCAGTGGAAAATGCTGCAGGTTTGCACAGAAACTGCAACTGGCACTGACTTCAGAATGCGTCGAATTTGGCACTGTCGCCAAAAAAGCACTCAGGTGAAGCCAGCGGAACAAGCGTGGGTGTGGTGACAGTGACATTGACCAGGTGACCCCCTTCCTGGTTTGAGGAGCTTATGGACTGTGTTGCTGGGTGCCAAAACACTCCAAACTGAACAGGCTGCAAAATTGGACATGCTTCCTTAGGCACAGCCCTTGTATCAGGTAGCCAAGGGGAATGACGGGGGAGGTAACTTACCAGTTCGTTTTTTTTAGCTACAGGTTTTCTTGTTGTAAGAACTAGACTTTTGTGCCTTAGCCAATTCTAACGTACTAGGGGCCTCCTCCATAAGGGCCTGAGTGAGGTCGTGAATGCTGAACTGATTGCGTGAGTCCATTTCATCTGAGCGGAGAAGAGTGTATGAGGCTTGGCTATCTGTCATGCAACTCACCTTGCTCTTGTCCGAAGAGACTATGCTGGACCTCCTATCTCACCAAGGGTGGTGTCTGATCAGGGAATTGCAACCGTGAATCAACTGCCATCCCAGAAGGGAAGGGGGGTTGGGACAAAATAACAAACAGACTTGAGTGCCTTCAAGCTCAGCCACCGTCTTCTTGGAGTCGTACATATGTCTCTTTTCAGCCCTGGAGAGCGTCATCGTGATATGTGCATAATGTAGTAGTGCATGGTGAGCTGTAGTGCAAATACATGAAGAGAGGTTATTCAACAAATGAGTAGTCGTGAAATATTGCCTCCCTTTTGTGCATGTGTACTAACAGTCACTTACATGATAATTAATCTATTGCTTCATAGACTTCCAATAATCAACTGTTACCCTTGGAGTTGCGGCACTCTCGGCAGATGCTATATCATATTTTCACATCACACACTAAGATACACCTAGTTTGTTCAACACTAGGCACAAGGTGCGCAAGAGTGTGCTTTTGGATTCACAGACTACAGCACAATAAAGGATGGCACAAAAGAATGTCACTGGGCGCTAACACCAAGGCCTCGAGATGCGCTTTAAATAATACCCACAATATCTCAATTTTCAAGAGTTGTCCTGTTTTCTGATGTTGAACATCATAAAAACAAGTATTTGGTTGATACGCTTTCCGTTAGTGCACTAACCTTAAGGATGGTACTTAACCATGTTTTCTTGCTTTAGGTGTGGCATTGCCGGGATGGTGTTCACTGTGTCACTAGATTTGCAGGGGAGAAGATGTATGCAGCGTCGGAGATTCGCAGGAGACCTGCAATGCAGAAGAAGCACGGCTGGGTCGTGGAGCCGTTCACGTGAGCGGGATTGCTGAAGAGGATCCGTCATCCTGTTCAACCAGTTGGTAAGCCAAGCACTGCCTCATGGCTTGAGTGTGGTGTAAATACTGTTCAGTTATCCCCATAGTCACCTGCCTGTGAGTCATCCCAAATATCCCCATAGTCATGTGCCCATGAGTCAGCTCAAATATCCCCATAGTCATGATGAGTCAGCCTGAAGGCCCTGGGGGATGTTACTGTTTGTACTTTGGTGTTTCATTACTCGGTGGCCTAGGGCCCTGGGGGATAATTACCATGCCAAGAACGTTGTCAAGCCTACAGGGCAATGAGTCCCATGAACAGCCAGGGAGGCATTGAGATGTGTGCTTGATCCTGCAAGCCCCCCACACACGAGGTACATCAAGAGTGAGAACACAAGGAGGTCAGGGTCATGACAGTGTCAGCCTTAGCTTTTAATTTTACTATGAACCTGTCCGATTGTGTATATCGGGGTCTTTCCCCTCCTGCAGCTTGGCGGCAGGAAAGCACATCAATTTCTGCGTATCCCCATTTGCAAAGGTCCATCAACCAGTTCCTAAGGCCCGGGTCTATCTTTGTCTTCTAAGACATTGCTATATGTTGCTTCACTAGTGCTAACGCTAACTCGATAAATCTACAGGCATGTTTGGTTTTCTTGGTGCTCATCATCACAATAGGCACATCCCGATCTCTTTGGAGACCAGCCTACCCAACAATTCAGATAGGCAGCCTAGCACCTCTTCCCAGAATTGTGCTATCACCAGGCAGAGCCACACCATATGGATGAAGTTGACCTCTGTAGCAGAATATCTAGGACATATCGATACCCCGGGTAGATTCATCCTTTTTTCTTGGAGATCAAATATGTGTGATGCAGATAATTAAATTGTGTGCCCTTCATACTACTGATGCACTGTGCCTAACTACTGGAGGACAGCTTGTGACCTATGTGCAACTCCCACCACTCCTTCAGGCTATCCAGCTGGTTCCCCAGTGATTGTAGCAAAGTGTAGTATAGGTAGGAGACTGCACTTCTAGTGGTGCCATGAGTTAGCAGAACCTGCAAAATTGGTGAGGTATCTGGGACTGTTTGCCGGCAGCCCAGGTGGCTGTTGTCTGTTGTACCAGGGCATTATACAGCATAAATTGGTCTGCCCCCACATTATAGACTTCCTGGAGGTCATCAGAAGGTCTCAAGTTCCCCTTTGTGAGCATGTTATCCTAGACCCGTATGCCCGCCTCATCCCAAGCTCGTATGTCATATATCGACGTCAGTCTGGCGCACCCTGGTAGGGACACAGTGGCAATCCTGATGCATACAGAGAGGTGTCTGATCTTTTATGTACATATGATTTCTTGCACCATTTCACCACTCTCAGCAAAGCATGGTTCTCTCTGTTCATTTTTTCAGTGCTCATTAACCAGTCCAGAATAGGTTTCCCCGCCAGTTGCGCCCATATATCCTTTGTCTCCAAGTCATGTATGGCTGCCAACCATCTCAGGGGCCATTGAAGCTGTGCAACTGCATAATATAGTTCATAATTAGGGGTGCTAAGTCAACCCCTCTCATGAGGTGCATATAATATCTTAAGCGCCACTCGACGGCTGCCTTTGCCTGTGACCAAGAAGGTGAGTAGTGATTGCAGATCTTCAAAGAAGTACTTCTTCAGCACTACCATTAAAGCTGCACCAAAGTACAGTAGTCTGGGCTGTACCCGCATTCGGGCCACCACTATCTATGCACCCTAGGTTTGACAACGGTAAGTCTGTCCAAAAAGACAAGGAGTGTCTAATTGATGCCAGCACTTTGCCCAAATTGCCATCAGTTAGGTCCCTGTCGTCTTGGGGAATATTAACAATCAGGTAGTTGGCGGCCCTGAGTTCCAACCACAGCCCCTCTGTGAGAGAATCAACTTGACGTCCTTCTGGTATGCTAACTAAAGGAAATAAGCAGGACTTGTCCCAGTTAACTCTCAGCCCTGACGATGTGCCAAATTCAACAAGCAGAGAAAGCAAACTGCCATTATGGATGACGTTGTCAGGAAGATAAATCGGGGCATCATCAGCATATAAAGACACTACATGCCTATTTCGTCCCACTAATATTCCCCAGTCGGGGCCCTTTGTTTTCAGGAGACATTCCAGGGGCTCCATCGTTAGTGCGAAAATACTGTAGGAGAGGAGACACCCCTGTTTGGTGGCCTTACCTATTTGCAGTGCCTCATATATTATCTCACCTGTGCAGACTCTGACCGCCATTAAATATAGCCAACTCAATGTGTTGAAAGCTTTCTCGACATCTAAGCAGGCAGCCCATTTCTCGGCCTGGTGTCTCGTAGATGAGTCCATAGCCCTAAACAAGCGATGGAGAGTCAGAGAGGTGTTCATTCCTGGGATAAAGCCGTTCTGCTCCTGCTGTACTATGGTCTGGGTGATTGATATCAAACAGTTTGTCAACACCTTTCCCAGAATTTTGTAATCTAAATTTAGTAGCAAGATCAGGCGATAGGACGTCACCAGTAGGGAGTGTCTACCTGGCTTTGACAGGACTACAATTGACATCTCTCTTAAGGAGGCAGGCAAGCGTCCCACCTACTTAGCCACCTTGCACATCTGTAATACTCTTGGTGCAACTCCCGAGGCAGAAGTTGCATAGAAGTCTAACAGGAATCCATCCGGCCCCAGTGTTTTACCTCTTGCCATCTGTTGTACAGCCAGCTGTATCTCTTGTACTGCATTGATAAGTTCCTCCAGTTCCTTCCTCTGGAGAACAGTGATGAAAGGGAATGTGATCCTGTCCAAGAAAGCAGTTATCTCTGCTTTGTCCATCACTGATGCAAAAAGAACAATTGATGGACAGGGTCTAAACTAGGGTGTCATGGTGAACAAAAGAACAATGGATTTAACCCAGATCTCTTGACTGGGGGGGGAATGTTTGATTTGCTCTGCATTCCATCCATCATCTGTGTGTCTTTCTTTCTGTCCCTAAGTGCTCCGGGTATGCCCAGACGTGGGTCCCGGGCTCACTGTGCCACTGGATTCAAGCTAGCCTGGCTGATAAGGAGTGATGCCCCGAAACTGGTCCCAGGATGCTCATTTCCGGTCCAGGGAGGACCTGGCTTGGCAGTTCGGGCTGGACTGTTCCCATGAGGCACAGGGTCAAGACTGATCTGCATATGGCTGGGTCTAAACTGAGGTGGCATGGTAAGCAAAAGTACGATGGATTTAACCCAGATCTCTTGACTGTCGGTGAATGTTTGATTTGCACTGCATTCCATCCATCATCTGTGTGTCTTTTGCTTTCTTGTCCATCACTGAGGGAGGAGCATACAGAGTAACATAGTACAAATGGAACTTTGCATTGATCTCCTCTTGCCTGTTGTCAATCGACCCTTCATTGTCACATTTCGCACCCATCAGTACCCTGGGATTGTCAAACCTTAATAGCCAGTCAAGCATTTGTTCCGCCTTGTCGCCCTCAGCATGCTGCCTAGCAACCCAGTCCCTATAATCACTCTAATAAGCACTCTATTAAAAGCATCCCTTTCTGCCGTAGAGTCTGAAACCATCCCAGCCTTTTCTGTGAAATACCACTCAACATGGTCCACCACAGTGGAGCAGAATTCGGAGTCATGGAGGGCCTACAAAGGTAATATCCATGTGGTGATACATTGATGTGAGAGGCACCCTGAGTAAAGTTAGGGGGCAGTGGTCTGAGAGCGTACATCCTAGATATTCTGCATCTGTCATCTTACACTAGAATAGGTCTATGTGTTATGCATGGAATGCAGTCCCTAGTAGAACAAGTTCTCTACATACAGGATGAAGAGAGCGCAATTCGTTTATTACATGCATGTCTCCTGCCCATTGTTGAAGGCATTTTGTGTCCACTAGGGATTGAGCACCCAACAGCGGCGGAGTAGAATGATCCATCATTACATCAAGCACGCCATTAAAGCCAACCCCCCCATATGCAAGATGCTTGCTCATTAACTAGTAGGGATGGGGAAAGAGTGGAAAGCAATGCCGACAGGCCTTCATTTGGCACATAGGCAGCTACCAGTGAGAGTAATGCTTCACGTAACACCCCTTCAAGCACTGTGTACCCGTCCTCTGGATCCACCCTCTTGGTATTCGATGTGAATGGAACCGCAGGAGCCACACATGAGCACCCCTCTGGCATAACTCGAGTAAGCAGTACCCACAATGAGTCCTCACCAGTGTTTCTGTAGCTTGGCGAATCGGGTGGTTAAATGTGTCCCTTGTAGGCACTCAAAGTGAATATAGTGCCTTTTCAGGTAGATGTGTATCCTGTAGCATTTTGTGGGAGTTGCTATGCCCATAACGTTCCAGGTCAGGACATTGTAGTGGAGGAAAACACCACTACTGAGTCCTGCCATAAACCCTGTTGAACAAAGAATATCGACACGTCAGACTCGCGTTCCTCTTTTTCCCCACCCACCCCAGCCATATATGACAACCCAGTGGTCTATCCTAGCTCACTGGAAACGTGAAAACCCCAAACTCTCCATCCCTGGCAGGGACCATAGAACCTGCCCCATCATAAAGTATACACTGAGAACCTGTGCAATAAACGAGTCCATCTTGGAAGGTAAGGGAGGTCAACCGTAGAGGTGGCCATAATTGATTGAGTCCGCCCCATAAGTCAAGCAGACGTATATGAACGTTTTTCAGCAGTTCCTCCTTGTTGGGACCACTGACCTCACCTGATCTAGGTGTTCAGGGAACTGAAGCCTGAACATGGATAGAAAACAAATGCAACACCAGTTATATAAATCTTAACAGTAGTTATTGTCGTGAATTCTGGGTCCTGTTGTGGGTCAGCCACAACATCTTCTATGTCCACCCCATCCATGCTGAACTGGAGAGCCTCATCACATGCTGGTTCTGTCTTGGCGCTATGTTGTGATCCCAGATCCTCCGCCACTTTCGTTCTTTCTTTGGTGGCTTGTTATGTGGCAGGTCTACATCGTAGTCTCCTGAAAATGAATAGAAAACAAATGCAACACCAGTTTTATACAATCGCAACACTGGTTATTGTCATGAATTCTGGGCCCTGTTGCGGGGCAGCCACAATGTCCTCTAAGTCCACACCATCCATGCTGAACTGGAGAGCCTCATCATCACATGCTGGTTCTGTCTTGGTCCTATGTTGCGATCCCAGCTCCTCTACCACTTTTACTCTTTTCTTGGTGGCTTGTTATGTGATAGGTCTACATAGTAGTCTCCTCGAGGATTTGTGTCTGTGTATAGGGGTTTGACAACCTCCATCCGTGTTGGGCTGTCCAGTCGACCTTGATTTTCCTTGGTTTCATGCCACATCCAAGCATCCGCTGGGGTAGTGAAATACCGAGTCGTGTCTCCATCTAAGATATAGAGCTTGGCTAGGAACATAAGGAATCACATAGGTTCATCTGATGGAGATGCTTCTTGATCAGCAGGATGCAACAATTGGTCTTCTGAGGGGAAATGGTCTAGATGGCAAACAACCCTGCCAGCAACTCCTGGCAATTTATGTGTTGGTGTAATTCCGATTAGGACCAATGCCCCCTGTGGAAATAGGGCCACTTCTCGCCCTCAGCCCCACTTGCTGGAATCTGACTCTATCACTGTCTCTGGTAGAGAACCAAAGATGGCTCTGCCATTCCATGCCAGCATAAGACAGACCTTTGCGGAGATGCATGATCTTCAGTCTCTGTAATACAAAGAATACTGAAAAATCACTTGAGATGAAGATGCCAGCAGACCTACTGTCCTGTCTAGGTATCTCAAGGAAACATTCTGGTTGGATAATGCTGATCTCAATTCCTTCTTAATGGATTTCACCTTTTGTAGCTGAAGCTGCGCCTCCAGAGAGTCTACTTGAAAGCCCAGGAACGCCACACTTTGGCTCAGGCTTAACACCAACGTTGCAATATTTATGATGAAACCTAGGTCCTGAAGGAGCTGGATAGTCCAAGAAAGATTCAACATCAGTGTGGAACGATCCTGAGCAAAAATGATGAGATTGTCTAGGTATAGGATCAGACAAACTCCTATCGCTTGTAAGGTCTGCAATACCGGATGCATCAACTTGGTGAAAAACCAAGGAGCCAATCAGAGGCAGAACAGTAGGATTTTGAACTTGTACCATTTGAATTGAAGAAAATACCTGTGAGGGAGAATGATGGAATTGGAGAGATAGGAGCCCTTTAGAGCGAAACGAACCAGCCAATTACGTTCCTGCAACAGATCTCTAGAAAGATGGATGCCTTCCATCTTTAAGTGTTGTAAATGATCCAAGCATTGAAATTGCAACGATCCAACACCAGCCAGTAACCCACACCTTTCTTTGCTAGCAGAAAGATTGTGCTAACAAAACCTGTGAGGTGGGGTTGAGAAATACAATTTGCCTCCTTGTTTAACAGCACCTGAATCTTTGAATCTTTAAAGTTTTGCTCTTTTTAGGAAAAACACAGGTTCTTGGGGGAGAAATACTTGGTGTGATGTTCTCTAGAACTCCAGCTTGTATCCCTAGACAGTTTCCATTACCCAGGCATCTTGCGTTAGGATCTGCCAATTGTGAATGAAAAATTCAATCTATCCCCCCCGAAAATGACCTTAGATATCAGAATAATGCTCACCTGCAAAGGTTGAGTTCATTGCTCCTGAGGCAGCTCCTCTGTAATCACCTTTTGAGAATCTTCTCTACCCCCTCTTGATCTGGAGGGGAAGAATGCAGTTCCTCTTATGTTGTCAAACCAACTTCCTCCTCTGCGAAACCTCTCTTAGGACCCTGATAGTATCCCTGGCCCTCCCAGAAAAGGCCAGACTTAAAGAGATGCTTGAGAGAGAGCTGTGCCTTGTCTAGGGCACTGAACATGGTGACAAACTTGCCAAGGTCCTTGACAAATGGATTTCCGAATAAAAGTCTGTTCACCAACGGTCCTTCTTCCATGGAAGAGAGATCGGTGAGCTTTGGGTTGATGGAGCTGGGAGTCTAATCTCAAACGTTGGTTGTAATCATTATACAAAACCTATCAGTGGTCGTATGGACCTTTTTTCAGCGAAGGAAAGAGAGAATTAAGAGCAATCATTTACGTACATTTCCATAAACAATGAAGAACAATGAGACTCCACAGGAAACGACAAAAGAATACTAGGGAGTTTAAAAGGGTTTATTAACAAAATGTTGTCAGATTATTATTACAACGACAACTTGTCAAAATGTTGATATTTCAGCATGACATAGATAGAACATTAATAATGACAACAAAAAGAATATAGCATATACACAAAGTGTGTTCCATATAGGGAAACCCCTACTCTAACTAAGCCGATGTAGGTCAGGAAAGGGCATTTGGTAAGCAAATAAGGTAAGGTGTCAGAAACCCAAACAAAGGTTTCTGATGATAGACTTAGAATACTTAGGCATAAAGCCTGCACACTTGGGCTGTGGAGATCAGCAGAGGTGAGAAGTATCTTCTCAGTTCAAAGTCAGATAGCATCTCCTCTCTAGTCACTATTATTATTCAACGAGACACTAGTTTGCAACATTACAGCTTGTTCTCACTCCCGGGAGCCATTCATATTGCTCCAGGCTCTGGGAGCAGAGAAGCTCCTCTCTTTCTCAGGGCAAAACAGTGGTTCATGCATGACTAGGTCCTTGAATTGTTACAGTGGACAGACGGCCGGATACAGTCCGCTCTCCTCAGAAGTCGCTCTCCCATCCTGGCACCTTCTTCTTCTTTCGATGAGAACCTCACTATCAGTCATTTATTACATAACAATAAACTATTCACTAGCTAGCAATAGGCATCTGGGAAAACACACAGCATCTGCAATGGAAAAACATAACGTGCAAAACAAGTGAAAATGAAATTTGCAGGGCTCTTAGCCTTAAACTTACAGCGAACACAAAACAAGGGGTATGGGGTAATTACTAATGCACCTATCTCTTTAACTATAGTGGTGATATTTTGTGATATATAAGGGTGCAGAGAATCAGAGGCCCAATACCCCTTAAGCCTCCAAGGATAAAGATCCCATGTATTTACAACATCAACAATGATTCAGCACTCCAACATGTATAAAAATTAGTATTTTTCACAGGTTTAAACAATATAAAGAGAAGCACATCAATTCAGCAGGTTCCGGTTTCTTTGGTTCTTTATTGAAAAAATTATTCTTAAAAACGACTGTAGCCAACGCGTTTCAACTTCAAAAGGTCTTCTTCAGGGCTACAAATAAGCGTACAATATTTACATTAAAATTTTTAACAGATATATAAAATATTTACAATTTTAAACAAGTACTCATAATCACCCCAAAAAGAGTGAAAAGGACAAACAATCATTATCTTCACAATTCATTATGAAAAACCATAATTACAAAAAACTCTATCATTTTGGGCTATTTTGTGGCAACTTTTAGCATGATTGAAACCTACTAAAAACCTATTTCAATTTATGAGAAACAATTAATCCAAAAAAGATGATCTGTGACATGGGGCAACAATCTTTCATTTTATAAGACAAAGAGATAATAATGTTGCACACAATTATATACAAACAACTAAAAGAGAGGAAGAAAAAGCAGAGGCACTATGAAATACATCGGAAAGAGTTTACCAATAGCAACAACAGTAATTTATTTCGGTCCATTAAATTTCTTTACTCTATTTCCACTTGGTCCCTCCCTCTGGCTAGGTGAGCCAGTTGGGCCTACGTAAGAAAAGAAAGTGTGGGACAAACAGATTTGCAAATGCACTAATGTCCAACATAATCTATTCAGCAGAGGAATGCATAGATGAAAACATACCTCTTATTCATTAACTCCACCAACAAGGTCAAGTCGCTAGTTGAATGGCTTCTAATGCACTAATCCAAAGTCAATTCTATCAGTGTAGGCATGGGTTTTTCAGCCCATGTATATCTAAAAGAATTGCAAAGAAGATGAAAGACGGAGATTTTTCAGGCTCGTGAACAGTGAACAAAATGTCATTTGGGCAACATATTGTAATACAATATATTAATCTATTAGGGAAAAGCTTATATAAAGAGTGGTGTAAACCTCCTCTGTACAAATCTATGCAGTACAAATGGTGAACAAAATATTGAATAAATGAACACAGAGTTAAGAGTTCATGAAAGGTGAGATCTGCCCAAAACATATATTTCAATCTGGATGTGTGACCAAAAATCCAGAATGTATATTAGCCAAGGGTCCGATTTATCCTACTGCATAGATGTGAAATCCCATTCGCACAACATCAGTCTATTCTGTTGATGTGTACAACCGGGAAGGATACTTAAGTACCTGCCCCAAACCTAACACCTCCCAGTTGCTTCAAAGGCTAAAGCTTTTTGGTTTACAAAGTGCCCAACAGAACATCACACATCCATAACGGATTGAAGGGAAGATGCAGCAAACACCCCAAGGACTAGAAACAAAAAGCCCTGCAAGCGAGCTACACACCAGCATATCTCCTAATAAAGGACCTAGTATAATTAAAGGTCCTATGCAATTTATGTTGGCATTGGCCCATAAGCCATGTCAACCAAGTAATGGGGAAAAAGAGAGAAAAAGATAAAAAACCCCCCCTCTCCCAGACTTACTTGTTTTACGTATGAACCGCTCCCGAATCGTAGCCAAAATCGTCATATTTTTGGCATCCCAAGTGCAGCGTTTAAATAGCCCGCTACGTGAGACACCTGTGGTCGATTTTGAAACGGGAATATCCGATCAGTTGTTTTCTTATCCGCCATCTTGTAATGGTCTTAGGACTAGTGTCCGAGATAGACAGTATTAATTCAATATATGCTTCAACAATCAAACATCAAACCAGGACTGTTTTAAAAGTCCATAAAGTATTTCAATGATACTCCTATATATCTCCGGCTGAATATATTGACCAAACATTGTCAAGGTTTCATGAACGCTTCAGAAACAGACGAAGGTGCACAAAGCGCCGTTTTCACGAATTAGTCCTTTAAATGACAGTCTTCAATCTGTTTTGAAAGTTCATAGGGTATTTAAATGACACTACTATGTATCACTAAGTAAATATGTTAACCAAACATTTAAATTGTCAGGGTTTCATGAGCGATTCAGATACAGACAAAGGCCCTCAAAGCGCCGTTTTCACGGTCGCCATTTTGGAAAGACGTGTAAGTCCTTCAAATGACAATTTTCAATCATTATAAAAAGCGGCATAAAATGTATCACATGCATATTACTCAATCAGAAGTGATATTTTCATATATATAATATCCCGCAGTTCGTTTCAAAAATCGTATTTGGATATTCCAAGTATGAAGTAAATTGTGATACATTGTTCAAAATTGTTTTGACAATTTTCATTTGCAGTAAACATTTAGCCAAAAGGTATTCCAATTGAGCTACTAAATGTTTTGTGAATGGCTATATTAACAGGAAAGCTACCTTGGTGATATTCTTTTTGCAATCAAAACTAAAGAAGGTGAAAAAAGGGGGACTTGCCGTACCGGTTTCCGGGCCGCCATTTTGAAAGGACAGTTCTGTCCTTTAAACATATTCAGTTCTTATAACGGACGGCATAATCATGAATTATGCTTGTTTGTTGTTCAAACAGATTTCTCCGAATATATAGTATATCGTGAACCGGATGCCAAAAAGAGAAGGATGCGTTGTAAGGACAAGTTCTGCAGGCGTCATTTTGATATTGATATATGAGCATAAAAGCACTGATGGCATCCTAAACTGTTTTAACTTATGATAGGCAAGTGAAATGATCGGTAAGAGTAAATTAACGTTTCCCAAGTGTCATTCCCGCAAACACCATTTTTTTCAATGGTTAATGTGAGCACATAATTACTACTCAAGTTTTGTACTGGATAAACAAGGTGACAGTTTGTATTATTATTACTTTATTCGGTCATTTGTACAAAACACCATCAAAGTATACAAAAAATAAAACACGAATATATGTACAGTTAAAATAGTATTAAACCATTTAGAGCACAAGTACAGATGACATCCCAAAACAAAATAAAACAACGTATAAAAATTCATTCTGCATAATCAAACTAAAAAGAAAGTACTATACAGTCTTCCGATCATTTAAAATACTGGACCATGTATACCTACTTAATTTTTAAAATACATATACAGCGTAGGGAGAAAAAAGATTAAAAACGACTTCGTTACTATAATAAGAACTTTTTACGGATCAACCAGAAAGTAAATAGAAAGCGACTGAGAGCAAAAACTATTGGCCCAGATGTATCAGATTTTAAGATCCTAAATGCAATCTGGTGCTGCCTAGCTCCCAGATTGAGACATAGTGGTCTAATCCATTTCCTGCGCAACTGCCTATACTTTGTACAAAAAACAAGATGTGTTCTTCAGATTCATGAGCTTCACGGCAAGCAGGACAAAGATCTAAAACCAGGCCAGTCGCCTCTTTCCCTGGAAATTTCAATAGCAGGTTACCGTATCTAAATCTAATATATAGACTCTTGGCAAGGGGAGGTAAAATCAAATCAAGAAAGGGTTCGAACAAAAAACTTGATTTAACATTTAAAAAGTTAGATGTTAACTGACCACTTCTTTGATTATTGGTATATAACCCCCCTAACTACACTCCAGTAAGTAGCATTGAGGGTCAAAATATCGCATCTAATGGCCTTTTCTGGGTGCTCCCACAGGGCCGTCAGGTTCAGTAATTTACACCATTTGGCAATATGTCTGAACCTCGGTAGTTGTTTTGCCCCATTTAGTGCTAGGACCTCCCGTAAAGAATTACGGTAATCAATTAGTTGCGGGATGGTCCAGAGGCACAGCCAATAAGTTAATGGTCTCAGGGCGGCCAAATCGCCTATTCTTTTTATCCCAAGATCACAAAAGAGTGGAGTGAGTGGTGTAGTGATAGGTAGCGAAATGAGAGCCCTTGCGAAATTGTTCTCGCAAATCGTTAGTTTATTAACCGAGTTAAATCCCCATATCTCTGCTCCGTATTAGGCACCACTTTGGGCTTTTGCGCGATAAATTTCAAGGGCCGGTGAAAGAGGTAGGGTATATGACTTTTTTAAGAATCTTAGTACTGATTTAGATCTTTGGCATAGTATCAGGAAACTCTTCCTCAGCTGATATTCCCAGCTAAGTGTCTCATTTAAGCCTATGCCCAAGTAATCAAAACTTTTTACCCACTCCAATGGTTCTTGAAAGATCTTAACCTCTCTTACACCTCCCCGTACTTTTCCGAACACCATAAATTTAGTTTTAGTGGTGTTCAATTCCAATTTCCTCTCGCGGCAAAAGCTCAGAAATGTATCCAGTAGTGCCTGTAGATCCATAGGAGTTGTAGATATTAATAAAGAGTCATCTGCAAAGAGCAGGATGGGGAGTTTTGCATCGTTCAACGAAGGGGCATCGTTCATGCAACCCACTAAATAACTAGCCACATCATTGATAAACAGGGAAAACAAAGTGGGGCGAGAACGCACCCTTGATGCACCCCCGTTGGATCGAAATCCTCTCTGTCAATTCCCCGTTCTTCCCCCACCTGATCTGGGCATAGTTGTCCTTATGCAATCTGGCAATTATAGACACCAGATTTTCAGGGGCCCCTGTTCAAGCATGGTCTTCCACAATAAATTACGTGGGACCAGATCAAAGGCGGCTCGCAGGTCCACAAATGCTACATAGAGCCGCTGTTTCCTAAGTAGCACGTATTTCCATGCCAACAGGGAAAACCTGAAGGCTTGGTCGCACGTGCTAATTCTAGCACGGAAGCCCGCCTGAGCAGGGGACAACACCTTATTGGCATCCATCCATTCTTGGAGTTTATCTAAAACTTGCCTGGCAAAGATCTTCTGAAGATTGTCAATTAGACTGATGGGTCTATAATTGGAGGGGATAGCAGGATCTCCTTTTTTGAAGATAGTTATTACCTCTGCTCCCCGCCAAGTTTCCGGAATATCTCCACCAGCCAATATACTGTTAGACAGAAGATTTATGTATGGTCCCCATATCATTGGTTCAGATTTATACAGATCCCCAGGTATCAGGTCGGGTCCAGGGGCTTTGCCTGCTTTTAATTTGCTGATTGCAGAAATAGTGTCCTCTAAACTAAAAACTAATAAAGGGTTATTTACGGTCTTGTCAATAGCAGTGTTGTCTACAGTTGGGGCATCCTGATTAATGTGTAAGTCCGTAATGGCCATATCGTCGGAATATAGGTGTGAGAAGTGTTCCACCCAAACTTCCTGTTGTATATGATGGTTATTGGGAATAGGGTTTTCCGTATTGCCCTTAGACACAATAAGCCAAAACATGCGGCTATCTCTGGCTTGGGCTGCTAAAACCAAATCATTCCAATTTGTATCTGCATGTTCGCGCTTTGCTTTATCAAGTGCTAGTCTATACTTATTATGAGCCGAAATTATATCCATTCTAGAACACTCTCTAACAGTTTTTAGTAGTGCCTTTTGGCTTCCTTGCAATCTTTATCAAACCAATTGCGGTCCCTTACCCTGGCAGATCTTCCAATGCGACTTTGTTTTAAAAAACTGATTCTAGGGCCTTAAAAGTTCTTTGTGTACTAAAGTCACATATGAGGCGTCGATTAGATCAAAGCTGTCCCTGTGGCCACACAGATTAACTAAAGAGGCCACGAGGAACTCATATATCCTAGCATAAAGATCCTGGTCGGCTTGAATTTTCGGCCAAGTGACTCTTCTACAATTGTTAGTTGGGGTTGGCTCTGCTGATTTGGAAATATGGCGATGAACATCCCTATCCAGGGCCTTACCCTTTAATTTTAAAAACAAAGAGTTATGATCACTATCTGACCTTGATTCAATAATCATGTCCTCTATTAGTGGCCAGATTCTAACATCAATAAAAACATAATCTATTGTACTTGCATAGGCCCCCTCTTAAAAGTAGCCTTCCGCCCTATATCTGATGGGGTTCTTCCATTGCAGGCCCTCAGGTTCCTACCAGCAGTAAGGGAGGCAATCTGTAATGCGACATTTGAGTAGCGTTTACAATATTTACCAGCTACCACGTTGGGAATGCCCCATAACTCGTCCTCCTCTTCAAGAGAGGCGCTTAATAGAGCAGAAGGCTCAAACACAGCATTAAAATCCCCAGCAACTATAATTTTAGAATTCACTTGAAAACCCTCTACTAGATCATCCAGTAAAGAGACTACTATGGATTCGCTATTAGAAGGTTCTGTCCTAGCATATACGTTTAACACAGTCAGGATTAAGCCAGTCGGAAATATAAGCTGGATACCCATAATATCAGGTGAATTTATCGAAACTTGCTTATATCTGCATGCTAAAGTGTTTCTAACCAAAATTAACAGACTGCCACTGGCCCTACCTGATGTATTCGGTGGTAGGGCGTCCACACAATATGAGGTGTAGCCATTGATATGCACCTTGTCAACTGCCCAGGTTTCTTGGAAAACACAGATATCAGCATTTCCTAGGCCGATGAACCATTCAGGGTCAACGAGCTTTGAATGTATCCCTGCTAAGTTCCATGATAATAAGGCTAGGCTATTATTTATCCTGTTTCCACCAACGGGAACACCCTCAACAACGTCTACTGCACCATCGACTGTGTGAGCAATTCCGTCCTCAGCGGTCATAGTTGGCAGGTTTCTGGCTCCCTGTCCAGTATTGGAATTACCATCCTGTGACTCATGAAGTACATCACTGTCAATACTCGGGGAGACCTCAGATGACACTGCAGAGTGTAGATCAGTGATGTATGCAAGCTCCAGGTGTGGACTACCAATTATAGATTTTACATTTGAAGCCCCTGTTAATTCCCCAGGGTCAGTGAACCTCGAATATTCCACAATGAAATGTTGATTGACTACAGGCAAGTTACCGCTTACCATGGCCAAATTGTCCAATCTACCACTATCTGATGGAATTAGAGGAGTCAGTCAATCGTTCTCGTCTAAAGGGTTAAAAATATCAAACTGATTATTGACTGGAATTCTGTATCTAACTTGCCTCTGCCCACCCATTAAAGACTCCCCAAGAGGTGCCTGCGTCGCAGAATGATGCTTATAAAAATATCCAAGGGGTAGGACACTAATCCCTGAATGTGCCAATGACCAGTTACCTGCCCTTTCTAAAATTGCATGGAATAAGTCAGGTGAACCAAAGGAAACTATAACACAGTCGCCTTCTCTAGACTTGTTGGAGTTCCCCACCCATCCAACCCGTCTCACCATTTTAAAGTTAGAAAAAAGAGGATTACCTAACCCTGTCCTCCTATTTAGCTCAAATAAAGATTTATTTTTCAAATTGAACCAGTGTTCCGGAGTTCCCGGGGACAGTTTAGGAACGTTAGCTAATATTATCGTGTACGGAGTAGCTTCCGGGGGCAGATCAAGTACATCATATGCTATGTGTTCTCTTACTGGTTTTTTAAGAGTACCTAAGTTCCTATAGGACTGCATTTCCTCTGTACAAGCATGTTTAAGCGTATTAGGGAGAGTTGTTTTTTTTTTTTTTTGGCGCTGTTCTTGTGTGCTTGGGCTCTCGGATAAGTCTGTCACCCTCGATTGTGGTGCCCCGTGCTAATGGTATCTCTGCTTTTAGAAGCAGTAGCTAGGTTAGCTGTACCCAGACCTGACCCAACAGTAGTCGTGTTACTTTTAGTACTACGGGTGGGCCCAGTGTGCTGATCAGGTTTAGGGCAGATAGAACTATCCTGGGTTGACTGAGAAGAATAGATGTTCCTAGGGTATGACTGTTTCTGTGTGGCTAAGGAAATGACACTAGTTAATTTGTCAATTTCCTTTTCCAATTTAGACAGCTTCTGTATCAAAGGATTCAATAAGACTGATATAACATCACCTAATTTAGCCCAAAACCCTTCAACATCAATAGGTAACAGCGAGGGTGAGAGTGATGGGGAAAAGGGAGTGTTAGCCGCGGTTGAACCAGCTATGTCCTCCAACTCATCAGCAATTTCCCTTGCTGCACCTTTACGCCCTCTTTTAGATATTGGATATGGTTGTTTGCTAGGACCTGGCCCTTTCCGTTTTTTAGATTGAGGTAAACTGCTGCCTCCTTGTATAGATTTGGTTATTTGGCTTCTGGTGTGTTCTTTAGATCTAGCAACCATTTCTCTTGTATGTGGGGCAGCACTCGGCACAGGAACCTGCAAGGGCGAAATAAGGGGCGAAATAAGAATTGATAGGGGTGATGGGGGCTTGGCAGGGGGTCCAGAATTAGGATGGACACCCGAGAGTGTACAAACAGAAATATCAGGTTGTAAATGTGGTGGTAGCAATAGGGTTTGTTGTGGCTCAAGAGAGAGTCTGCGCTCTATGAGGGCGATCTCATAGGTAAGGACTGATTCAGCCCTCTGAAGAAAAGCATCAAGTGTGCCTACCACCCCTTGGCCTACTAGTGGTTTCTTCTTGGTTAATTCTTTTTGCGCCATAGTAATGTAGTTGTAGTAATGTAGTTGATGTAGTTGATATTACTTTTCCTACTAATACACACAAAACAAATCTATAATCGCCCAATACCTTAAATGGCAAATCTCAGTCAGGGAGTTAATTTCCACAGTACAGCCAAAGTCACGTAATGGATAAGTCCTGCCCAATACATGAACCAAATAGTGTGGCCCAGCCCGGCCTCCTTCGGGCTCTGGCGGGTGCAGACTTGGCCCGGGCTTCACAATACGGCTTCACAATACGGCGCGGGAAACTGGCGTCAGCACCGCCTGGCGCAGCAGCAAGGTCTCTTGGGTTTGGAGTCCCCACCAGGCAGGCAGGGCGACAACTGGCGGCAAGCTTCACGCTTTCTTTTCCCGATTTTTATCTTAACTTCATTAGTCTTATTTCATAGAGTTCGGGCTGATCTCGCAGTGCTGTTGATGACTCCTGGTCCCTCAAAATAATGGGCGCTGAGCAAAGACTGACCCGACTCAATCCTTTAAAGCGGCAGGTGCCGGACAAGGACTGCCTCTGCCATATCCTTCAGAATAATAATGAGCAGCACTCACTTGGTAGCTTCCCCAACGGAGAACTGTGTGCTCACGCTTGCTTGCTCGCTTGCAACAGGCTCGAGCTCGTACCCCTGCTCCTCCACAGTTGCTCGCTCACCTGCCGCTCCACAGTCGCCAGCTAAGTGGACAGTGCTTCTCCGGGCTAAACTCTCCCCCGCACAGCAGGATGAAGACTCCAGCCCGCCTCCAGCCCCTCCACCTCTATCACCGGCCGTCCCGTCCCGTGGACTGATGGACCGGTGATCGCGCAGGAGGCAGCTGCAGAAAAGCCGTAGAGAGCTGAAGGCAGAAAGCCCAGCTCCTGTGCGTGGGCCGATTTCCCGCCGATTCCGCAGGGAGTAGCAAAGACCTCAGCCGGGCCAAAAAAGTCTGAAAGCTTCTCTCTTCATCCGGTGACAGTTACTAATCGAGTTTTATACTAGGTGAACAAAGTGGTATACATTCACCATTTTGTATATTCAAATGAGAAGGAGCCAGAAAGATCTCTAAGTATAGATATTCTCCAACAACGACATACTCAAGTATAATAACAGTTATTTTTAAATGCATATAGTCAGGACTATTTCATAAGTTGTTACAGATTAACAGAATTTGCCTGTGAAACGTCTGTGTGAGTTAGCATTTTAGGAACCCAAAACGGGAATAATTTGATTACAAGTGACAACCTCTGGATATCCTACAGGAAATGAAACATTTCATTATTGATGTTTAAACCCCTAGGAATAGTTCTTAGACGGCAAATCCAGCCCGCTTCTGCCTGACGTAAGGCTTTCTCCCTGTCCCCGCCCCTCTCAGGGGCCTTTACACTCTCAATTGCATGAAACCAGATAGTTTGTTCATCCGGATGTGTTTCGTGTATGTGTACTGACACTGGATATTTATCATCCTTATTCTTGATAGCTCTGATGTGCTCTTGAATGCGTGTTTTTAAACTGCGTCTGCTGCTCCCTATATAGATCTTATTGCAGTAGCAGCCGATGGCATATACCGTATATGTGGTATTGCAGTTGATAAAGGAGTTGATTTTAAATTCCCTCTCCGTGTTATATTTGAACTTACATTTTTTGTTTAGTCCAATTTTACAAACATTGCACATCCCACATACATGAAAACCTATTGGCTTGTTGGGCAGCCATGTTGTCGCGTTTGGTGTCTGGTCTTTTACATAGCTGGGGCATAGAATATTTTTGAGTGTCTTGCCTTTCTTGTAGACTATTTTTGGTTTGTCTAAGACCGTTCCTATAGGCAACTGGGCAGATGTTAATAGATGCCAGTTCTTCCTTAGAATATTGTAAATGTGGTCACTGTACGCATTGTACTGAGTTATAAAGACCACAGTGTCCGAATCCTTTTTATTCTTATTCAATGTTTTTTTTGGGACTAGAGTTTGTTTTATGTCCACTTTCCTGATTCTTGTCTCTGCCTGATTGAGACATTTGTCTGTATAACCTCTGCTATGAAAATTGTGTTTGATAATCTTAAGATTAGTGTCAAATTGGTGTTCCTGACTACAGTTCCTTCTGGCACGGACCATCTCGCCGTAAGGAATGGCGTTGATGGTCGTGCGTGGGTGTGCGCTTTCTGCGTGAAGCACGCTGTTGCAAGATGTTTGCTTTCTGAAAACTTCACTGTGAATGGTATTATCAAGTACATAAAGTTTCAGATCAAGAAATTCAATGCTTTCTCGTGTAAAGTTCATAGTTAATTTTACATTGAATCTGTTGTTGTTCAAATAGCTGATATGCAGAAAGTTCTTCTTCACCTCCATTCCAGATGAGTATTACGTCATCTATATATCTTCCATAGAAGATGATGTTGTTATTCCACCTTTGCGAGCCAGGTCCCCAGGCATGCTCCATCTCAAACACGCCCATGAAAAGGTTTGCATAGGACGGAGCAAACCTGGTTCCCATGGCCGTACCTTGTCTTTGCAAAAACCATGTCCCATTATGTAGAAAGACGTTCATGGTTAAGATCATTCGAGCCATTTCTAAGAGCATCATCGTATGCTCCAGATGTTTTGCATTCCTTTTATACACGAATTGTTTTAACGCATCCAGACCACACTCCGTCCGGATGCACATGTATAAACTTTCCACGTCCATAGTTACGAACATAAGCTCGTCACTATTCCATTCTAAGTCCTCAAGTTTGCAGAGAACATCCCTACTATCCTGTAGGTATGAGGGCATATTTTTTACAAAAGGCTGCAAACATCCATCCACATACTCTGATAAACGTTCCGTGGGAACCCCATTTCCTGAAATGATGGGCCTCCCAGGGGGGAAGGCCCCACCCTTGTGGATTTTAGGAAGTATATATATGCAGGGGTGCCTAGAGTTGTGGGTCTGTAAATATCGATATTCTTTATCCGAGATCAGTCCAGATTCATGCCAATCTTGCAATCTAGCATTGATGGTTCTGTCTATGCTAGGGATGGGATTTTCCTTAAGTTGTTCATAGCAGGTATTATTGCTTAACTGTCTCTCTATCTCACCAAAGTAGTCCTTGCGGTCCATAAGAACAATATTCCCCCCCTTGTCTGCCTCACGTATGACAAGTTGGGGATCTTCCTGTAATGATTTTAAAATAACCTTTTCCTCCTTGGTGAGATTGTAACTATGTCAACAGTGTGTACCTTTCCCATGTTTGTCTTCCAACTGGTGTAATTGTTGAGTCACTTTATCAAGGAACTCATCAATATATTTATCTTGAACATTGGAAGGCACGAATCTGGACCTGTCCTGTAACCCACTATCAATAGTTGTATCTTCTCTGATGTTGATCAATCCTGCCATCTCAACAATGTCAATATCTAAATCATCTTCATCCAGCCTTAAACGTGTAAATGCCAACATTCAAGATGGCAATATAAATGTGTCTAACTTAAGGTACATTGCGTGTTAACTCAGGTACTGCTCATAATGGCTAAATGTGGCCACCTAATACAAATTGTGCCTTTATTTAGCAATGTAAATGTCACATTGCTAATAGATGCAGTCATTATGCAAATATAAAATTGTGCTCCTCCAATCCCCCCCACTGATGACTAGAATAGCCATCACTTTCAAACACAAATGAATCTCCAAGGAACACTTTATTGCTCTGCTGATTCCCTTATCTTACCCTTAAGGTTTTGCAACTCCTTCATCTCCTTGTAAAAGCCTTATACATTTTCTCTTCTATTTCTATTTCCTCCTGCTTCCTCCCTTTTCTTTGTTGCTTGCAAGCAAATAAATCCCTTATACAAATAAAATAGGCAAATGAAGCAATAAGTCTTAATATAGCACTTATAATTCCTCTACCAATGTGTCTAAGCCAGCAATTTATAGCAGAAACCCCTTTTCCTAAGGTCTCTAAAATACTAGTTGTTTCTAAATCCTCTAACTCGGGTATTAAGTCAGAAATGTTTTTCGCGTATCCCCCTATATCTTTGCTCTTATCAGGTATAGAAGCACAGCAATGCTGTACTTTCAACATCTTGCAGACTCCGCCTTTCTTGGCTAACAATTTACCTGAAGCCTTTCGATCTTGTAAAACTATAGATCTAAGAGCTACTAATGTTGTATCTATTGCTAGCAAAGCACCAGATGTACTAGTTGCTAACTTGTTCACTACTGTAGAAAGCTTTGTAATCTTCTCATCATTTACAGCTACCCACTCTGCAGGAATAGTGGCGCCAAAAATATCTCCTACTAAATGTCAACCATCATTAGTACTAGGTCTAGACCTGCGAGGTATTGCCTTCCTAAAAGCCTCTAAATTATTCACATGATACATTTTCGGGAACACTAAAGCTAAATAGCATGTTCCTTACCAATCAGCTGGCAGTTGAAAATAGGCATCCTGTCTGCATAGAAAATATAATCCAGAAGTAACAGTATCTTCTCCAATAAAAAGATCAACAGGCTCTCCAAACATTTCAAATGTGAGTTCACATCCACTTAATCCCATGTGTCGGGTTCTAGTATGTGTCCATTTGTAAATGCATACCTTTCCTTTCTGTCGTCTGTCTAGTTTCAGTCTAGGATACACCCTCTTTTCTTTATACTCATCTTCCTTCTTTTTCCACACATTATTTAAAATATCTTTGTAAGGAAATGCCTCTTTTTGTATGGTCAGCCCCAAGTTTTTCACCTGATGGAGCTGGTTTTTCGCCTTTGCGAGTGCACACAGGCCTGCTAATCAGACCTCAGTGCCAGATCCCTGCCCCTGAATTGAATGTCGAATTGGCTGTACTCTATAGGAAATGGCTAACTTTTCCTTTAAGTCCCTGGTATATGGTACCCAGAGCAAATAGGTTAGAGGGGTACCCCAGGGTTTTCAGCACTGGTTGTGCCATCCTGGAAGTCCCGCAAGTAAAATGAGTCCCCCAGTCCGCCACTACAGACTGGTAGAGCAGTCCTGTACTGCTAGCTCGAACTTGTCATTGAAAGCAATGGCAAGGCAAATACTTCCACTGTACATCTGTGTAAGTCACCTTTCTGGCAGACCTACCGAGTTCTAAGTCAGGGTGCAACATATGAAACGAGCAGAACATGTATTTTACATTTCCTGACAGTAAACACACAAAACCACCATTTTTACTGTGGAAAGATGTGGTCGCCTAGGTGGCAAGTACATGATTACATGTTGACCCCCTCAGCTGTGCTAACTCCTGAACGGTGGGACCAAAGTGGGCACTCCAAGGTATCAAACAACTCATTACATGAAGCCCAACTTGTATCTCAAGCCGAATTCCCGGGCCCACATGGAGCCTGTTCAAAGAGACAGCTTTCTGCCCTCCTGGCGAGATGTACCAACGACTCTCAGAAAAGAGAACAATGAGGGACTGATGGCCAGGAAGGTGTTACCTCCCTCCTGCAGGAAGCCACTTAGGTGTTAGCCCCAATAGGCAGGCTTCAAAGGAGAAGCCGCCTTTGAAGGGTGGATGTGTCACACTAGGGAGGAGGGCTGCCCCATTGTTTAGGTAGATAGGCTGGCATGGGGAGCAGAGAGGGGAAACCAGTTTCCAAACCGGTTTTTCCAGGGGTGCGTAGCCCTGAGTTAGCCACACCCCAGGTGTGGGCTAGGGAGATCTGATCACTGAGAGAGGGGTCTCGCTATCATGGGAGTCTGCAGAATGGTGCTTCCTGGGATAGACAGATGCCATACTCTTTAGGAAGTGGTGATCAGGTGGAAGGGAACCTGATAGCCCATTGGCTATCATCCGCATCTTGCCCTGCGGGCATTTTCCAAGCATAGAGGGGCTGCCCTGGAACCCAGGCCTCAGATCTCAATCGACTTGGAAGAAGGACCAAAGAAGTACTGTCCTGCTACACCGAGGGACCAGCAAAGAGAGGCTGCACCATCGAAGACTGCACCTGCTCCACCTGGTGGCTAGCGTTGAAAGGGACTGTGCCTGCCATGTCCTGCTCAAGGAGAAGCTGTCTCCAGAGCCCAGTCAGGCCAAGAGACTCCAAAGGCCAGCTGACTGGCCTCCTGTTCGCAGCACAGGGACAAAACAGCAGAAGAAGTCTGCTGGCGCAAGTGGTAGCCCAAAGTCTTCACACTGCCACCACAGCCACTGTGCGGAATTAAGGACCTAGACCCAGTGCACAGAATTGCATCTGAGTTCGCGGAACCTAGGAAGGCTGTTGGATAGTTGCTGGGACCCTCAGAAGATGAGTTATCAACCCAGGAAGGATTGGCCTATGACCACAACATTGGGCGGCTGGCAGTCCAGAGGCAACTGGACTTCAGCGAGACTGGAGAGGACTTCGTGGGACATCGAACCTGCAGCCAGGGCTACCTCACTATCTTCGTCGACCACTCCATAGGAATCCATTGTAACGCGGATAAAGTGCCTGGAACTGCTTGAAGACTGCTTCTTTTGTGGAGGTAACTATTTCTAAGGAGCTCGCTGGTCCTCTTGACTAGCTCCCTACTGGAGCTGGTCGCCTCAAGTACTTCTACCTGACCGCATTGACACTTACTCAAGTTTTCCTTGAAAAAGTTTCTGAGTGAATTTGCTAAGGCTTGTTTGCTGTTGGGTGAAATTGCTTTGATTTATTAATTCTTGTAAAATCTATATCTCTGGAACCCTCTGGTGGATCTTTTTCATTCTAGTGTCTGAAATCTTATTAAAAATACAGTTCTATTTTTATAAATTGTGTTGTGTAGTTCCTAGGACCTCCCCAGGACCTGCGCGTTTTGGATTAACTAAATTGAGGGCTTGGTATGCAGACAGACTCTGGACACCCCCACAGGATAGATCAGCCGTTAGACCAGCTAGCTCTACAGTGCCACTACCACCCCCCTGTATTCTACAGCGGTGTAGGTAGTTTCTGGCAACCACTGAACATGACAACCCTGATTCCTCAGGTATCGTGGAAAACAATACGGTATCTTTCGCTCAGTCACTAGTGCTTACTTGGGTCTCAGAATACACACAGAATGACGATAGGACGTTTTCAATAAGTATTTATTGGTCAAGTGTCAGTTTAGTGTAAAACATATTTGCTGCGGCAATCAGAAGACAGGAGCAGACAAAGGTAATCACAAGTACCAATATCGTAAACAGTAGATACATTTCTACCATAGTGCTAAAAAGATGATTATATAAAATGATAGTATTGGCGTACTCCTAAAAAGCGCTACCTACCTACTTTGCCTACATGTACCTAACCTAGAGTTGTAGATGAAGCGTGTATCTGTGCATAAGTGTGTGTGCTAAAATGTATAGCCAAGAATCCCCTAGGGAATTACCAACCCCTCACCTGATGGTTCAGAACGAAGGACCCCGTCTCTGCTCCGAGTGTGACACCCCGCGAGGGATGTCAGGTCTCTGCCGTTCGAAGGATCAGCCTGCAGAACCTCGGTCAGCCGGGAAGGAATTCTCCTCAAACTTGTAGGGGGGAGTGAGGGTCTTTTATACTAAAGTGGTCACTTCAGGGTTTCTTCTCGAATCGATATGTTTTCCAAACAACCAAGGATGTTTTGAAAACATTCACTAATCCTTTCTTAAACAAAAGTGACACGTACAGCTGACTGTTGGCCATGGATGAAAAAACGTGGTGACCCTTGTACAGAATAATTCCTCCGTGCCTGGGGACATGTTTATGTACGTCAGGTACAGGGATTATGATAGGGTGCTGAGGGCCTGTTGTGGAAGAGGCAGGAGCACTCTTTTAGGTAAAAGGTCACCTATGTAAAACCGTTATTGTCGTGTGGATGGGACAAGTGTATGTAAATGGTGTGTACATAACCGGACTATCCTAAAGGACATGACACCCACTCCTCATCAAAAGGTCAACAAGGTCAGCTAGGCAATAAAAAAGCCAATACTATTAAAAAGGCATAGGATCTTTAAAATATAAAATGTACTAAAAGCACTCATTAAAAAAAACTTAAAAATGTCCATGAAAGTGACGTTGATATAAATGCATTCTTCCCTAAAAAGTGTTCATAAAAAGGTCCTCTACATATTCATATATTTTTCATCATTCACTGAGCACCTTGAAAGCCACTTATACTCAGACAGAGCAGAGAAGAAAAAGAAAAACAAAGTCAGTTCGACCTTCAAATTTTGTAAATGTTTAAAAGTTGCCAATGCAGTTTCCAGCACAGGATAGGCCAGATTGTTTAAGAATCTTGTGCTGAAGTCTCAACATCACTGAACATGGTATCCGGTGGAGATAGTCCCTCCAATACTTCCATGATGATATCGAGTGAGCAGAGGTGGTCATCTATGGCTCCCACGGCAGCCGTCGGCGAAGAATTAGATGCCTGTGTGCCTGAAGCTGATGCCTGCACCTCCGTGGCAGAGCCGGTCTCCGATCCAACAAGAGCTGAAGCATCTTGTGGAGGCTCTAGAAATGCCATCATCAACATTGGAATACGCTGTGGACAACTTTGCACATGGGCCCGCAAAGGCTCCAGGAGTACGTCTATGTCCGGTGGGGCAACCAATGGAAGTGGGGAGAGGGATGTAGCCTTACGGCTAGAGCGGTCGACCCTGAAGCTGGGGAACCGGGTTCGAGTCTCGGCAGGGATGCTCAAAATCCTGTGATTCTGGGCAAATCACGTAATCTCCCCACGCCTAACAAAAAAATGAATGTGTCCATCTGTAACGAAACTGGTGCCCATGTAAAGCGCTCTGATACCTGATATCTTCGGGTCAAGTTCGCGCTATATAAAACTAAAAAACGTGTCAGACAGAGGTCCAACACGCGTCCGAATTCGCAAAAGAGACAGCGGAATACAGGCAAGATGCAGTCATGCCAGGCTGGTCTGAAAGACAGGAACCAATGCTCACTCAGCTCAAGAAGCCGAGGTGTACCCAGGAAGAACACCATTCGTTCACGACAACGTCGCTCCAGCAGTGTTCTCTCCGCGTCTTGAGTGATGCTGGCATCCATTGCGAAGCAACAGAATTAAAACCAGGATACCCGCTACTGAAAGCAGGACCAAAGGAATCCCTCCAAAAACGCTTCCAAGAACGGAGTGTATGAAAGATGGAATCACCCCGAAGATGGTCTGAAAGATTGTTAACAGTCCTGATCCAATGCTCTTAAATAAGTGTACTATCCCCTTCATATCAGACATGTTAAAGATACGATGAACCATTTCTCCGAAATAGAGCAGGACGTTTGTACGGACCAGAGCCTGTATCTCTGCCGAAGACCTTGCAACCTGGAGATCAAAGATCTCTCGGGCTGAAGTTAAGGCCACATTTTGCTGAAACAACATGGCTTTCAGTGTGCTCAGAGAATCAAACCCTATGCTGGAAACGTTCGGAGAAGGCCACAGTGGCGCCTCCCTAACTGTGCTAGCCGGAGGAAACAATACTTGCTTACTAAAAATAACCCTGGAGTTTACAGTCACCAGATAAGTGATGCCCAGCGTCATGCCACAACAGCCTTGGTCATTCAGCATCAAGTAACTCCCATTAGAAAGTAGCTCGAAAACTGGATGAATAACGGCAGCTGGGGAGCCTTTCAAGTAGCAAGACAGGTTTGCTATTGACGCATTACCTGCCCCGTGTAACGACACCTCTTTGCATACTAACAATCCACTCAAAGCCTTCTCGCAGTCTCTACCGCTGAGAAAGACTTCTATGTCCTTGTTTCTGCACCTATATCTATAGGTAACTCCCAGGTTTCTTGTATGTACCCCTTGCCTAACGCTTCAAACCTGCCCACTGATTGATGTTAAAGGCAGTACTGAGACAGGAATGTCGTGATTGGCAGTGTGATATAGCCATGAATTAACCATTCCGTAGACGGTGCTTCTGCTACAGTAAAAGGTAACTTTTCTAGTTTTTCAATTAGCAGCATGGTGTACTTTGCATCTCTGCGTGCCATGGTTATATTAGTCGGTTGGTCAGATTATAACCCAAATACAGACTAGTGCTGTTAATGTATCGCCATGGAACATAGCCAGAACGCGAGCATTGTAGCATCTAGCTTAGGAGCATGATGGCGCGCAGCTGAGTTTGTCCATGTTGTAAAATAGACAAATCTTGTTCCATTATGTCGATTGCTGAGGAAACAATGTTGCCCAGTGAATAGATCCGTGATGAAAGTGTTGTCATTCCGTTGTCTACCACGGCTAAGGCCTTTTCTAAGTTAATTCTATCTATCTCACGCAATCTCTCAGCAGCTTCCTGTTGGGAGACTTTCCAGACCTCATTGTAGATGGCATACAAGAAGCGTTTTCTACGTGGTTTCTTGGGACCTAACAAGAAATCCCTAAGATCCATGTTGTCTGACCAAAGGGACAAGTGTTGTTTCACCTGTGATAGTGTTGAGGTTTTTAGCCATTCTAGGCATAAGTTCCCAACACTATCGGAAGTCACTACCCCTGGGTCGTCTGAATGTACATAGCGTGGGTCGGGCCTATGGATACTAAACCCTTCGGTGGTACCCTTGAATCTTGAGTTACACATATTTGTGTCTACAGGCCGAACCAACCAACCCATCCAATCGGGAGATGATGAATTGTATGTTGTAATTGTATCCAGTGACCCCTCACTACGTAGTGTGTTGTTTGACATACCCTTAATAGGTGTGGGTGAGGGGCTGCTCGATGTTTTTAGCTCTTTAATTTTTGCTAACAGGTAGTCTGTTGCACAGTTCTGTTCAGGAAAATCATCTGTAATGGTATGAGGCAAGCTCTAAATAAAGCCTCAATTCCCTGAACCTGCCATTCTTTTGTCCCCCAGATCGATTTGGTGTCTATGGTGTCTTTCCAGTAGTCGAAACCCTGTATAGACAGCTGGGAGATAAAAGGTGCCGAGTATATCAGCTTGGTATTAGTCAGCATAATTTTCTTCATGGTTACATTGGTCTGTGCAAGTTTATAATAAAACGATGCTGGGTCTGATGTATTAAACCTTGAAAAGTATGCGAATTTCTGTGTGAACGTGGCAGAACTACCCTTTGGTGGTGTCGGGCAATGTTCCCATTGATGGTAAGTGTTAGCAGTGCAAGGTACACTTGCTCTATGCAAAAAGTGATGACCATAATGCTGGTAACAATACATGGTGTCATAATCAGTTGTACCTTCATACAATTCCCTGTAAGAAAATGCGGCAGACTGTTCTAAATCTGAGAGCATAGTATTTACAGTTTCAATGTCCCAATCATCAGAGAGTGTACTCGGGGTAATGAAATCATTTAAAGAAATTTTAAACACATGTGGAATTTTTAAATGTTCGGTGGGACCAAATACATCATATGAAACTTTATCCCAAACTATACCATCCGGTACTGGAATTGCTGTAATGTTCACTAGGGACAAGTCTCTTTGTTCACGGTGTGATGACGTATGTGGTTTCAGGACCAAGTTCACAGATTGCACTGCAGAGCGTTCTGGGAGATAATGTCCGTTCAGTAGCAGAAAAAAGACAATTACTGTGCCAATCCAAATTAACAGGTATACAATCCCTACCGCAAACCAAAGATGCAGCTAAGGTGACACTAAGTAAGTCTTTTCGAGCAAAAGATAGAATTGTACAAGCTTTTGTTTCTTTGAAATTAGTTGCTTTTGTTCAGGTTCACTTTGATCTGAGGAGAAATCATCAAAGTTGATGAAGTAGCCAGACGCAGTTCGATCTATCTTCTGTAGCTCCGCAGGTTTGGTAGAACTGGCAGATGTGTCGTTTGAAGGCACATTAATATAGACATCATTGTTGGGCCGAATTGCAATTTGCATTGTTGTTTCTTCTTGATGTTTTTCAATTTCAACCGGTATGATTTGTGCTCCGTTGTTTGTTACTCCTTCACTTTACGTAGTGGAATCTTGAAAGGTTATTAATCTTTCCATCTGAACTTCCTGTATAGTGAGGAGATCTGCGGCTACTCAGGACCCCATGCGGCCTACTGTTGAGAATCGGCCACATGGTGTGGTTTGATCAGATCAATTGAGACAAATCTTTTTTCTTTTTTGCCGGCAAGAGGCGGAAGAAGTACTGTTCTTGTTCCCACAACCACCAGGATAGGTACAGGTGATCTGTAAGATGGCCCAAACTCTCTTCTGTCCACGATCTTTTCCCTGACCAGGTCCCCAATCTTTCGGACCCAGGCAGGTCTTGCCAGAACCGGTTTCACTTCCCCAGTTGCACTTGCACGTTGCTTTGTAACGCCCGGAATTCATTGAGCTCCTGTAAAACAGCCAAACGATCATTCAATTCAAATGGTTTTGCACCCGCCACTGTGCTGGCACAATCGAGATCAGGTACCCACATTCTTGTCCCAAGCAGGATTTCATAAGGGGTACAGCCTCCCAAGGATTTACTTGGTATATTATTGAGTGCCCTCTGGACCCCGTATAGGTGATTGACCCAACTACCACCCGCACCTAATACCCTAGCTGTTAAGGATTACTTTAGGTCCCGGTTTTTCCTCTCCTCTACCGAATTTCCCTCGGGATGATAGGGGGAGGAGTACCGCAAGGCCATGCTCATACTTCCCATGGCTGCCTTGTAAGCCTGAGAGCTAAACGAAGGGCTACGGTCGGAATGTAACGTGCCAATTGCGTATGTCCCGATGAAGACGTGCAAATCCTTTATAACAGTTCGGGCGTCAGCCGAGCACTGGGGCCAAACCCATCGGAATCTAGAGCATGAATCCACTGCCATAAAGATGTACTTGTAAGCCCTGTCAGAATTTAAGGGGCCGCAGTGGTCCAAATAGACACATGCGAGAGGTCTGTCTGAAATCAGGAGTGGTGTTTGTGGTGGCCTCTGAACGGTGGAACCCTTCATCTGCTGGCAAATATTGCACTCCAGGACATAGTCCTTTGTTTGTTTTGTCAACCCTGACCACCAGTAACGCTGCTTCAATAATGAAATTGTTGCAGTGACTCCTGCATGTGCTGAGCCCAGACCCTCGTGTGCAGCTAGAATCAAACCTAATCTGTGATCTTTGTTTGGTATTACTCTATCCCCCACTCCTGGAATTTGAGCATACGGAGTATTTTGCGCATCTAACTCGTAGGAGTACTTGAGTGGAAAGCCTTTTGGCAGCAGGGGAGAGCCGTTCTTTGAGGCATTGATAGCTACCAGTACATCTCTGTCTATTCTCGTGTGAGAACAAGTGATTGCAGCAACGGCAGCAGTTCGCACTGTCGCCTTGGCGGCTTCATCAGCCAGTGAATTCCCTTCAACGTGTATGCCAACACGTTGATGACTCAAGGTGTGAATAACTTGAGCCCGTGGCAGGCGTTCTTTCAGCTTTGCCACTTGTTCCCATAACAATTTATGTTTTATCGTGCCACCCTTGGCGCCTTTAAACCCATTCTGGCCCCAGTAGTGAAGATATTCATTGTAAGATTGCACACCGTAAAATGAACTGCACACAATCAGTGTGGGGAAATCCCGATCCGTGTATTGTAGTGCTAGTATCAGGGCTTTTAGTTCTGCCAGCTGCGCTGTACAATCTCCTAGAGATTGTGTGGTTGTATTGCTGGGATGGAATTTGCCGTCCCGCATATGTCCTTTCACTATAGCACATGCAGCGCTATATTGCTGTTTACTTCCAATGACAGGCTGAGCAGAACCATCAGTGTAAATGATGTATTCATACTGATCAAGAGGCAAGATTTCATTCGGGAGAGGGTATTCTTGTTCATACTGCAGGAATGCTTGTGTTCTCAGTGTAGGATCGTATCTGTATTCTACATCTGTTGCAGTGAGAAAATTAGCCCATTGTATCCATTGTGGATGCAGTGCCTTTGCATTCGGAATGCTGGCTTTAGTAACTGCCTCTAAAGTCGGTATCGGGGTTACAACAATGATGCGTTTCCCCTGTGCTAGTGCTCTTTCTCTCCGTACAGCAGTCTGTACTGCTGTCAGTATTTTTTCTGTGGCCGCAAATTGCATTTCCGCGTTTGTGTATAAATGTGATTTGTATGCAATTTGGACTGTCTCTCCCTCATTGAACGTTATGTAAGTATACCCTGATAGACCCGTGACCACACGGATCACCAGGTTGCGGACGTTTACACGTGTCTGCAAATGTTTGGATGCAATCATATTTGCCTGAACCGAACAAAGAGTGTCTGTATGTTTTTGTGTCCACTTGTTTGCTGTGAAATAAGGTCTGATTAGGTCGTAGAAAGGTTGAACCCTTACTGCGTAATCTTGAATGTATGCTCTGCCGAAATTTAGGAATCCTAAAATGGATTGTAAACCTTTCAGAGTCTTTGGAAGGTGGAGCATCGCGCACTTCTCTAAAAAGTTTGCGGCCAAGCTTTTGGCTTCACTTGACAGTTCGTTTCCCAAAAATAGGACACTGAGATGGCCAATTTTTGATTTTTTTAAATTAAATTTGTAGCCCAAGGTGGCGAATCCAACAATTATGTTGTTCACCCTGCACAAGTATTCAAGTAATTCATCGTCCATCAGATACATATCATCCACATAGGACACAGCCTCCTCGTCACATGATTGTAATAGCTCTGACACTCTTGCCAAGAATAGTCTGGGGCTGTTTTTATACCCCTGGGGCAAACGACAAAACTGATGTTGAGTGCCGAGGGCAGAAAATCCTATCAAATATCTGCTTTCAGGAGCTATATTTTGGCAGAAGAATCTATTCGAGATGTTTAATGTTGTTTTGTATTTTTTCGCACAATGTTATTGATTAATGTGGCACTGTGTGCGTTTTGAACTGCAAATGTTTTTGTGCATGTGTTCAAATGTCTGTAATCTAAAACCAAACGGTATGTATTGTCAGGTTTCATGACGGGAAACAGGATTATTCATTGAGGAGGTGCAAGTTTCAATCACACCTTGATATTCTAGTTGGTCTAAGATTTCTTTGACCTGTTTCTTCGCCTCATTTTTAATAGGGTACTGTCTCTGTGGAGTTGGAGTTGATTTTAACGGGATTTCGTGGTGTTTTGACCCCACGTCCCACCCTACATGGTTGCGGTATAATGCTGGAACTAGAGCTTGCGCCCACTGCCGCGCGTATGAGTGTTTCAAGGAAACAGGAACGAGGTCGGAAAAAGCAGGCAAAATGACGCTTTCACCTTTTGGGCAATCCATTACAAATTGAGGCGGCCAATCTATTTCTGCTAACAGGATGTCATATCCATATGTCAAGTTCTCCCAAACGAGACCTTTAATTTTTCTTGAGATGTCCCACTCTATTTGGAGAGTTATTTTGTATAATCAATGTGGGACACTAACTCCTGTGTCAGGTGTTTCCACTGTGATATGCTCATTCAATACTGCTGTCACCAGAAATTCCTTCAGGTTCTGGCGAGCTATTGTTACTTCTGCCGCGCTGTCTAGCATCGTCAGAGCCCATTCCCCATTCAGAAGTTGAGTCCTCTGTAACCTGGGCATGTCTGATTTTTAATCCAGCTACTATCTTCTTTTTGAATTGAGGCTTTGCTTTAGGTTGGTCTTCCTGTTTGATAACGTAATCTGAATTTCGATGCGTTTCCCTTTTCGTCTTTTGTCGATCTTCAGTCTTTTGTTCTGACCGTCCTTCCCTCTCCGATTTTTTTGATGAACCCTGAAAGGAACGAAAGGAACGTGTATCAGTGTCATGATACCTGTCAGGTTTTCTAATGTTATCACGATTCCTAAGGTTATACCTCTTTTCAGAGGACTCCCATTGGGGAGACCCACCCATTGATCATGAATTGTTTCTTTATTTTTGGACTGATTGTTATCCCATTTCTTTTTAGAAGAAGCGGGGGCTTGCTTCGAGTTATCCTTTTCAGAATTACTCATCACTTGCGGTTTCCCTGGTTTGGCTCCCAAATTATCTCTTCCTATTGAAGCATAGGTGTCTTTGATAATTTTTGGTAATTCACGCTCCTGATTCCCAGGAGTTGTTTCCCTTAAGTGTTGGCGTATAGCCACAGCTGCTGCTTCCCCTTTTATGTTGCTTAGTATAATCGCTAAGACTTGATCAAAATTACCCATCAGTTTCATTCCCAAGTCCAGGGCAGGTCCTGCCCCGTACTCATTCTGTATCTGTTTCAATACTTCTGGAATAACTGCTATGGAAGGGGTACCGTGTATTCTAACGTAAACTGCAGCAAAGATTGTTCCCATGTGGTACAATCCTCAATTGAGGGAACCATTCCCATTGGCAAGCAAATTGTTAACATTCTGGGGCCGATTCCGATCTCGGCCGGTAGGGCTCCGAATCGGATTCGACTTTACCGGATCCGATTCGGCGCCCTGTTTCCCGACCGAACCGTACGCGGGTCCGGCCGAGCGAGTACGATGCGAATTCGCCGACCGACTCGTCCGGGCGTCCCGACCGCTCCGACCGACTCGCTCCCGGCTCGAACCGCTCCGACCGACTCGCTCGGACTCGACTCGCACCGCGCAATGGAGACGTTCCCCGGCCGGGTAAGTACGATGCGCGCCGTGAGCAGTCCGACCGAGCCGCGCACTCCGGCTCGAAAGAGCTGTCGGAGCCGTACTTTGGGGGTCCGTGTCGGACCCTCCTGTACGCATAGCCGCGCGAGTCGCACACAGGGGGGACCCATGGGTCCCCCCTACCTGTGCGTGTACGGCGCGAGTCGCTTCGCCGCGTACCCGCTGTAGGGGGTGCACTTGTCCGACTCGCACCCATTGAGTCAATGGGAGCCCGCGTACGCGTTGTACGACCGGCTCCCATTGACTTCAATGGAGTCCGACCGACTCGAGTCCGATAACATACGGACGCATCGTACTCGTTCGGTCGGACTGCACGGGTCCGATTCGGTCGGAAATCTCTCCGGGTCCGGCTCGGTCGGAGAAATTTCCGGCCCGAATCGGAATCGACCCCTCTGTGTTTTTCCTGCGGACCCGTATGGGGAAATACTGCTTCCAACTGTGCGATTTTTTGAGCAATCCAGAAAGGTACTTGATCCCTTTTTGATGGGAACGCACCCATTACTGCTTTTAGCATCTGTGGGCTAATTGTGGTGTAGCGTGATGTGTCTGAACTGGACCAGTCGGAGCAGCTCTCACAGGCTGTATTGTGAGTGTTCGCATGACAAACTGGACAATGTGTCTGTATAGCCTGACTATTTCCTTGTATTGTGCACGTACTTCCCCTACTGGGAGTGTATCTATCTCAGGATGTGGAGTGTAAGTCGCTAAGACTGGCCATGTCGCTCCTCCTATGCTGAGCGGACCGAGTCTTACAACTGAAGTTGTGTGGTTTAGGGCGCCTTTAAACCAGTTTCTGTGTTGCTGGTAAGTTAACGGGACTTCAATGTCCTTGTATGGGATGTATTCTGCTGGTGGATCCACTTCAATGTATTCGTGGAGCAAACGTGTCTGTGTATCTGCAGACGGGAATTTCACCCAAGAATAGAATACCTCTGATACGAACACCTCGTGTGCCTCAATCACGAAAGTAACATAGCCACCTGTTGCAGGCACCCCATGTTCTAATAATTTCACAGTTACTACCTGTCTGCAGTTTTCTGTAATGTTAAGAGCGTTAGCAAATTCGTCTTCTTCCGTGCTTCCACTGCTACTCGCAGGTTCAGTCATTTTGAACGGAGAAGAAAGTAAAGGTTTAAGAGGTAGGGTTTAGCACAATATGGGAACTTTTAATACGTACAAGCTTGTCTAAACCTTCAGCCAATACACAGGGTGTACCTGCTCAGCTGAGGCGGATATCCCTTCCCACTTCAGACTTCTCTGAACAGTGTGAGTAGGGCGTTCTGAGAAAGCACGACTGAACTACTCAAATTGTAACTGCTAATATAAGGACCAAACCAACATTGGCGGTGCCATTTCGTGTAGTTCCTAGGACCTTCCCAGGACCTGCGCGTTTTGGATGAACTAAACTGAGGGCTTTGTATGCAGACAGACTCTGGACACCCCCAGAGGATAGATCAGCCGTTAGACCAGCTAGCTCTACAGTGCCACTACCACCCCCCTATATTCTACAGCGGTGTAGGTAGTTGCTGGCAACCACGGAACATGACAACCCTGATTCCTCAGGTATCGTGGAAAACAATACGGTATCTTTCGCTCAGTCACTTGTGCTTACTTGGGTCTCAGAATACACACAGAATGACGATGGGACGTTTTCAATAAGTATTTATTGGTCAAGCGTCAGTCTAGTGTAAAACATATTTGCTGCGACAATCAGAAGACAGGAGCAAACAAAGGTAATCGCAAGTACCAATATCGTAAACAGTAGATACATTTCTACCATAGTGAGGGTGACCAGGCGTCCCGGATTTGCCAGGACGGTCCCGGGTTTTCACCAGCTGTCCCGGCAGATTTCAGTAAATTTTTTTAGAGAGGGTCAACTGAAAACGGCAGGAGGTTCTTTTCTATGTTTTACAAAGCAGGGATATTTAGCAGCTGTTTCAAGAAAGCAATTTAATTAACAGGCAAGCTACCGGGTTTAAAAATTGCGTTTTATTTATGTTCTTACTGCCTGTTCTGTAATTCTCTGCTGGGAAGCGCTGTCATTCCGTGCGCTCGATTGAAGTAAAATTGTAGTCCTTCTATTTTTATGAAATGTCCCGGTTTTTGGCTTTAAAATTCGGGTCACCCTAACCATAGTGCTAAAAAGATGATTATATAAAATGATAGTGATCCAGCGCGAACCCAATAAATTGATCAGGGATAAATATTCAAAAAACATCTCATACTTTGGCCCATACACATTCACCCAAATCCCTGCTGCGCTGAGGTCAAGTTTGTTAACTTTACTTCAATTAACTCTTGTTACTCAGGCATAAATTTTAAACATTCTGTACTTTTGCGTATTAAACAATTAGTAATCGACTTTTCATCTACTTGGTCGATGGACCAATTAGTTGAAGAGTTGATGGCAATGGTAATATAGAATTTAATCATAAGCTCAGCTAAATAACCACAGACTCTCGATGAGATTTAATAATTTTATCTAGTAATAATAAATGCTCATAGCGATTACATTCATAAATTCAAATACTGAAAACCTCATGAGAGAGAGCAACAATCTAATCATAGCAACATCGGAACTATCATCTCAAATATACGTTGCAAAGAGTGGATAGATGAAGAGACATTAGATGCAAGTAAAAATATATCGATTTTTATACCAACAATTCGGAGGGATAGATGAAGAGACAAAAGGTACAGAGACAAGAATATGACTGCAAAATATTTTCTGCAATGCTTAGTTAGATCAAATACAAACCCAAAGGATCTGTAAGGGAAAATCACCACCCAGGCCTAAGCAGCAGTGGGGGACCCCTGAACCAAGAGTCAGGGATCAAAGACTCAAGAACCAGGACAGGGACAGGACCGGAACAGCTAGGCCTCTCAGCAAACCGACGAACAGCAACGCATCCCTCTCTCGGACACCTTCAGCCGAAGCGACCTAAACCACACCCCTAAAGCACCTATTGTTATACCCTAAAAGTACATGTCCGTCCCACAATAGTTGCTAAGTTCATATTTTCTAGCTAAGGCATTGGTTGAGTTCTAGGGGGGGGATATCACCCCACTATGAAATCATCTACTTTTGACTACACCATTGTTCTAAACATTTTTTAGGTCTCGCCTAGGCAGCGCATGCGCTGTCTCTTCGAGACATCCAGTAATTCGTTTATGTGTTGAAACTCCACCTCTTGGCTCCTCTTGGCTTTTATTGGTTTGTACGTCTGTCAGCTTAAATCTGTTAGCTGTGACAGGTTAATTTGTGTCTTTGTTCCTCCTTTCTTAGTTAGGGAACGCCTATGCAGCACTGCCTAACTACAGTAAACATGCTCCTATTGGGATGAAGTATTCGTTTTGGAACTTTTTTCTTTTTGGGTGCTTGCTTATTTTAAATGCTTCGGCGCTAACCCTCGATCCCTTGATGCGGTGTGAAAATGCTTTTTCGTTTTCATTTCTGTTCTCCTGATGCGGTGTGAAAAACAGAACAATAAACTGCACGTGAGAAAAGCACTAACCCCCGATGCGGTAGGAAAATGCTTTGTTGCACCGCGTAAGTACAGTAAACATGCTCTTATTGTATTTGTTTTTGAATTCTTTAGTTTGGGTGCTTGCTTATTTTAAATAAATGCTTCGGCGATAAGCCTAGAAGCTGAATGCTTTTGCGGTGTTATTGCTGTTCTCCCAATGCGGTGTGAAAATACAGAAGAATAAACATGACGTGCGAAATTTGGTTTTTAAATGCTTTTGCGCTAACGCCTGATGCGGTCTGAAAATGCTTTTTGCACCGCCTAACTACAGTAAATATGCTCCTATTGATGTGAAGTATTTGTTTTAGAACTTTCGATTGCTGTTCTCCCGATGCACTGTGAAAATACAGAATAATAAACTTAACGTGAGAAAAGCGCTAACCCCCATTCGGTCTGAAAATGCTTTGTTGCACCGCCTAACTACAGTAAACATGCTCCTATTGGGATGAAGAAAGGCCTTTGTAGCATGTATAAACTGTTACTTTGAAACATTAATATTTCAGAGCGCTCAGAAATGTTTAGTGTTGTATAAACAAATTTAAGCAGAAAAGCAACAACTGTAGGCAGCTCCGAGGCTCCGCTTGGAATAGAGAGCAATTTGCATTAATTGTTGTGCTTTCATAGCTGGAAAAGACCAGCTGTTGTGCTTTGATCGAAGCTGCTGCAACCGGGGAGCTCTGCTGCTCCGTGTGTGTTTCGTTTCTAACAGACCATTTACATTTGTAAGAACCCTTTTAAGGGATAAAAAGTGTGTTTTAATTTCAGCCAACTTTTCTTGTTTACTCGCTTCTCTCCTACCAGTGCTTTACAGTCAGACTTCCTTCTCCCTGCCCTCGTTTGCACCACCCCAGCTGCCCTCCTTGGTCTTCCTGCCTGTTCGCAGGTCCCGCTCCCACCCATTTACAAACATGCTCTCTAAAGCACTGTCCATTAAAGCATACAAAACGTGGCCAGGTAAGTATGAGCCCGGCGCGCTGTTGTGCTATTTAATTAATTCCATCTCGTTTCTAGCTTTTTATATTCCGTCCTTGTCTAGGTTAATTGTTAATTATGCCTTCCTGCCTTTATAACGCCTACCTGTGGCGGGTGGGCAGCCCAGACCCAAGGCTGCTCATCTACGGAGTAATCTCTTTGTGCTTGTAACTTTTCACTTTTTTTCGGCAACATGGGAAAGTGTTATTATAACATAGGCGACACGTGTTTGCGCTCGCATAGGATCAGTATTTTAAACAGATGAAAAATGGTGCTACCATATGTCATGAGTATAGTACAACCTAGTCTTCAATTGCCACTGCTTTTACATGAGAAGTGTAAAAGTGACAGTGCTTCGATATTTTGTCAATTTTATCTCCACTCATACATCCCATTTAATGCCACGCAGATTAGTTCCAACTGTCATCTAAAACTATAACAATTCTTAAGCAGCAAAGGTATTTTTAGATACATTTATAGCAATCAGGCTGTACTCGTATACTATCAGTTTAGTGTTGCAACAGTGCCGTACAATTATTTTAGAAACTGCTTGCTAAACACCTTTTACTCATATCATCACTACTCGGCTGAAAATGGAAACGTGCTTGCGGTGTGAAAATACAGAACGATAAACCTCACGTGAGAAATATTGCTGTTATCCCCATGCGGTGTGGAAATACTGAACAACAAACTTCACGTTAAAAATTCGTTTTGTAAATGCTTCTGCGCTAAACCCCAATGCGGTGTGAAGATGCTTTAAAGAAAAGCCATTTTATATAACAATTACATTTTATTTCTGTTCTCCCGATGCGGTGTGCAAATACTGAACAATAAACTTCACGTTTTGGGACCCACATTCCTGTGTCTTATTTTGATTATACTTCCCTAAACTCCATGGGTACGTGCGCACAAAGCACAATTAATCACCAATTGCAGTTTATACACATTTTGCACGATTTTATTCGCGAATGTTACACTCAGATATTTCACGGCCTGTGTGGTACATGGAACTGAAGATGGCGCCTGTGAGCTGAGATGGGCTACGGAGCCGGCGAACCTCGGAGAAGTACGGAGGGAAGCGGCCTGAAGGGAGTACTGACGCCACAGGAGTATGCGAGTGCCGAAGATGGACCGCTCCGACACCGTGATGGTAGGGAAGTGAGCCGGGGGCCGCGGGCAGTGTGAAGCGGGCCGAGCGGCCGGGCTGCCTGGTGAATGGTGCGGTCATCAGCAGCAGTCGCGCCGGAGGGCATAGCTGCCAAGGTTTCAGATTGCTATGTGTGACATTTTCATAATTTTAGTGTAATTATGAGTGACATTTCAGGGACTATGAGTGACACTTTCTCGCGAGCAAAAATCAAGAAATGAAACATATAGGGAAACATAAATATCAGAAATTACACCCATTTGACCAACAAGAAACCCTGACAAGGTTTTAAAACTACTGCAAAGCACCAGAAATTGAAAAGCACTTGTGCCCTTGTAACCAGATCATAGTGTTAAACGAATGAGTAACCATGATATTAAACAAGTTTTTCAGAGGCAGTTCTTTATTAAAGTTATGTGCACATAAGGTAGACATACACCCGGGTTGGGCAGGGGCACAGGCTGAGGCAGGAAAACATCGAAGCTGCGCTGCTAGAGCCTGGTTGGACTCATTGGTGTGTTGCTGGACGGATCGACAGAAAAAGCAATTAACAACGGATTGCCATAGCCAGGCTTTGCCGACTAGGCCCCCGACTCCTCCCTGGCTATTAATGGTGCGCAATTGCAGACCATCACAGTGTGGACTCGACCAGGACTCGTGGGACCCAGTCCAAACAGGATGCAAGGCCCCAACAAAATTCTCATCTCGCCTTAAGTAGTGTTGCAGGGTGGGCAGCAGAAAAACAACTTGATTCCTACCTCAGCCAGCCTTTACCGACTGGGCCCCCTGGATACCCTCTGAGAAAAAATCAAATCCAATAGGTCTCGTCTTTGAGACCTATTGGCTCTACCAATCCATTATGCTGTACGCTTTACAGCATCACCAGCACAAAGAGAAAAAAAGGTGTGAAAGAGCATACGTGATGTTTTATATGTGTCATTATGCAAGCGCCTTGTGCATGGCCATGCTTCCAAATTGACTCAAGAGCCTCTTATTTTTTACATTTTTTTACGAAAGGAGTCAGTACATCACTCTAAATAAAAATTCAGGGAAGGCGCTTTTTTAAAGTATAAAAGTAAAAATAAATAATTAAAAAACATAGGACCGAGGGGCGGGGGAATTTGAGGTGCAGTTGTGGGCGGGAGGGGACGGAGAGGGAAAAGCAGCACACAAGGGAGAGGAATACTGTGGGATCGGGAGGAGCATACAAACGAATGAGAGCAACACGGAGCGTGGGAGAGGAAGAGAAGCACTCAGGTGAGAGAGAGCAACATGGAGCTGCTCCCATGCTGTAGATGATTTGTGTGCACAAGGATTATCAGTGCACGCTGCAAAATTGTGATACTTCCGACAAGGAAGCTGGTGTGCCCACTGCTCATAACACACCTGCTCTATTTGAATGGCACCTAAACATGTTGCATCTCTTCTATTTGAAACGTTCCCAATTCCATGCATGTGTGCATAGCTCAACCAGTTGAGTTTTGTTTTTTGGTGCTTCTGGTTCTGAATTTGCTAGGTAAAATATAGAACTACAATACAAAGAATCGAAAGAAAAAAGCATTGGTGATGCGAGCCTCCCAACAACACAGAACTCGTAATTTTAATTACGCACTGCAGCTGAGAAGTCTAATCAGCTGCAGTGCGAGCGTAATTAAAATTACGAGTCAACACGGTCGGGCACTGGGCAAGGCTTAGGCATACACAGTTACGTAGGTGGGTCACAGCTGAGTCAGCAGCCAGGGAGTGTAGTTATTCAAAAAAACTACTACTACTCTTAGGCCAAATGAAATAATTACCCCTAAGTGGTCACGATCGGCGCGCCGCTACCTTCCCAGGCCCGCAGGCACTGCAGCCAGCGGCACAGATGAGCTTAGCTCTCAGCTACTTAACTTATAATATAGAGGGGCCTCTGAATGACGCGTGTGAGTCCCGCGTTGAGGTGACGATCACGATGGACTGTACTGCATACCCCCCCACCCCCACAGATGAGATGAGAGAGAGAGCTCAGACCTCCTGAGTCCTGGCAAAACGAAAACACCACCAATGACCACGGGCACACCGGCGCCGCGCACCGTAATCACACCAGATCACACACGACACTGACTGAGCCTCAGACACACACCTGGCAGGCCGCAGTACTGAGCTGCGACGTGATGACTGAGTGAGCAGGCTGCCTCTCAGACACTACAGAATCATGTCAAGATGACAGTGTGACGAGCGTTAGAAGAGAAGTACTTAAGTGTACTTACTGTGAGAACTTGTGTGCTGGCTGCCTCGGCCTGCCTCTCGGGCCCGCGCCGCACGACATGATGCCTGCAGTGCTGCAGCAGGTGTGCAGCGCCAGTCTCCCCGCACACGCTGCGCAGCTGCGCGCCCGATCTCGACATGACTCACACTCTGTCAATGTGGTCAGCGCCGCGGCCGGGCGGGACTGGAGTTTTGCAACATTGTATTGATTATCTCCGGCAAGCACGGGCTCAGCAGCATGATCCGATGTGTCAATTACTGCCCCTGGAGTCTCGGAAGCGGAGAGCAGTGTGCACTACGCAGAGCAGCCAGCCCAGCACCCCCCCGCGCACGGCACACAGGTCAGAGGCACCACACCACAGCCAGGCAGCGCGCGCTAGCAGCAGGGTTAATTTAGCCAACTTTCAGCGCGTCAGCAGAGAGTGGGCAAATGCGTGACAATGCATTTCAGTGCGGTGATGCGGAACACCAGGACTGGGCGCTAGAGAAGTAGAGAGCCCCCTCCCAGCGGCCAATATCGGAGTCTTTGGTGGGCCCTGAGAGGGGTTAAGGCCTTCGGGTCCCCAGCTGGGTGAGTTGGAGTGCCTGCTGAGGTGCAGCACCCTGGGAGAGTTGAAGCCTGCATAACGACTGCACGGAGCGGGGAGGGGAGCCCAGGCCATTGATTGGAATGGGCTGGACCGATGATTGTTATTGGTGAGACCTCGCACAGGGCCTGGAAGATTTGGAGCCCCTGCGCAAGACACTAGAAAGAGCAGCGAGACCCCTGAGGAGAGAAGGTGGAGGTGCGAGGTGGCACAGGACGGTGGGAGGGGCTATCCAAGGTGTATGCCAGCGACATTTAAACAATCTCCTTTGGATGTGCACGAGTCTGATCTGCCTGGACTGACCTGTTCACTGATACCTGAGATGGTGGCTCCACTGTGGAGATGCTCTCGGTAGGAAGCCTGACGTGTGATCCCTATCAAGTGTCTTGCCTTCCAAGAGTTCTAAGTAAATGTTACTAGTTCACAATCCAACAGGGTCGCAGCTGAGGCTGATGGGTGCCTGACCCTAACATGGCCGCCAGTTGTGACTTTTTCCCCCAGCTGAAATCTTCCTTACATAATCCTATCAGGACTGTGCCTGACCTCAAGATGGCGTCTGGAATTCATTCGGCCCATGGTTTCCCCCCCCCAAATCTGACAATCTCTGAGTACTCCTGATCTCCATCCTGACAGCGGAGTCCGAGCACTATGTCCGACGCCCGGTGGAGCTGCTCTGTTCAGCTATTGAGGAGAGCGGCCTTGGTTCATCCCCGGACCGTCACCTACCCAGCCGGACTTTGGGCACAGTTTTTCTCCCCGTCTCCCTGGCGCGCCCCCCCCCCTCATCGTATTTCTGTAACTCTGCTTTTTCCTTGTCTCCTATCTATCTATCTGTTCCCATTTAGCACTCTTTCTTTCTTTGTCTTACTTCCTTTGCTCCTATCCCCTCTCACCTGAATCTTTCCCCTTGCCCGCTACACCACCTAGCCCCCTGTCCTTTTGTGCCCTTTGACTAAGCACTCCTTCTCCCCTTGTTGGGGAAAGATCCAATATTTATAATCTGGAGTCTCAGCGAACCCGCTGAGAGAGTCCACAGCGCCTAGGGAGCCACTCACAGTTGAGGTATGGTATGGCACCCCTTGCCAAAGCACTCCCTCTCCCCTTTTGGGGAAGGATCCAGTATGTAGGCCTTGGAGTCTCAGAGACCCCTCTGAGAGAGTCCACTGCGTATAGGGAGCCTCTCGCAACAGAGATGGGGAAATGATACCACTTCCCTGGGATCACAGCTTACTGGACTTTGGACGCAGCTCTGACTCGTCTACCGGTTTGTGTCCCCGTCACCCTCCCCCTCCTCTTTCCATGCTGTGTCTCTCACCCTCCCCTCCTCTTTCCCTCCTCCATTCTCTGTCTACTTCCCTGCTCTTACCCCCTTCCCCTGAATCTCTCCCCTTGCCTGCTTTTTCCCTTACGTATATGTCCTTTTTGTTTGTCTCGACCTTACTTGTCACTATGTTGCCAGGCTCTAATAACTGTGTAACCTTTGTAACGATGTAACCTGCAATTATGGTCTGATACTCATGTAAAGCGCTCTGATACCTCCGGGTGTAGCCAGCGCTATATAAAACCTTTAAAATAAAAATAAATAAAAAATAAATGCTTATTTTACTTTTTAGTTGCAACCTACAGTTGGTTTCCCTACTTGGGCATCCAGCTGTTTCTTTTTAGGTCTCGCCTAGCGACGCAGCGCATGCGCTGCGCGCCTTGGCGAGATCTATTGTCGTCGGTTTGGTTGCCGAAGGGGGACAGGAGATGTGCACTTGCCCAGACAGCCGATGTGCACGCTCACGCCGTCTCTTCTCTGGCGATGTCAGCTTGCGGCCGGACAGCAGATGTGCACGCTCACGGCGTCTCGCGTGCTTCCACCGCGCTTTCACTTTCGCGCGCTCAAACAATGTCCCCCCTACACTCGTGACGGCTCCGTGGGCTGAATATTTTATAGTACCGGGAGGGAAGGGCTGCGGAAGGAGGCTATGCTATACAAGGAAATAGTCAGGCTATACAGACACATTGTAAAGTTTGTCATGCGAACACTCACAATACAGCCTGTGAGAGCTGCTCCGACTGGTCCAGTTCAGACCACGATGGAGATAAAAACACAAACCACAACACCAAAAAACACGCGATGGGCAAAAGCGCGATGAGGAAATCAGCGACATGTCTGGGGTGTGAGGGGCAGGCGTCATTAAATTAAACGCCCATCAGTGACGCGCGACTGAGGTTAATTGTGCACACTGGGTGAGTCGAGGGAAGCTGGGATCGCTGGTCACCTCTCTGCCAGCATCATTAAAAGCCGCCGAGGAGGAGGAGGAGGAGGAGGTCCCTGTGCTCACGCTCTGCCCGGGGCTGGGATTCCGATTTTTGGTGCTGGCTGCTGCGCGTGAGGGGACAGGAAGGGAGTGAGTGCACATGAAGCTGGAGCATTATACACTCAACAACGCAACACTTTGGGACGAGCCATCCTAATAAACAAACATGCACACGGGTCTTGCTGTATTCATCCCAATAGTCCAGTATAGATAACTTGAGTATTCACTACTTACTGCCTCACTACTTCCATGTTGCAGTCACTCGGCCTCTAAACTGTACTGGTCCTGCCAGCACAGGGCCTGAGCCCAAGGCCCCGAGGCACAGACACAGATCACGCTTTACCCTCAGTCAGAACTGACTGGAGCTCAGTGTTTCTGCCGCTCTGCGCGCTCCTTCACTTAAACCGATGTAAGCATCAGCCACCACCTGTATCCTGCTGGATTTGGGCAGTGAGCAGAGATCTAAAGTACATCCCCAGGGTAGCGCCATCTTGAGTTGGGGTAATACTTGTAAGGGCGCTGTCACTTCCATGTTGCTAGGGCAGATCTCTCTCTCTCTGGCTATCCCTGTCGCTCGCTGTGAGTGATTTTGTCTGTCAACCTCTCCTGCTCACTCTCTCAGCATGCGTCTCTTATCTATGTCTCTGTTTTCACGTTTCTCTCTTTGTTGTCTGCCTTTCCCTGTTACCACTCTGCCTGTCTAGGTCTCTATTTCTGTCTCACTGTTTATCTCTCTTGCTCTGTCTCCCCTCTCTCCCTCACTTGCTTTCTATGTCTCTACCTGTCTGTCTGTTCATCTCTGTGAGTCTGTGTAAGTTTCCCCTCTATTCTTTCTTTCTCACTTCCTCTCTGTCGCACTCTCTTTCGCCATATTGTATTGTAATTGTATTTATATAGCGTTTAACACCCCTGATGAGGCATTTAACAGCTAGCACTCTCACATAGGGCTCACTCCAAAACACACGCTCCCAGTCACAGCTGTCTGTCATCTTAGGACGCGCAGGGCTCTCTTCAGAGGTCACGCACTCACATAACGGTGCCTGCTGAAGACTCGTACTCCCACCAGGCTGTTTTCTGCGGACACGCACTCAAACTGGGCTACCTTCTCAGAACACGCACTCTAACTCCAGGCTGACTTCGAAGACCACGCACTCTCACTCCGGGCTGACTTCTGAGGGCACGCACTCTCACTCCCGACTGATGTTTGAGGACCCACACTCAAACCGCGCTCCTTTCTGAGTACACTCAAACGAAGCCGGTACAGAGGACACCCTGTCTTACTGGACCCCTTCTGAGGACGGGGCATACACGCCGGGGTCCCTTCTGAGGAGGGATGGGACTTCCCTGGGGTCTGTGAGGTTTGCCTCCACCTGCAGCAGGGCACAAGCACCAGAACTGTCCCTTTTTGGGGAATATATTTGTGGACATCGCCTTTCATCTGAAAGAGCAAACAAGCATTTGCAATGCAATAGGTCTCGCATTTACGCAAGTTTGATCTATTAACATTAAAAATAACAATGCCTTTTCTTTTTGTTTTCGTTTTTAAAACATAAATAAAAGGCATTGTTATTTACAATGCCAATAGCTTAAACTCGTGTAAAGGCGAGACCTATTGCATTGCAAATGCTTGTTCTAAAGTTACCGATCTGCATTTCACACATGCTGCAGACGACAAGATTACTATCTTTACAACGAGGAGGCTTCTTCCCAGACAATTAACTCGTCTTGGTTTCCTTGAATCCTTGCTTTCTGTGATTTTTAACACTACGACAGACTTTTAGGCTCCGTTACTTTCTACAAAAACAATGTCAATAATGTAGGATTTATTAATTCAGCTACATGAGCCAGCATTGAAACTACGCTTTTTGTTAAAGTTAAAACCGTATTGCAAATGTCAATGTTTTTGGGGATAATTTACATTTTGTATTAACGTGCCCCCAGCCACCTTCTAACTGCTTATATTGCATCCAATTTGCTGCTGGGCCTGTTATTTGGCTTAATCTTTAAACACATTTTTTTTCGGGGGCTCATGCACTATTTACATGCTTTAAAAGTTCTTGTTTCTGGGAATTTCATCAACCTCCGCGGTATAAAGCCCGGGATGGCGCTTATTGTGGAAATGAAGTACAAACATTGAGATTGCACCCAAGTCTCTGTAGCATGTGCTCAATCCACTGACCTATCTTACTAATGCTTGCTGCTCTCCGGTGTAGTGTTGGGCTTTATTATTTATTTTAAGGTACGTTAAAATGCTGTATTTCTCAGTGCGATGCGTTGTGAAAATACAGAACGATAAAGCACACGTGCGAAATATTGCTGTTCCCCCGATGCGGTGTGAAAATACTGGACAACAAACTTCACATTAAAAATGCGTTTTGTAAATGCTTCTGCGCTAACCCCCCATGCGGTGTGAAAATGCTTTGTTGCAAATCCTTTATTTATAACAATTACATTTGATTGGTGTTCTCTCGAGGCAGTGTGCAAATACTGAACAACAAACCTCATCTGCCAAAGCGGTTTAAAAATGCTTTTTCCCTAACCCCCAATGCAGTCTGAAAATGCTTTGTCTCTAAAAAACTTACACCACTACACTACGCCTACCTACACTACATTCACCTCAGTACACTTTAGTCCACTCTCCTATACAAAACTCTACTTTACTCCACAACATTCTGCTTTAATCCACTACATAAAACACCGCTCTACTTTACTCCAGTCCACTCTACCTAACACCGCTATACTACACTTTACTCCACTACACTTTACTATACTCACCTTTACTCCGCTCTACTTTACTCAATTCAACACTCAGCTTTTCTCCATACCATGCTACTTTACTCCACTACACTACGCCTACCTCCACTACGCTCACATCACTACGCTTTAAAACACTCTCATTTACTCCACTCTAATTCACTCGACCTCACTCCGCTCAACGCCACTCTACTTTCATCCATACAACTCTACTCTACTTTACTCCATGCTACTATACTTTACTCCATGCCACTCTACTTTACTCCACTCAAAAAAACTTAACTTTACTACACTCCACTTTTATCCACTCTACTTACTTCCAGTTCATTAAATTCCAATCCACTCTACTTTACTACACTACGCTCTACTTTACTCATCTTTCATTTACTCCAATCAACAACACTCTACTTTACTCCACTCTAATTTACTTTACTACACTCAATTCCAATATCATTCACTCCATTCCACTTTACTCCACTTTCTTCCACTCAATAACACTCTCTTTTACTCAAACCCACTCTGCTTTACTCCCCGCCACTCGCATTTCCTCTACAACACTCTACTTTACTACATGCCAATGCAAACAGCTTTACTCTAATCAACTCTTATTTAATCCACTATACTGTACTCCATTCTACTTTACTTCACTCTACTATACTCAACTCTAACGTACTCCACTCTACTATACCCAACCACACTCTACTTTATTCCACACCTCTCAATACCAATATAATTTTTGCCACTATGCTTTAATCCACACCACTCTCATTTACACCACTCCACACAAAACAACTCTAAATTACTCCACTAAACTTTACTCCACTCAACGCCACTCTCTTAATCCACGCAACACTACTTTACTCCAAACCACCCCACTCACCTCCATTCCACTCTCCTCCACTCTGCTCTCCTCCACTCTGCTCTCCTCCACTCTGCTCTCCTCCACTACACTCTCCTCCACTCTGCTCTCCTACACTACGCTCTTCTACACTCTACTCTACGCTACTCTACTTTATTCCACACCACTATACTTTACTCCACTCAACGCAACTCTACTTTACTCCACTCAACAATAATCCACTCAAATTTATTCCACTCCACTCTACTTTACTCCAATACACTCTACTCCACTGCATAACACTCTACTTTACTACACTCTATTTTACTATACTCCAGCTCTATTACAATCTCCTTTACTCCACTCCACTCTTCTTTACTTCCTTACTTCACTCCACTCAACTTTACTACACTGTACTCCACTCAATAAAACTATTTTACTACAACACACTCATCTTTACTACCCACCACTCTACTTTTCTCTAAAACACTTTCATTCACTTCACGCCAATACACTCTACTTTACTCTAACCAACAATACTTTATTCCACTCCAATTCACTCCACTCCACTATACTCCAATCTACTCAACGCCACTCTACTTTACTCAACCACACTCATTTGCAATACAATAAGTCTTGCATTTGCAGACGTTTTAGCTATTAGCATTATAAATAACAATGTCTTTTATTTAGGTGTTTTAAAAACCTGCAAGCAATACAAAAAACACACACTTTGTACTTATAATAGTTGATTACAAGAAGCAAAGTGGCAATAACTGAGCCTCTTTTAATGCCAGCCTTACTCATCGTAAGCAGACTGTTTATGCACCACTTGCCAGTTTTCAAAAAGCCTAAATAAAAGGCATAAACATTTACAATACCAATAGCTCAATCTCTTGCAAATGCGACACCTATTGCATTGCAAATGCTTGTTATGTATCTGGCTCACCCACTGCTCCCTCTGAAATGATATTGATGGTGCAATGTCGGTGGTTAACAAAACGCACAGATCAATACAGCTGTGAAGAGCGATCAGGAGAGAGATGTTGAAGTTGTTGGCTGTGAAGGAGAGCTCATTTAAAGCGTTAGTACTGCTCCCCTCGGCAGGAAGAGGGCTCGGGGGTTGGGGGCAGATAACTCTGCTTCAGTCACTGAGTTTACAGATATCATAATCGAAAATATATTCGCACATCATGCTACACGATTCGGCCAGCTTATTTGATTTGAATTGGTAAATTAATTTATCCTAAATTACTAATTGTTGTTTGATAGTATTGTGGTTAATGCCCTGCACTCTGACTTGGCTCACAATTTATAATGCCGTACATTGCCCCAGCTACCTGCTTTTAAACAAGCATAGAGTTTCAGCTATTGGCATTGTAAATGGCAATGCCTTTTATTTACGTGTTGGTTTTTAAAACATAAATAAAAAGCATTGTCATTTACAATGCCAAAAGCTTAAACTCTCGCAAATGCGAGACCTATTGCATTGCAAATGCTTGTTTATACAGTCATCAATACAGCTTCTCTCTCATGAGTACACATGTAACAATTTATTGTACATTTTATTAAATTCAACAACTACAGGTTCCGTTCCCACGATGACACTGGCGTTGGCTGCTTGTCAATGTTCTGTCCTTCACCAGGTCACGCTTTTTCAGCTTGCACAACAGTTCAGTCACGTGGTCACATGGTTCCTGCTCGCACATGATTCCACCCGCCCTCGGTTAGGCTAACTTAAAAAATGGAGGACGCGTCCATTACTAACAGAACGGAAAACAGACATTTATTAATTATGTGACAATTACATTTTCACTGTTTACCACCCACTTTAGCTCTACTTCATTATTAGCGGTTAGCCTAGCATAGCATAAGCTGGAAAACTGCATTATTTATTAGGATAAAGCAACACACACCATGCATTTTACTGAATACACATGCGGCCTTGCCATGCAAATCCTTTTAATTAGTTCTAAACACAAGATTATTACATTTCCGGTTATTTACGCATTAATTCTGGTTAGTTCATGCATTTTTGCAAAGCAAGCTTCCCGCGTGTAGTGTAAATGTGCACATTAGTTTGTTCTAACACTACTTACTGTTAGTACATATTATAGGGGTGTTCAATTGAGCAGGTTTCTTTCGCGAAAACCTGCTCCATCAATCCCCTCTCTGATGGCTTTTAGATGCCATCATAAATACTCACCATACCGAGTGCCACCTTTTATTTTATCTAGAATTCACTTTCTTTCTCTCCTTTTATGGCACTCTCATCTAGCTTTTTCATCATATCATAATATTCTCCATTTATTTCTTCTAACTCTATCTCTTCTCTCTTTCTCTTTCTCTTTATTCCTTTTCTTTTATTCTTTTTGTCTGTTGCATCTTTTCTTTCTCTTATGCATTTACAACACTTATACGCTGTTAATATTACTAAGGCTACTATTGCTACTGAAAGTATTGGCATTATTATTTTTCCCAATAAACTACTTCCAAAGGTAGAAAACCATTTACTTACCGCAAAGAAACTCTTACCAAGTCTCTCCCAAACACTGTCAACCTCCAGTTGTTTTAAATCATTATGTAATTTTGTAATATTTCTAATATATCCTTCTATCCCTTTACTTTTATCCGGGATATAGGTACAGCAATGTTGAACTTTCAACATGCCACAGACTCCACCCTCTTTTGCCAAAAGAATATATAGGGCAAGTCGATTTTGCAAAACCATTGATCTGATTGCCACCATTTCGGTATCAATCATCAAGGAACCACCAGCAGCATCTGTTGATAAACAATCAACCACTGTGGATAATTTTCAAATTTTGTGTGAATTTAAAACTACTCCAACTGAGGGTATCAGTGCACCAAAGATATCACCTACTATTTCTGAAAAACTTGCTCTTTTACTCTGTATTAGACCCTGTTTTACTTCATTGACACTATTGTCCTTTCGGTCCACATGGTAGACTTTTGGAAAAACAATCCCAAAAACACAGCTTCCATACCAATGTGCAGGTAACCTATAATAGGCTTTCTTACCACGCACATAATAGATTCCCGGGAAAACAGGATCAGTTCCACCCTTTAATCCCCATCCTCCAGTAATTTGTAAAGTATGCTCACATTCACTAGTGCCAATGAAGTAATTATTATAATTAGTCTTTGATCTAAACAAACATAGTTTGCCCTTCTGTGACCAGTTCAGGGACATCGCAGCGTATGTCTCACCCTTCTCATAATTTCCTTCTCTAAAAGCCCAAGGTGTTACCTGTGATTTCTGTTTATCTGCTTTCTTCTGGAAACTTGCTCTTCTATTTTCAACCATATCGAAGAATAATCTCTCTTCAACATGTAAGCTACATGTTAAATTATTTTTGTAAGCCTGTTCTATATCTAAGGCTTAAGTGATATGGAAGAATTCTCCCATATAGCGTGCATTTTTACCACTTACTACTTTATTTAGTTCCCTTACAATTGGTACTTCTGAAAATACTAAATCTATATCAGTCTATTGATACTCCAGTTTACCTGTCATGTAAAATAGGCTACTGAGGACACTACATGACACACCATAGGTTAGTGAAAGGTGGTGATATGTTACACCTTCTGAGACAGACGAAGGTAATTGCATGCAGACATAACAATCACTCACATTCATAGTATTAGTATATTCATACAACAACTTGGTAAATACATTTAACGAAAAATCACTAATAGATTTGTCATGATGGAGAATGCTTCCATCCAATCGTTGTATATTAGTATTCGTAGGTGTTTAAGAAACATCTTTCATTCCTTCAATTGACACATCATTAGTATTATTTCCATTGTTATCTACATTAAAAATGGGTATGACAACAATTAACAATATCCATATAAGTGTTAATAGAAAAACACTACATAAGTAAGCTTTAATACATCTACGTTTTAGACTAGATTTTGGTTGTCCAGTCACTTCTGCTTCTGCCATTTTAATATACTACAAAAATACAAAAATCTAACGATTTTTTTCTTAGTCTATAATCAAAAAAATCGGAAAAAATCTATATGGACTCTATTCTAAAAATTTCTAAAATAGATTTTTGTGTAATCCTACACTTAATGACATTCTTCTTCACCCCTTTCTTTTATTTCAGTCTTTTGGTCCTTCTTGAGTCTTTAATTCAAATTCAACTGACAATTTTCATCTTAATCTCTTTACAGTTCCTTTTAGGGTGGTCTCAGTTTGTTCTCATCTTCCTTTTCAGTATCACTACTGTCGTGTTCTTCACTTAGACCCAAACTTTCAAATTCTTCTAGTATGACATAGGTCCATTCAGGAGCTTTATACTTTCTACATGGAATTCTTGTTCTTCTTGATTTTCGGGTTGCTTTTCTTTTGGTATTTGCTGGTTCTGTTTGACTTGAGACTTCGTTACTCTGCTCTTGTCTTTTCCTCAATCTTCTCTTTACTATTCTATACTTCATTCTTCTTGCTCCACTTGACCAATCCTCTCCTTTTCTAGCTCTCTCTTTCTGTACTACCTTTTCACCTTCTGTGTTTTGTTCACCGTTCCTTTTATTCAGTCTTCTTTCTATCTGCCCCTCACTGTTCCTTCGTATTTCTGTTTCTGTAGGCTCAACACTTGTTTCTGATTCACCAGTGAGTTCACCTTCTTCTAGCTCATTTGTGACTTCATTCTCCTCTGGCCCTACTCCGGGCTTAACAGCTGTTTCACTTTCTTCTGTCTCGACAGCTAATTCACTTCCCTCTGGCTCAACAGCAACCTCACCGTCTTCTGACTCAACAGCAGTCTTTTCAGTCCCAGTATCTGGTGCCCACTCTACTTGACTTGTGCTTGGCTGTTCATTGTCAAAATGTTAATCAGAATCAGTCACTCCAGACTCTTCAGCTTCGCACACTTCAGCTGCTGGTTCTTGATTTTTATTTACCAGTTGCTGTTCTTTAGGTCTTTCAATTGGACTTGGGACTAGGCGGGTATGGCTTGCATGTATCCAATTTGGCAAGCCAAAACATTTCACTGCTGTGGTCGTCACCAATATGATCTGGTAAGGGCTGCTCCAACGGGGTTCTAGGCACGTTTTCCTCACGTGCTTCTTGACTAGGACCCACTCACCAGGATTCAAATCATGTGCTTGGTTCCGCTGTGTCGGTGTGGCGTCTCCTCCAACCTGGCGAGACACAGAACGCACCAGGTCAGCCAGTCCTTTGCAATAATCTAGCACACGATCATCAGACATATTCATCAGTTTGTTCGCAGGTATGTATGCTTGTCTCATGGCTCTTCTCATTAACACTTCACGGGGGCTTAATCCAGTCTTTTTGTCAGGAATACTTCTAAGACTCATCAATACAAGGGGTAAAGCGTCAGGCCATTTCATTGTTGTGGATGCACATACCTTCCCTAATCTAGACTTTATTGTGCCATTTATCTGCTCAACAATACCAGATGCTTCTGGTCGGTAGGCACAATGTAGCTTCTGCTCAATTTGTAATGCTTCACAAATCATCCGAATTATTTCATTATTGAAGTGCAATCCCCTATCTGATTCCAGAGTGACTGGAAAACCAAACCTAAGGATCAGTTCTCTCAACAACAGTTTAGCCACTGTGAGGCTATCATTCCTTCTTGTTGGATAGGCCTCTACCCAGCGAGAAAACAAACAAACAATGACAAGGATGAATTTCAGCCCATTACATAGTGGTAACTCAATGAAGTCAATTTGAAGTCGGGTGAAAGGACCCCCTGCTTTCCCAATTACACCCCAGCTTACAACTGTCTTTCTTCCTGGATTTTGTTTTTGGCATATGGCACACCTTTGACATAAACTTTCTGCGATGACCCTGAACTTTGGATTATACCATGTCTGCTTGAATAGTCTAACCATTGCATCTCTTCCAACATGTGCGAGCCCATGGTACATCCTGGCCATGAGCGAAAGTAAAGAATCTGGATACTGGTCTTCCATCGAGATAAACCCATACCTCATCTTCTGCATTTTTCCTACAACCTGTCTGCTCCACTCTTCTTTCCCCTCATCACTGGCTCCTTCCTGCATTTGCCTTACCTCATCCCAAGTCTCAAATGTGGTTGTTAACATAAGGTGGCATTCAGTATTTCCTCTTTCAATTGATCTGTTTATGGCCATCGTATTTTGTGTGCAGAAACACGCTAATTGATCCGCGTATCTGTTGCCCTTTGTCACATTATCATCTCCTGATTGATGTGCAGCACATTTTACAACAGCAATTCTTTTTGGTAACTGCAAAGCCTCCAATAATTCCTTTACAGTTTTTCCATTTCGAATTGGGGAACCTGAGGAAGTCAGGAATCCTCTTTGCATCCATAGCTGTCCGAAGTCATGTACGACGCCAAATCCGTACTGACTATCAGTGTAGATTGTTACTTTTAGACCTTTTGCCAATTTACATGCTAGTCAGAGCAATTAACTCTGCGACTTGGGCGGAGTTTACCCCTTTCAAACATGATGCTTCTAGTGCTCCTGATAAGGTGCAGACAGCATAACCAGCACACAATTCACCCTTTTCATTTCTCAAACATGATCCATCCACAAACAATTCACAATCTGTTTCTTCCAAGGGTTCATCCTCTATGTCTGGACGGGGCTTAGTACAGAGTTCTGTCACTTCCAAACAATCATGTTCTGCTTCCACTCTCACTTCCTCACATTTTGAATTTGGTAACAAAGTAGCAGTGTTCACAGTAGTGCACCTCACCACCGTCACATTTTCAGCACCAAGGATCACTCTTTCATATTTAGTCAGCCGACTAGAGGTCATGTGTTGAGTCCGAGTGCGGGTTAAAAGGATCTCAACCGAGTGTGGTACATACACCTTTACTGGGTAACCCATCACAATTGCTTCACTTTGTTCCAGACTTACACAAGTGGCAGCTACTGCTTTTAAACAGACTGGCAATACTGCAGCCACTGAATCCAGGGTAGCAGAAAAGTATGCCACCGGACGTCGTGCCATTCCGTGTTTCTGAGTTAAGACTGCAAGTGCACATCCATCTCTCTCACAACAGTACAATGCAAATTCTTTAGAGTAATCTGGCATTCCCAAAGCAGGTGCTTGACAAAGACTGTTTCGCAATCTTGAAAAAGATTCCATACTCTCTTCATCCAAGACAATTGGATCTTTCACATCTCTTCATGTCAACCTCTGTAGAGGTTTTGCAATCAGTGAGAAACCTCAGATCCACTGTCTGCAGTATCCAACCATTCCCAAAAACATTTGCACTTCTTTTTGATTTCTGGGTGGATTCATTTTCTTGATCACACTTATTCTCTCTGGCGTCACCTCTCTGACCCCCTTTTCAATCTTGTGACCTAAATACTGAACTTCCTGTCTACAGTATTGCAATTTAGATGGTGACACTTTATGTCCTCCTTCTGCTAAATGGTTCAGTAAAGCAATTGTGTCTGTTACACATGCTTCTCGTGTTTTTGATGCCACCAGTAGGTCATCAATGTACTGAACCAAAACAGAGTTTCCAAGCATGACCAAAGTCTTCAAACATTTTTTGAAGATCTGATTAAAGATCGAAGGACTCTCCGTGTACCCTTGAGGAACTCGGCACCATGCCAAGACACGGTTTCCGAACCGGAATGCAAATAAATATTGGCTTTCCGGGTGCAAAGGAATGGAGAAAAATGCCTGACACAAATCAATAACAGTATACCATTCAGCATCACAAGGAATTTCGTAAAGAATTACTGCTGGATTTGGCACTACTGGACAACACAGCACAACAATTTTATTCACCTTTCTCAAATCTTGAACTATTCTATATTTTCCATTAGGCTTTTTAATTCCAATAATGGGTGAGTTACAGGGACTGCTCATTATTTCTTTTAGAATCCCTTGTTCAATCATTTGGTCAATCACAGGTGTGACTCCAGCAGTTACTTCTGGACTCAATTTGTACTGTGGGGTATTTGGATATATAGCACCATCTTTTACTATAAACTGAATTTGATCTACATTTTTCATTAACACAATCTCTTTTCCGGTGAAATCCCACACATCTGTTCTCACTGTACCTTTTAATTCATCAGGCAAATCTTACTCAGTGAGGAGTGAATATAATTCACTCACTTCTGACTCTCGTTGGACCATCATGACTTTGTATTCAACATCCTCATCAGGTGTCACAAATGCAACTCTATCCGGTGTACAATAAATGGTGCAATTCATTTTGCACAACAAATCTCTGCCCAGGAGATTAACGGGACTGGAATCACATACCACAAACCGATGCATGTCTTTAAAATTTCCAATATGAACTTCTATTGTGACTGTGACAGGTGTTCTAGTATGTTTATTTGCAACGCCTACAACTTGGATAGTTTCTCCCGAGAGGGGTAGGTTTGGAATTTCTGCTGCTCTCACAGTAGAACGGGTAGCACCAGTGTCCAATAAGAAGGTGATATCTTTACCTTCTACCTTTCCATCAATAAATGGACCTGACTGATCTACCGCTAAAGATGCGCCAAGTACGCACTCTTCCTCCCCCCTCAGGCACCGTCATTGAGATGAATCCGAATCACTCTCATTGCACCGCAACAAATACTGCGAAACCAGTGGATTCTTACCAAACTGCTCTTCTCCATGGATTCCAGAACTTGCACTGTACATCTGCATATGAGCATTCACATTACGGGGTATAGGAGGTTGTGGCACCTGTAACTGTGGAGTAACTACCTGCTGCTGTTGATTCCCAATCACCTCATTCTGCATCTGTGGATTTAAATTTTGATTTACTTCATTACCCTTTTGACCAGATCTACACTCGTTCTTCCAATGTCCAAACTTTCCGCACGCATGACAAGGAAATTTCTTTTTAGCTTCTTCCTTACTCATTTTAAATTTTCCTCTACCTCCATTGCTTCCCTGACCAACCTGACTCTGGCCTTGTTGCACATTACTATTTTCTTGTTGCTGTTCTGCCATCTTTACTTCTGCCCACATCATTTTCTCCCTTAGCTTTTTAAGCCTTGAATCAATGTCGTCACTACAGTACTTTGCATACCTCAAAATCTCATCTATTGATTTACTCTGCCAGCAGAGCATATGCTGCTGTATCATTGCACTAATCTCTGGTTTCAATCCATAGACGAATCCATACACAAAATGTCCCATATCTTTATCTCCAATATTCTCAAACCCACTGTATTGCTTAAACACCTGTAGCAATCTCTCATAATATGCGTGCACCGATTCTTTAGGCTCTTGGGTCGTTCTATCAATCTTAACCCAATCTGTTTCTTTAGGGGACATCTTCCCTTTCAAGAAAGTAATGACCTGATGGTACTTCTTCATCACCTCTTCAGATGGTGCACCTGTTTTTGCATCCCTGGGATATTCATCCTTAGGCCAGTCAACAGTAATTTTACATTCTGTCCACAAATCAGCCGGAACCACTATTTCAAAAAGACCATCTAAATCTTTCAACAACACCTTCGAAGCTTTTAGAAATCTGTCCACTTGTTTATACCATTCAACAGACTTCTCTCGCAATCTGGGAAAATCATTGGTGAATGACAATATATCCTGTCTAGTCCAAGGTACATGAACATATCCACCACCTGGAACCTCTCTCATTGGACATGCCCTTTCAACTTGCTCGGTTTCCTTTAACGGAAACATGGAAGTTCCCTTTCCAGTAGTTTCTTCCTTCTTTTTCATCCATTTACTCCTCCATCATTCTACATTTCCCCATTTCTTTAGAATATTCATTAATTCTTTTATCTGCAATCTTTTCCCTGACACATTCAAACTCTCTAAATCTTTGTCAGTAAAAGCCATTCTGTACGTTTTCTGCAACACTTTCGACTTTTCTATATCCACACCAAATTCACTAGCAGCTTCTGATAGTTTCTCATGAAGATTCTTTGCTCTCCAAGTAATACTTTTACACAAGAACAGCAACTCTTCATCACTATAAGTCCCTAGTCTATCTGGACTTACTGTTCCAATAATCATCTCTTCTAAATCTACTTTCCATTAACTCACATTTGTACTCTGTGGTTGAACTTTTGGCTTGGTCATTTCTTTTATCCAATTAGTTAATTCTTCTGGTGAGGGACCTGCTGAACTCCCTGCTACCGGAGTAATATTTGGCCCTATTTTCCTTGGGTCTAATTGAATACTCCTCCTAGGGGTCTCTGTTAATAAATCACCAACTGGAAGGTGTAACAGTGAGGTATTTTGGTCATCTTGTCTATTTTCATTTATTACTGACACTATTTCATTCCTTACATTACTTCTTGGAACTGTCAATGTATGTACTTTTGGCAATGTCGATTTTTCTCCAAATAATGGAACCACGGGACCAATGGTCACTGGTACAGTCAAAGCCTCTGCATTCAAATTTAACTGATTTAGTTTCTGTACCTGTTCCATTCTAGCTTTATTTAACAAACTCACTTCATTTTCTCGCACTATTCTAGGGATTTCGGTAACTTGAGGAGTTAATGGGGTTACATTTACCATTTGTGGGGCACTTGGAGTCACCTCCCCTGAATTTTCTTCATATGGCGGAGGTCTTTTAGTCATAATATCTTCTAACAATTCATCATCAGATTCATTCAAGCCCTCTCTGGACATTTCTATATTTTTCCTTTTCTCTTTACACTTCGTGCCTGTCTGACTCCCTTCCATCAAAACTGGATATAGACCTTCGGTCACTACAGCTCTTCTCCATCTTTTCATTTGATCTTCTCGCCTCTCAAATGGATATCTAGGCATAAAACCTCTAAATCTTCTTCCACTGCTATCTTTTTCCCGCTCAAAAGCTTCCACTTCACATTCTTCCTACGCTTCATACTGGGTAAGTCTAGGATTTGGCTCTAGTAAGTTCATCCTATTTCTCAAATTCTGTAAAATCCTTACATTAAATGTACCATGCTCAGGGAAAGCTAACTTTCCATCATCCTTTGTATATTTCATCCAATTCTCTAACCAAACACACGTATGGTACCCCCGCTCCATCATATAAGAGGCAGGCGTTTTTGGGGGTGGAATTGGAATTCCCTCTCTGGTCACAATTTGTTTGTCCTTCTTAAAGAAATTCTTTATTGTTTTTAGCAAACCCATTTTCAGACTTTTTTATTAGTATTTCTCAACAAACGGAATAACAAAACTTCTCCGTAATTCTCCTTTCCCTATTTGCTGAGTCCTATCCTATACCAGCACGACTCACACCAACCAACCAATCACAGCTCACTACGTAACTACAGTCTCAACCAATGTCAGCGCGACTCACACCAGCTAACCAATCTGAGCCTTGTTCTCACCCGCTATCTGACCAATGCCAGCACGGCCTTTTGTGACGTCAGTTTTTATACCTTCTACTGACCCTCCCTTTACAATCTGCTCTCGATACACGCCCGCGGCTTTGTCCAATACCAGCGCGGCACTTTGTGACATCAGTATCACTCCTTCTACTGACCCCTCCTTTACAAAATCTTACGACAATATTTTTTTAGAGTTTTCTTAAATCAAAATTTGGTTAATAACAACATAAAAAGACAATGCTACTTTGTCTGCTCCACTAAATAAATAGATAGTCTTCACTTTTCCAAGAGATCCTTACACTGCAAGTAACAATAATGACCAGCGTTATCTCGCTTCTCTAACAAGCTCCGGGGAGACCTGTTACTCCTCTAGGGATAAAGCCGAAGTTTCACAAGAGGACTTTCTTGGCATTAAAAAGGTGTCTTGTTACTCCCCCGGGGATACTGCTAGAGTTTCAAAAGTGGACCCTTTGCTATTTCAGACACTCTACTTACACACGAAGTTTCCCTAAATATAACACTGACAGCCCTACGTAGCTTTTCAGTATTATTACAACAGACAAAGTACTTCTGCAGTGTGATTTCTTCTTCTGCCTACTTCAGGCAAATTCCTTCCCGGGATTCCTCAGGCAACTCCGTACCTGTACTTCTAGACAACATAGAACAAGACACTAAGGGGCCGATTCCGATCTCGGTCGGAGGCGCACCCAATACCATTCGGTCGGGAAAAAAGCCATGCGAAAGCCTGTTTCCCGACCGATCCGTACAGCACACCGAACGAGCAAGTACGATGCGCACAACAGCAAAAATCCCGGCCGAGCCGTACTCACCCAAACCAGGTCCTGTTCTCCGACCGAGGCGAATCCGGAAACGCCGAATCGAGTCGCACGGAAGGGAAAATGCAGCCCCGTCCGGCCGGACAAGTACGATGCGCTTTCCGTACGCGCCGAACCCGTCGCTACGCACGGCACGTCAAAGCATCCGGGAGAGGCGCACATAAGCTCCGAATCGCGCCACAACACGATCCACGGCTACGAGACGAACACAGCACCGACGAGGACGACGCGGGCGACGAGGACGAAGCCAAGCGACGGGGACGACGCGAAGCAACGAGAAGGACGAACGACACGAACCAACCATGAATCCCTTCGTCCCGATCATACCAATATTCTACATCTACTACCGGAACAGGCACGGACGCGTACGGCGCAGAAGGTAAGTCAGACACCAACCACAAAACACATACAACACGTACACGACACATCACACACATACACTGGGAATCTGAATATACTTACACCAGCAACAGCAGCACCATAGGGGCGGGATGCCCATCACCAATGCCACATATGCACACAGGGGCCTGAATGCGCGCCACCACCCCAACCCAGGGGGGCTGGATGCCAACCACCACAACCACCCTTAGCCAGGGGGTGCCAGATGCCCACCACCACTACCACCCTTAGCCAGGGGCTGGATGCCTACCACTACTACCACCCTCACCCAGGGCGGGCTGGATGCCTACCACCACCCTTAGCCAGGGGGCTGGATGCCTACCACTACTACCACCCTTAGCCAGGGGGGCAGGATGCCTACCACTACTACCACCCCCACCCAGGGGGCTGGATGCCTACCACTACTACCACCCTCAACCAGGGGGCTGGATGCCTACCACTACTACCACCCTCACCCAGGGGGGTAGGATGCCCACAACTACTACCACCCCCACCCAGGGGGCAGGATGCCTACCACTACTACCACCCTCACCCAGGGGGGCAGGATGCCCACCACTACTACCACCCTTAGCGAGGGGGCTGGATGCCTACCACCACCCTTAGCCAGGGGGCTGGATGCCTACCACTACTACCACCCCCACCCAGGGGGCAGGATGCCTACCACTACTACCACCCTCACCCAGGGGGGCAGGATGCCCACCACTACTACCACCCTCACCCAGGGGGGCAGGATGCCCACCACTACTACCACCCTTAGCCAGGGGGCAGGATGCCCACCACTACTACCACCCTTAGCCAGGGGGGCTGGATGCCTACCACCACCCTTAGCCAGGGGGCTGGATGCCTACCACTACTACCACCCTCACCCAGGGGGGCAGGATGCCCACCACTACTACCACCCTTAGCCAGGGGGTGCCAGATGCCCACCACCACTACCACCCTTAGCCAGGGGGGCTGGATGCCTACCACTACTACCACCCTCACCCAGGGCGGGCTGGATGCCTACCACCACCCTTAGCCAGGGGGCTGGATGCCTACCACTACTACCACCCCACCCAGGGGGCAGGATGCCTACCACTACTACCACCCTCACCCAGGGGGCAGGATGCCCACCACTACTTCCACCCCCACCCAGGGGGCAGGATGCCTACCACTACTACCACCCTCACCCAGGGGGGCAGGATGCCCACCACTACTACCACCCTCACCCAGGGGGGCAGGATGCCCACCACTACTACCACCCTTAGCCAGGGGGCAGGATGCCCACCACTACTACCACCCTTAGCCAGGGGGCTGGATGCCTACCACCACCCTTAGCCAGGGGGCTGGATGCCTACCACTACTACCACCCCCACCCAGGGGGCAGGATGCCTACCACTACTACCACCCTCACCCAGGGGGGCAGGATGCCCACCACTACTACCACCCTTAGCCAGGGGGGCAGGATGCCTACCACTACTACCACCCTCACCCAGGGGGGCAGGATGCCCACCACTACTACCACCCTCACCCAGGGGGGCAGGATGCCCACCACTACTACCACCCTTAGCCAGGGGGCAGGATGCCTACCACTACTACCACCCTCACCCAGGGGGCAGGATGCCCACCACTACCACCCTCACCCAGGGGGCAGGATGCCCACCACTACTACCACCCTTAGCCAGGGGGCAGGATGCCCACCACTACTACCACCCCCACCCAGGGGGCAGGATGCCCACCACTACTACCACCCCCACCCAGGGGGCAGGATGCCTACCACTACTACCACCCTCACCCAGGGGGGCAGGATGCCCACCACTACTACCACCCTTAGCCAGGGGGCAGGATGCCTACCACTACTACCACCCCCACTCATAGGATGGACAATGCATGACACAACAAGCACACCACAACCTAGGGAATGCAAGATTAAGACATCCCCCCACCACCATGACAAGCGTGTGAGCAGGCTGTGTCAAATGCCTACAACACCGAACATGACATTGAACATACAATGTGACCCCTAGCACATGTGCCACACATATATGTGTGTGGCACCCACAATGCAAGCAGCCCATGACCATTGTGGCAATGGGGCCTAAACCCCCATCATCACAGTGACCAAAAGGCAAGTGTGGGGTCCATAGCTGAAGCACATTTTGACCATTGTGGCAATGGGGTCTACACCCTCATCATCACAGTGACCAAAAGGTAATTGTTGACAAAGAAAGAGCTGCAACTGCCAAACTGCATGGATCATTCCTGGTCACAGAACCAAAAACTCATCTGTGGCAAAGTAGTGTATGTGTCCCATTGCAACATAAATTGGGGGAGCCAAATACTGCAGTGCAAATGAAACATTCCTTTGGCCATGTGCAGACAAACAACACCCATGGGGGCTGAGACCGTCAACAGTCATCAATGACACAATGACAGAAGTGACCATCAGAATGCAGAACCACATATTTGCACCAATGGGCACACAAATGCAGATACCCTGTGGAGACAGCAGATGTGAGGTGAACAGATACCATACCATGGCAGCAATGGGACACACAAACCATGATCACTGTGCTGACCGATGACCTAGGAGTCCCAGGGACAGCAGGGGAAACACACCAAACAACATACAGCCAATGGCACACCCAAGATATGCCAATGCAGTGGTGCAGATGCACAAACACAAACAGGCAGACCAACACTGTCATCATACACAGCAGGTGAGGGGTGGGGGTGCCATTGTCCCCAGGTTGGTCCAGGGTCACTGCGCTGGTGTTGTTCCTTATTCTGTCCATGTCGGCAGGGATGGTATTCGTGGTGACAGTCGTTGGAGGGGTGGGTGCAGGGGGTGCAGCTGGTGGACCTGCTGGTGCTGCAGCTGGTGGTCCTGCTGGTGCAGCATGTTGACTTGCACCGGATGTGCCAGGTTGTTCATCGTCCGAGGAGGACAGAGGCTGTACGACGCCAGTGAGCTCGGCATCCTCTTGAGCCTGGGACTGGGACTCCTCAGGGTCTGCTGCTGTGTCCCTATCATCACCTGTTTTTGGGAGACACAAACAATGTATGTCATGTTTCTGCAGGCATCAGTGGTTGACACACCTGACAGTTGTGACTGTGCCTCGGGGTGCGGGCCTGTACATTGTATTGTCCTAAGTCGTCACAGTCAGGGGTTGATATTGGTGTGGCACATTGTCCTGCATTATTTGGGCATTTCTATGTATTCTCTGGGGTGTGAACATGGTCTGCATTGATTGTGTTTGGTTGACAGCCAGACCTCCTTCCCACCCACCCACCCACCCAGTCAGTTATCCCACCATGGAACGTGCTTGCATTGCAGGGAGTGTAAGTTGTCTCTCAGGATGTCAGTCAGTGGTGTCCTGCTGTTTGTTGGTGCACAGTTGGCAGCAGGGCCTTGTGCTCCCCACAGCAGTAGCCAGTGTCAGCCATCTTGTGAGTCCTTCTCCACTCCCTGTGATGTGAGCATGGTTCAGGGTGGTGTTGATGGGCCAGTTGTGAGGCTGAGCAATGTCTGTGACTACGACTCCCATCATGCTATTGCCTCCACCCCCCTTCCCAGCATGCCCATGCTTCCTTCCTTTTGACTCTGCTTCCCTGTGGGGTGGGCTGGCTGTGCTGACAGGATGGCTGGGAGTGTTGTCCTGGCAGTTGTTTGGCTAAGAGTCCCAAGAGTGTCCCTGTGCTTCACACAACATAACCCAGGGTGGTGGTGCTTTGTGGGATCTTGTGTTAGGATGGAGGGCATTGCATTCTACCAGGTGGGTACTGTGGAGTTTGTGTTGGGGGGGTGAGGGGAGGTGCTGGTGACTATAGTCAGTGCTGCAAGTCCCCCTTCCCACCCAGCCAGCCAGCCAGATATCCCACCATGGAACGTGCTTGCATTGCAGGGAGTGGAAGTTGTCTCTCAGGATGTCAGTCAGTGGTGTCCTGCTGTTTGTTGGTGCACAGTTGCCAGCAGGGCCTTGTGCTCCCCACAGCAGTAGCCAGTGTCAGCCATCTTGTGAGTCCTTCTCCACTCCCTGTGATGTGAGCATGGTTCAGGGTGGTGTTGATGGGACAGTTGTGGGGGTGAGCTATGTCTGTGACTACGACTCCCATCATGCTATTGCCTCCACCCCCTTCCCAGCATGCCCATGCTTCCTTCCTTTTGACTCTGCTTCCCTGTGGGGTGGGCTGGCTGTGCTGACAGGATGGCTGGGAGTGTTGTCCTGGCAGTTGTTTGGCTAAGAGTCCCAAGAGTGTCCCTGTGCTTCACACAACATAACCCAGGGTGGTGGTGCTTTGTGGGATCTTGTGTTAGGATGGAGGGCATTGCATTCTACCAGGTGGGTACTGTGGAGTTTGTGTTGGGGGGTGTGAGGGGAGGTGCTGGTGACTATAGTCAGTGCTGCAAGTCCCCCTTCCCACCCAGCCAGCCAGATATCCCACCATGGAACGTGCTTGCATTGCAGGGAGTGTAAGTTGTCTCTCAGGATGTCAGTCAGTGGTGTCCTGCTGTTTGTTGGTGCACAGTTGGCAGCAGGGCCTTGTGCTCCCCACAGCAGTAGCCAGTGTCAGCCATCTTGTGAGTCCTTCTCCACTCCCTGTGATGTGAGCATGGTTCAGGGTGGTGTTGATGGGACAGTTGTGGGGGGGCAATATGTGTGACTGCGACTCCCATGATGCTATTGGCTACACTGACTTGGCCAGCATACACAGAATTCCTTCCTTTGAGTGGTCTTCACTGTGTGTTGGTGTTGTTGTGGTGGCTACATGTGTGGATGTGTGTGTTAGTTCTATTTGTGCCACTGCCTAGCTGTAGTTGTGGTTGTGTTTGTACATGTGTTGGCACAGTTGGATGTGACTTTTTGATGGCATGTGTTGTGTTTATCTGACTGACATACACATTTTGGGATGATTCTGTTCTAGTTGCTGTGTAATTGCTATGTGTGCATGGTTTGACTCTCCCCTTGACAGTGATGTGTGTGTTTTGTGGCAGTTTATTGTGTACATTTGTTGTGTACTCACCAGGCTCTGGGATGTTCTCTAGTCCATATACGCTCACTGGCGGAAGGATGGCCCGCACCTTCTCCTCCCAGGGCCTGAGGTATATTGGCTTGGCAGGAGGGCCACTGCCGGTATGTTGGCTGTTGATGTAGTCTATCTTCAGCAGGTCCCGTACCCTCCTGCGCACGTCATACCACCTGTTCTGGATGTCCGTCTTTGTGCGCCGACATGATGATTGGGCGTTCACCCTGTTGATGATCCTCTCCCACATCTTGGTTTTCTGCGACATGGGGGTCTGTTGGACCAGAGTGCCAAACAGCTGTGGCTCCACCCTGAGGATCTCGTCTACCAGGACTTCCAATTCACAATCTAGGAACTTGGGATTCTTCTTGGGGGGCATGGTGATGGGTGGTGATGGTGAGTGATGTGTGTGTTGGTGTGCAGGTGAGGGTGTGTGAGTGTGTGTTTTGCTGGGTGTATGTGAGGTAGGTATTTGTTGGTGTGCTGATGGTGTGTGGCTTGTGTGAGGGGTGAGCTGTGGGTGTGTGGTTGCTTTCTCTTGGGTGCTGGCAGTGAAATGGCATTTGCAAAGGCTCATGGTAGTGATTTGTGTCCTTTATATAGGTGGAGTTGTGGGTGTGTCTTTGTTCTCTGTCCCCACCCCCCCAGTATTTATTGGCTTGGTAATTGCTTGTTTGGCCTTTTTTGGTTGATTTTTCCTTTGTGCTGTTTGTGTATGTTGGAAACGTTCTTGTGACCGAGTCGGACCCTGCATTGGTCTCGTACGGTGTTTTCCGTTTCGTTCACGCTGTGTTTGTGCAGTTTTGTATGCTGCGTACGCGTCGGTCGCGGTGTATTGTGTTGCTTCGGCTCGGTTTTGTATGCGTGTCGGTCGTACGGCTTGTCCTCCGTCCGACTCGGTCGTGTTTTTCGCGCCTTGCATCGTACTTTGCGGGTTGGAGTTGGCGGGTACGATTCGGTCGGATTTGTTCCGGGTGCGTGTCGGTCGGTTGGATTCGCGTGTTTTTCCGGCCGGATTGCTATTTTCCGAGCGGCTCGGTCGGTCGGCTTGGTTTCCTGACGTGTCGGTCGGATTTATCGCGGCTTGCATCGTACTTGGCGTGTCGGGCGCCACTGGTACGTGTCGGTCGGTATTTTTTCCGGATCCGAGTCGGTCGGTGCTTTTTCCGGCCCGAATCGGAATCGACCCCTAACTCTTCATGTTAAGACATATAATCAATAGTCAATAACCATTACCAAACTAATCAATAATTAAACCGTCCTCTGCTGCCAAGAAACTGATCCAACGCGAACCCAATAAATTGATCAGGGATAAATATTCAAAAAACATCTCCTACTTTGTCCCATACACATTCACCCAAATCCCTGATGCGCTGGGGTCAAGTTTGTTAACTTTACTTCAATTTACTCTTGTTACTCAGGCATAAATTTTAAACATTCTGTACTTTTGCATATTGAACAATTAGTAATCGACTTTTCATCTACTTGGTCGATGGACCAATTAGTTGAAGAGTTGATGGCAATGGTAATATAGAATTTAATCATAAGCTTAGCTAAATAACCACAGACTCTCGATGAGATTTCATAATTTTATCTAGTAATAATAAATGCTCATAGCGATTACATTCATAAATTCAAATACTGAAAACCTCATGAGAGTGAGCAACAATCTAATCATAGCAACATCGGAACTATCATCTCAAATATACGTTGCAAAGAGTGGATAGATGAAGAGACATTAGATGCAAGTAAAAATATATCGATTTTTATACCAACAATTCGGAGGGATAGATGAAGAGACAAAAGGTACAGAGACAAGAATATGACTGCAAAATATTTTCTGCAATGCTTAGTTAGATCAAATACAAACCCAAAGGATCTGTAAGGGAAAACCACCACCCAGGCCTAGGCAGCAGTGGGGGACACCTGAACCAAGAGTCAGGGATCAAAGACTCAAGAACCAGGACAGGGACAGGACAGGAACAGCTAGGCCTCTCAGCAAACCGACGAACAGCGACGCATCCCTCTCTCGGACACCTTCAGCCTAAGGGACCTAAACCACACCCCTAAAGCACCTATTCTTATACCCTAAAAGTACATGTCCGTCCCACAATAGTTGCTAAATTCCTATTTTCTAGCTAAGGGATTGGTTGAGTTCTAGGGGTGGGATGTCACCCCACTATGAAATCATCTACTTTTGACTACACCATTGTTCTAAACATTTGTTTATACAGTCATCAATACAGCTTCTCTCTCATGAGTACACATGTAACAATTTATTGTACATTTTATTAAATTCAACAACTACAGATTCCGTTCGCACGATGACACTGGCGTTGGCTGCTTGTCAATGTTCTGTCCTTCACCAGGTCACGCTTTTTCAGCTTGCACAACAGTTCAGTCACGCGGTCACATGGTTCCTGCTCGCACATAATTCCACCCGCCATCGGTTAGGCTAACTTAAAAAATGGAGGACTCGTCCATTACTAAAAGAACGGAAAACAGACATTTATTAATTATGTGACAATTAAATTTTCACTGTTTACCACCCACTTTAGCTCTACTTCATTATTAGCGGTTAGCCTAGCATAGCATAAGCTGGAAATCTGCATTATTTATTAGGATAAAGCAACACACACCATGCATTTTACTGAATACACATGAGGCCTTGCCATGCAAATCCTTTTAATTTGTTCTAAACACAAGATTATAACATTTCTGGTTATTTACGCATTAATTCTAGTTAGTTCACGCATTTTTTGCAAAGCAAGCTTCCCGCGTGTAGTGTAAATGTGCACATTAGTTTGTTCTAACACTACTTACTGTTAGTACATATTATAGGGGTGTTCAATTGAGCAGGTTTCTTTCGCGAAAACCTGCTTCATCAATAGCATTGGCGTACTCCTACAATGCGCTGCCTACCTACTTTGCCTACATGTACCTAACCTAGAGTTTTAGATGAAGCATGTATCTGTGCTAAAATGTGTAGCCAAGAATCCCCTAGGGAATTACCAACCCCTCACCTGATGGTTCAGAACGAAGGACCCGGTCTCTGCCGGTCGAAGGATCAGCCCGCAGAACCTCGGTCAGCCTGGAAGGAATTCTCCTCTAACTTGCAGGGGGAGTGAGGGTGTTTCATACTAAAGTGGTCACTCCAGGGTTTCTTCTCGAATCGATATGTTTTCCAAACAACCAAGGATGTTTTGAAAACATTCACTAATCCTTTCTTAAACAAAAGCGACATGTACAGCTGGCTGTTGGCCATGAATGAAAAAAACTGTGTGACCCTTGTACAGAATAATTCCGCCGTGCCTGGGGACATGTTTATGTACGTCAGGTACAGGGATTATGATAAGGTGCTGAGGGCCTGGTGTGGAAAAGCAGGAGCACTCTATTAGGTAAAAGGTCACCTATGTAAAACCGTTATTGTCGTGTGGATGGGACAAGTGTATGTAAATGGTATGTACATAACCAGACTATCCTAAAGGACATGACAATTGGTGTCGGATTTCTTGAGTGTTGTGTCAATTTCTTCTTCAATTGTTTTTGTGCTGTTTAATTGCTTTACACTAGTTCCTCTGTGTAAGTCTTACTGCTCAGTGCCACAGCTACCCAGGATTGAGCTGAGGGTTTACAGACAAAACCTAGTGGACCTAAAGGGGTTGATAAGTGTATTACACAGTGAGGTTGCACCACCACACCTATAATACATCCCATTTCCTCACATTGGTGCCTAGCGGTAGGATCCAGAACTTGTGTTCAGCAGAACCATACAGTTGTTGAAGTCAAGACCTCTGAGACTCCACTTAGGAAGACACCTAGAAAAGAAGTTCTTGAACCCAAAAAAGTATTTTTTCTGTGGACATTGTTGAACACCATAGCACTGACTCCAAAGAGTTACAAAAACTTTCCCAAGGAGTGGAGGAGAGTTTGAAAAGGTTTGGCAAAGTTCCTACAAAGTTCAAATAAGGGGGAAACGTTTTCCACAAGTTTTTGAAACAGATTCCAGGAGCCACATTATCAATAAGGAGACATGGAGCTCGACTTGGAAAATTTGTTCTCTTACAAGAGGGATGACCTGAGGGCATTTTGTGTAGAGAGGAAAATTATCATGGGAACTAAAGCCAAGAAACCTTCTTTGATTAAGGCCCTGAGAGCTTGGGAAGAGGCTCACATGACACCTCCATGCCTGGAGAAGGAATTACTCCAAGGTAGTCAGGATGAAGAGGATTTGAAGGACAATCATACCCTATTGAGTGGAGCCAGTGTGGCAGGAAGAGACCTGCCCCTCCCCCCTTGGAAGGCCCAGGAGAGTCCCTAGGGCCCACAGTCTGGCTGGCTCTGAACACAGCCAGAGGTCCATACAGGACAGCCAGAGGTCCATACAGGAGAGCATGGCAGCCCTAGACTTGAGGGAGAGTGTTCTGGCTGAGAGAATGTTGGCCCTATATGAAAGGAGGGTCAGGCTGGGCAGAGAGCCCAGAGAAGATGGTGGCAGCAGAACTGGAGGTGCTGAAGGAGGTGCCCAAAGGAGTGGTCCCTAGTTATGTTCCAGGGGATGACATTGACAAGTGGCTGGCCTCTTATGAGAGAGCTCTCAAGATGAGGAAGGTGGGTACACAACACTGGGGAGCACCTTTGTGGGAGTTAGTACCAGGGGTTGGTAAAGATAGGCTTCTCACTCTAGAGGATGAAGTAGCTAAGTCTTACACCCACATGAGGGCAGCCCTTGTTGAGCTTTTTATGTTAACTACAGAAGAATATTGGCAAAAGCTTAGATCCCTTCAGAAAGCACTACACAAACATGGGTAGACTTTGTTGATACCTCAGTTAAAGCACTGGATGGTTGGAATAAATGCAACAAGGTAGACACATTTGAAGGGCTCTACAATCCGTTGGTTAAGGAACGCATTTCAACAAATTGTCATCCAGAGAATTTGCACCTGCATCTGGTGGACTCTAAGCTGTATAGCCCCAGGGAACTGGCCAAGATAGATGATGAGTGGGTAAGAACCAGGGCCCCTAAAGCGTCCCTGGGTGGTGACCAGAAGAAAGATGGTCATTCCCCCTCTCAGGGGCCAGAGGGGGAAGGATAAAAAGAAAGATAGCCCAAAGTGTCCCCAAAAGTAGCCCAAGGAGGAAGTCCTGAGCTGCATACCATTCCAAATGGAAGGAGTATCAGGGGGAGAAGTTTGACCCATTGAAGGCAGGGGTGTGCTTTGACTGTAACCAGTCAGGGCACAAGAGGGGAGATGCATTGTGCACCAAAAAGGCACCCGGTCCAAAGGCTTGTTTAGTGTAGGATTGGATGGAAAGTTGCCCCTAGAGATCCCAAAGGGTGCACAGAGCCCCCCTTAGTGTCCCTGGATGGGGGTGGGGGGGGTGACAATGAACCTTTGGCCCACTGGCCCCCTAGCATGGAAAAGTATAGGCAGTGACCAAAAACCAATGGGGTGGAGGTGAAGGCTCTGAGGGATACAGATGCCAGTATAACCATGGTTATGGCTAAACTGGTTTTCCCAGACCAGATACTACCTGAGGAGATGCACAATATTGTCAGTTATGACAGTGTCCCATCCTATGGCTGTGGTTAACTTTGAGTGGGGAGGAGTTACTAGTCCAAAGAAGGTAGCTGTGTCCCCTCCCATTCCAGTGGAGTGTCTACTGGGCAACGACTTGAAATCGCCTACTTGGGCAGAAGTAGCGAGGAGGAACCATGCAGCCATTGGGGTCTCCCTGAATGGGTGTGTGTTACTACCATAGAACAGAAGGGCCTGAGAGAAAGCCTGAAACTATGGATCAGGTCCCTAAAGCCAAGAGGAGGGGCAGGAAGGCTGGCCGCCCAGCATCCAAAGGTCCACAGACCCAGAAGGAGCCCAACCCCCGGGGAAAGGCCTAGTGCCTGAAGAAGAACTGACTCCTGGAAATTTGCCAGACCTGGCAGAACTCCAAGGAGCAGGAGGTCCCTCTAGGAAAAACCCAAGCAATAGATAAAGGACCTGTCTCACTCTAGAAGGCCTGTGACAGGTGGCTGTCAAACAGGCATAAGCGGTACCCATAAGGTATGCTGGGTGGAAGGGCTCTTGTACAGTAAGCCAAGGGACCCCAAACCAGAGGCATTCAGGAGGCTGGTGGTCCATCAACAGTACAGAGAGTTCCTCCTTAACCTAGCCCATGATATCCCCTTGGCTGGGTACCTAGGGCATACCCAAGAACTGAGAAAGGTTTGTCAACCACTACTATTGGCCCCAAATATCTGAGAAGGTCAAGGAGTTTTGTCACTCCTTTGTGACCTCCCAAGCCAGTGTGGCAAAAATAATATAAAGAACAAGTGGTTCTGTTGGGTAGTACAATTGCTTTGATCTATGTACTTAATGCAAAGGTAAAGGTATATTTCAATTCGTTATCAACAAATGCAAAACTATTTTTTGAAAGAAGGAATGAAACCTTATAGTGGGAACACACCAAGAGAACAATTTTTTTTGCCAAAAATAAAGTTTTTTACTCTTTTGTTAATTACAATGGAATTGAATATGGCTGTCAGAAACCATTGAATTGCTGCGATACAATAGTGACTGTTGTGAGAAATAAGTGACATGTGGTGACACGTGAAGTCAATGGTGCATTATATACATGACATACATAAGTGACATAAATACAGTGGATTCAAAGCTTATTTCGTTCTGTCCCTTAATTTTACACATGAATAGAAGACCCAAGGATAATTTTCAGTTAGGGTCAAGGAGACCGTATGGACTAGCATGACAATAACATCGACGTTTCAACCCTTGGAGATAGCGCAAAGTAATACGCGTCAGGGCGGGTCTTCTTCAGGACTGTGAAGGGTGGTGTGGACAGCCTATAGGATTAATTTAAAAAGGGAATAGATCAGGTGTGTTCCAATAGTCAAAGGGACTATCATGTATAGTGCAGTAGCTGAGGAATGGCTTACCACAAAGACAGAGAATCCAATCAATGTTATTAGAAGACTGTGATCCTAATGGAATAATCACTAGAAATCGGAGTACTACAATTGAAAAACAAGGAGACAAAAACCGGAAAAACATCATTAATAGTGGAAAGGTAGCTAAGGTTGCATGGGTGCAACAGCTACAAATGGTACAGCTGTAAATAGCCATTACCAAGAACCCTGCTGATAGTCAGGGCATGTTGAGGATCCAACCTTGGTATCCAAGGTTAATGCGATCGGTTAATATCCACCATCCGGTGTAATTCAGAATATGAAGAAATCGTGGAAGACCTCCACCAACAGGTTGTGGTCTAAATAGAAATGAGCAAGGAATTGGTATATAGAGCGTTTTAAGTATGGCGCGATTTTAAGAAAAAGAGAAAGAGAATCCACACTTTCTATGTACAAAAAGGTGAGGCATACCTTAGAAGCGAATAATCACTCAAACACGTGACCTCCACCAGCCGGTTGGGGTCTTGTGATGTCGAGTTTGCTTGTTTAGAGAACGCCACCAAAAGCGGTCAAATACTGTGGGTTCAAAGAATTCAATTAGGAAATATTCTTCCAGGATAGAGAGAAGTGCCACATGCGCTTGCCTGTCAATGCTGACTCTCACCTTCAGAGCTGCGCCTTGTCTGCCGTCTGACTGAACCAACGTCGAGTACGGCCGCGCTGGAAACTGTCAGCTTATGACAGCTTACTGACGTAAGACTGCCCGGTCTTTCCACATGTACATTAGGGTGCAGCAGCTCAGTGGAGCTGGCGTGAAAGAATGATGTCAATGATGACACACCTGTTCTGTTTGGGAACCCGAAGCCTGTTCAGGAATCATTTCGATGTGTATTATCAGACATCCGCATCCTTAAATAATCAATTTGAAGAATATAGACGTCTTGAAAAGTAAAAATGGCAATGAGTCACATATATATTAGAGCTGAGTAATTATAGCTAACCCTTTTAAAGAGTTATTTGTTGTATGTAGGTCTATGTCAACACCAGATGAAATAATAATTTCCCTTTGCAACGCACAATATATTCCACACTTGCAGTTGCACATAGGAATTTGTCCAAATGGTTCTTTTAATATGCACACACAGTGACGGACATCTGACCAGCATAATGATTTTACAATGATTACTCCTTAGGTCATCATATGTATCTATGTAGATTTGTTTACTTGATTCCACGGATATCTAGCATAGTTACCTAGCTATGTGGTTTAAAATGGTAAAATGTTTATGCGGAAAACCCGTTACTGATTATTCATGCACCTAAAGCGAGACATACAACAAATAACTCTTTAAAAGGGTTAGCTATAATTACTCAGCTTTAATGTATATGTGACTCATTGCCATTTTTACTTTGAGCAATTTTATAATTTCAAGACGTCTATACTCTTCAAATTGATTATTTAAGATTGCGGATGTCTGATAATACACATCGAAGTGATTCCTGAACAGGCTTCGGGTTCCCAAACAGAACAGGTGTGTCATCATTGACATCATTCTTTCACGCCAGCTCCACTGAGCTGCTGCACCCTAACGTACACGTGGAAAGACCGGACAGTCTTACGTCAGTAAGCTGTCATAAGCTGACAGTTTCCAGCGCGGCCTTACTCAATGTTGGTTCAGTCAGACGTCAGACAAGGCGCAGCTCTGAAGGTGAGAGTCAGCATTGACAGGCAAGCGCATGTGGCACTTCTCTATATCCCGGAAGAATATTTCCTAATTGAATTCTTTGAACCCACGGTATTCGATCGCTTTTGGTGGCGTTCTCTAAACAAGCAAACTCGACATCACAAGACCCCAACCGGCTGGTGGAGGTCACGTGTTTGAGTGATTATTCGCTTCTAAGGTATGCCTCACCTCGTTGTACATAGAAAGTGTGGATTCTCTTTTCTCTTTTTTCTTAAAATCGCGCCATACTTAAAACGCTCTATATACCAATTCCTTGCTTGGTGGAGGTCTTCCACGATTTCTTCGTATTCTGAATTACACCGGATGGTGGATATTAACCGATCGCATTAACCTTGGATACCAAGGTTGGATCCTCAACATGCCCTGACTATCAGCAGGGTTCTTGGTAAGGGCTATTTACAGCTGTACCATTTGTAGCTGTTGCACCCACGCAACCTTAGTTACCTTTCCACTATTAATGATGTTTTTCGGTTTTTTGTCTCCTTGTTTTTCTATTGTAGTACTCCGATCTCTAGTGATTATTCCATTAGGATCACAGCCTTCTAATTCCATTGATTGGATTCTCTGTCTTTGTGGTAAGCCATTCCTCAGCTACTGCACTATACATGATATTCCCTTTGACTATTGGAACACACCTGATCTATTCCCTTTTTAAATTAATCCTATAGGCTGTTCACACCACCCTTCACAGTCCTGAAGAAGACCCGTCCTGACGCGTATTACTTTGCGCTATCTCCAAGGGTCGAAACGTCGACGTTATTGTCATACTAGTCCATACGGTCTCCTTGACCCTAACTGAAAATCATCCTTGGGTCTTGTATTCATGTGTAAAATTAAGGGACAGAACGAAATAAGCTTTGAATCCACTGTATTTATGTCACTTATGTATGTCATGTATATAATGCACCATTGACTTCACTTGTCCCCACATGTCACTTATTTCTCCCAACAGTCACTATTGTATCGCCGCAATTCAATGGTTTCTATGACAGCCATATTCAATTCCATTGTAAATAACAAAAGAGTAAAAAACTTTATTTTTGGCAAAAACATTTGTTCTCTTGGTGTGTTCCCACTATAAGATTTCATTCCTTCTTTCAAAAAATCGTTTTGCATTTGTTGATAACGAATTGAAATATACCTTTACCTTTGTATTAAGTACATAGATAAAAGCAATTGCACTACCCAGCAGAACCACTTGGTCTTTATGTTATAAATACCCAGGTTCTGAGGGGCACAGGGTCACCCCATTAACTCTAATGAAGCCAGTGTGGCAAGGCAGGAGGCAAGCCAAAAACTCCCCTGATACCACAATCAGTGGTGGGGACCCCCTTTAAGAGTTTGGGGATAGATATTATTGGTCCCCTAGGCCCACCCACAGCTTCAGGGAACAGGTTTATCCTGGTGGTAGTGGACCATGCCACTAGGTATCCTGAGACAATCACACTTAGGACAGTCAGTGCCCCTGCAGTGGCTAGAGCCCTCCTTGAAATCTTCAGCAGTGCTGGGTTTCCTAATGAGGTAATCTCAGATGGGGCACAAATGTCATGTCTGCCTATCTGAACGCAATGTCGGATGAATGTGGTGTGACTTATAAGTTCACCACCCCATATCATCCCCAAGTTAATGGTTCAGTTGAGAGGTTCAACAAATCATAAAAGGCATGATTATGGGTTTGACTGAAAAACTCAGGAGGAGATGGGACACTCTCCTCTGATGCCAATTGTTCACCTGGTGAACAGACAGAATATCGAGTTGTTTTTTCCGAAGTACCATAATATCCAGTTTTAAATATCGAGGTACAAGAATATCGACTGCAAGAATATCGTGGTACAGAATATCGACAGTAAGGTAAGAAATATCGTTTTTTTAAATATCGAAGACAGTAATATCGTTTGTAAAAATATCGTTGTTAATAATATCGATAGTTATATTAGTGTTCTGTATTTTAGTATGTGTGTTAAAAGTATGTGATGTAATTTTTTTGTATAAGTATAGCTTTTTTTTTAATGTATGTGTTAAATATTTAGCAGTAATTAATTTTATGTTAATTAATTTTTGCGTATTTTAGTTCTTCAGCGGGTTGTGGGTTTATAGGGGAATACGGTGGGAAGTAATTTAATGATAATAAAGTAATTTTTTATTTATTTATTAGTATTTGTAATTAATTTATTATTAATGAGTTATTAATTGGCTATTAATCTTTATTAATTAATTAATTGATAACTATATTGATTGTGTTAATTTTTTTTAGGAGCGGGTTGTGCGTTTATAGGGGAATAGGGTGGGAAGTAATTTAATTATAATAAAGTAATTATTAATTTTTATTTATTCGTATTTATAATTAATTTATTATTAAATAATTATTAATTGGTTATTAATTTTTATTTAATGAATTGATAATTATATTAATTGTGTTAATTTTTTTACAAGTGGGTTGTGGGTTTATAGGGGAATAGGGTTGGAAGTAATTCAATTAATGAATTTATTTATTGTTAATTATCAATTGGTTGTTATTTTTATTAATTAATTAATAGATTGATAATTATATTAATTGTGTTATTTTTTTTAGGAGTGGGTTGTGAGTTTATAGGGGAATAGGGTTGGAAGTAATTCAATTAAAATAAAGTAATTAATATTTTTTATTTATTAGTATTTATTTAAATTTCGATTTTATAGTGTTTGTGGTTATTTATTTATTAATAATGAATTATTAATTGTTTTTAAATTATAAATAATTAATTGGTAAATATGTTAATTGTGTCAAATCTGTAGGAGTTGTTTGTGCGTTTATAGGGGAATATGGTGTGAAGTAATTTATTTAAAAATCATTAATATTGTTTTGATTATAATTAATTTATTTTAAAGATAGTTATTTGTTTGTAAAATGTTGTTTTTAAACTTTTATAAATTTATGTTTGTAGTTAATTTTTAGTATTTTTTTACATTAAATTATTTTTCTATCTTTTGGAATTTTATTATATTTCTATATGGTTTTTATTTTTGTGTTAACAATTTTTGTATTGTAGTTATTTTCTTTTTTATTTTAATTTTAATTTTTGGGAAATATTAATTTTAACCCTCTGCTATCCAACACTTTCTCTACTGTTGCACTCACTGGAGTGGGAATAGTAATTTTTACCCCTACGCTAACCAACACTTTCCCTACTGTTGCACTCTCTGGAGTGGGAATAGTAATTTTTACACCTCCGCTATCCAACACTTTCCCTACTGTTGCACTCACTGGAGTGAGAATAGTAATTTTTACCCCTCCGCTATCCAACATTTTCCCTACTGTTGCACTCACTGGAGTGGGAATAGTAACTTTTACCCCTACGCTATCCAACACTTTCCCTACTGTTGCACTCTCTGGAGTGGGAATAGTACTTTTTACCCCTCCGCTATCCAATACTTTCCCTACTGTTGCACTCACTGGAGTGGGAATAGTAATTTTAACACCTCCGCTATCTAAAACTTTCCCTACTGTTGCACTCACTGGAGTGGGAATAGTAATTTTTACCCCTACGATATCCAACACTTTCCCTACTGTTGCACTCTCTGGAGTGGGAATAGTAATTTTTACCCCTACGCTATCCAACACTTTCCCTACTGTTGCACTCACAGAAGTGGGAATAGTAATTTTTTTCCCCTACGCTATCCAACACTTTCCCTACTGTTGCACTCACTGGAGTGGGAATAGTAATTTTTACCCCTCCGCTATCAACACATTCCCTACTGTTGCACTCTCTGGAGTGGGAATAGTAATTTTTACCCCTACGCTATCCAACACTTTCCCTACTGTTGCACTCACTGGAGTGGGAATAGTAATGTTTACCCCTCCGCTATCCAACACTTTCCCTACTGTTGCACTCTCTGGAGTGGGAATAGTAATTTTTACCCCTACGCTATCCAACACTTTCCCTACTGTTGCACTCACTGGAGTGGGAATAGTAATTTTTTACCCTTCGCTATCCAACACTTTCCCTACCGTTGCACTCTCTTGAGTGGGAATAGTAATTTTTAATCCTTCGCTATCCAACACTTTCCCTACTGTTGCATTTGTTGGAGTGGAGAATAGTAATTTTATTCCCTCCGCTATCCAACACTTTCCCTACTGTTGCACTGTCTTGAGTGGGAATAGTAATTTTATCCCCTCTGCTACCCAATATTTTTTCTACTGTTTCAGTTAATGTAGTGTAAAATGTATTTTAAAAAGATTACAAATATTTTAATTTATTATATATTTTATGTTTATTTTTATGTTATTGGTGTATGTGTATATATATGGGGCCCATTACGATAACCGGCGGTAAAAATTCCGCCAACCGCCATAGCCTGAAAAGACCGCCCGCCTGCAACATGGGAATACCGACCGAGTAATTATGATGACGCGAAGCAACCACCGCCCGCAGCGGAAAGAAATAACAGAATACCGCCGTCCATGTCAGAGTCCAAGACAATCCGTCCGCCACGGACGCAATACCGCCCGAAATCTCCAAATACGACCGCGCGGACGGACTACACACCGGCCGTCAAATTATGATCCCCCCGACATGAGGGCGGGAAACCAACACATTTCCCGCACGCAACGGTGAACAACATAAATGAATAACTGACAAGGCGGAAGGCCTGGCGGCCACGTCCGTGCACGGAAATCAGTGGCGGCACAAACAAATACACACAACACGGCCAACAAGTCCACACAGTAAACAACGCCAAAATACCCAGACACAGAACCCATCCCAAAGACACATCCCCCTGCCAAATTTTTTTTTAGAATAAATCCCAGGACACCACGCACAACACACCTGAAAACGACAGACCATCATGACACACCCACATAGGTGAGTACAAAAGCAGCCCCCACACAGACCACAAACCCTTGCACCACGACAAAGCCAACACCACAGCAGAGAACACGGAGAGACACAGAGGAAAGCAGTATACCACACGCACACACACATCACATCCATCACCACAACCACCACCACCACCTAAACACCGGCACCACAAACCCCCTGCACATCACACACCAAACACACCACACCAGCACCACAAAAACTACACTACGCACCATGGCAACACAACGAATGCCCAAGTTCACTGCCACAGAGTTGACGGTCATGGTCGACGAGGTCATCAAGGTGTACCCACAAATCTATGGGAACCAGGTCCAACAGACACCAATAGCCACCAGAAACAGGATGTGGAAAAGGATCGTAGACCAGGTGAATGCAGTTGGGGACGTGCCACGCAACCGGGGGAAATAACCAAGAGGTGGCAGGACCTGAAAAGCGTGGTTAGAAAGAAGGAGGCCAAGAACCGTGAGCTGGCTGACAGGACTGGCAGCGGAACTCCCGCGCCATTCAAGACCTTCAAGGCGTGGGAGGAGAAGGTGCGAGGCATACTACATCCGGAGAGTCTCATCGGAATACCAGGGGGAGTGGAGGCTGGTAAGTACAAACAAATGCATACCAGCACACCGCTATGTACTGTCATGCACTACCAGAATGCCATAGCACCGAGGGCCAAACACCCCCATGTCCAGTACACAATACACAAGACATCTCTCACACATGCAACAGACACTCCCACACACTCAGCCCAAAGGTACCAACAAACAAAACCATGGGGGCATGTGTACAGTCAGCCAGCACCACAACTCCCACCAGGTCCCTCTGTACCCCAGATGTGCCGGAAGGAGCACTTCCCACACCCACACCCATGTGTCAGCCATAGCTGCACTAACCAACAAGTAACAGGTAAGTAGCCGTACCACAAACTCCGAGTATCGGAGGGGGACTGCAGAAGTCCCCCCCAGGCCCCCACTCCTACAGCGCAGCAAGATGGAGCACTCCACACACCCATGTGTCAGCCATTGCAGTGCACACCTACACCCGACAGGTAGATATGTTACCTTACATGGAGGGCTGTCTGTGGATGGTAAACCATCACCACGACTCACAACACGGCCCCCACACCCACAGACCAGCAAGATGGAGCACCCTCCCTCTCACAACCATGTGGTAGCCATTGCATTTCACCCTCAAAACCAACAATTAGGTAGACTACTGTACAGGGCGGGGTGTCTGTAGGCATGAGGACTGTACTACGACTAACATGTGGGACATGTCACCTAGCAGAGGAACAGGTAGCACTGCTCCCTGTCACAAACATGTGACCAATGTGCACCCGGACATCAATTACAGAGTCATAGCCCACATGAGCCATCTCAAATGCAGTAACACGTAACGAGTCACGTCAGCATGCACAAGTCTAACTGGAGTACTGACCCACATGGCGTGCACTGTGCCAGTCATCACACACATCAGCAACACCATCCAAGTCTTGTCCATGTAGTCGTGTCTGCTTCTACCCTTGACATAGTACAACATCACCCATGTAAGTCTATCTCGTCCAAATGAAACATAGTGGAACCCCAGTAATGTCACATACACCACTGGACCCATGAACCACACAGCTACACAATGCACATTCAAAATCTCATCCATCTCATCATCCAGCCCCAGTGTCATGAAAGGTATATCATCTAAACAGTTGCCCCATAGACAGTAGTACAGCAAAGAGTCCTGCCGATGACCAATAATGTGTCTGCTGTGTCTGAAGCGCTCGTCACACTGTGAGTAACAACATACAAAATGTAGTCAACACCCCAAGAGCACTGCATTGCTGCACATGGGTGAGAGTAGCACGCACACCAAGGAATTGTACCATCTGCAATACGTCGTGTGGCATACAACCATTACTCACTCACTACAATGCTTGCTGTGGAATGCCCTTAAATGACAACAGTGAGCAGATATGCTGGCTAAGTCAGACATACACACACCTTTGTCTCTGTAGTGTCGTGTGGCCAAAACACGTCCCCTTCTGCACCCATATGTCACAGTATGTACCACAGTACCATATTTCAACACCAAAGCGTCCATGGGGCAATACCCCTTTTGCAATCTGCGTTTCCAAGCGTTGCATGTGAACCCCAAAAACATATTTCAACACTAAACCGTCCATGGGGCTGTACCCCGTTCCCACCAAAGCCACAAAATGTAGGGGTACTGCAACACACACCAATTGGCATTTCAAATCCGTCCCATGCCAGATGCACCCATCACACTATTCCATTGCCTTGATCACGCACACACATTGTAGAGACATACACACGCATCCGGCAAATCAGTGCACAACTGTGCACAAACTGTGCATGTCAGACATCTAACACAAACCCTGCAAGGTGCAACACAATAACTTTTCGTCTCCGCCCCACAGGTGACGAACAGCATGATGCTGCGGATGGAGACACCAGCCATCACAGCCAGTCCACAAGCCCCCCACACGGACTCACGGATGTGGAAAGCCTGGACACCTCTACGGACGAGGACCCCCGACCTGGCACATCTGGCGCGGCAGGGCGCAACAGCACCCCAGGACCCCTCCTACCCACCAACCCATCGTCCAGGGCTGGTGACCAGTCCCAGGCCCCTGCTGCCACGGTCATTGCGGCCAACACCACCGCCGCAACCACCACCACCACCATCACCACCACCACAGCCTCCCTGACCACTCTGCCATCCCAAGAGGTGGCACGAACCTCAACATCTACCCTGGGAGCCAGGAGGAGGCCCCGGGTGACCAATGTGGCGAGTGGGCAGGTCGGTGGCAGCAGTCCAGGTGGGAGGAGCAGGGTCAGGCCAAGGCCAACAGAGCCTGGGAGCCAAGCCCTGCCGCAAATAGCCAGAGTCCTTGGGGCCTATGAAGAGGCCCAGGGACAATGGGCCAGGTCAGCTTCCGACACGAGGGAAGTCCTTGGGGTGTTGAGGTCCATGGACGCCCACATGGGCCAACTTGTGGACCTCATGGGCCAGCTAGTGGTGGAGGTGAGGGCCCACTCAAGGCCAACCACACCACCTACGCCACCACCTGCTGGGGCGCAGGGACGTGCAACATCCAGTTCCCCTGCGTCCACAGCGAGTGGGCAATCCTCAGCCACCACCAGCAGTCCACAACCACGACCCCCTCCTTCCAAACGTGGAAGGGGCCGTCCGAAGAGGAAACAGATGTCCAGGGAGGACTTTGCACGCTCCAAACGCCAGTGAGTCAGCCAGCCATGGTGGCCACCCCCTGCATTCACTTGGACTACCATCCTACCCCACACTGCCAGTCGAGTGGCAAATGTCTGTTGGACTGCGGACCCAGGACAACATGGGTACACCTTGACCATCACGCGGACAGGACCGTCAACTCATTGTACAGCATGCACCACCTTCTTGATCACCTTTCCCACAATCACATGTCACCTTTTAAATAAATACACCTGTATCACATCCTATGTCATCTGCTATGTTTATTATCAATGGTGCACAAACGTCAGCATGTTCAGAAATTCATCTGTAGTGTGTTCTGTCGATAGGCCAGGAGAGGCTGTAGGGACCTAGGGGTGACAAACAGAACAAGAGTCCATTGACTGTGTGTGTCACACACTCATCACACAGTACTTGTCATCAGGCCTAAGCAATGTACACACATCTCACAGAGCAACAGGGCACAATGTCACAGCCACTCTCAGTGGCATACTACCCTGGACATGGACCATTGCCACACAGCACTCAGTGAACAATAGGCCGCCCTGACAATGCACACATACACCTACACAACTACAGCGACATCAGCCGTCGTACATGGTCACTCACCGTCAAGTGAAGTAGCGGGCGATGAGCTGCTGACGCTCATTCACTGCTTCCTCCTCTCCACTGTCCTCGTCACTGGACACGGCTTGGCCTGCAGGCGGGGGCCCTGGCTGATCACCGTCATCCACTATCAGGGGGATCTGCCTGCGAATCGCAAGATTGTGCAGCATGCAGCATGCCACAACTATCTGGCACACCTTCTGTGGGGAGTATGCCAGTGCACCCCCGGTGCGGTCCAGGCATCTGAATCTGGACTTCAGGAGTCCAAAAGTCCGCTCCACCACACGTCTGGTCCTCCCATGTGCCTCATTGTATCTGACATCAGCTGGTGTACGAGGATTGCGTAGTGGACTTAACAGCCAAGGCCCATTAGGATATGCAGAGTCACCAACAATCCATGCACGGTCCGGTTGCAGATTGGTCATCAGACGTGGGAGGATGCTGTGGCGCATGATGTGCGAGTCATGGGTGGAACCGGGAAACTTCGCACACACGTGTGTGATTATCATGTCCGCCAGGCACACCACTTGCACATTCAGGGAGTGGAAATGTTTCCGGTTACGATAGATGTGCTCCATGGCCTGTGGTGCAACAAGGCCAACATGGGTGCAATCAATTGCACCAACAACCTGGGGGATGCGTCCAAGTGCATAGAAAGCACCCTTCACCGCTGGCAAATCACGAGCCCTGGGGAATCGGATGTACCGGTTCCTGTACAGCATCATAGCTGACAGGACATCCCGTAGAACCTTGCTGAACATGGGCTGGGACATCCCACCTCCACTGCCCACCGTGTGTTGGAATGAACCGGTTGCGAAGAAATGCAGTGCAGCCATCACCTTAGCCGTGGGGGTGAATGCTGTAGGATACACCCTGCGAGGACGAAGGTGGGGTTCCAACATGGCACATAGGCGATGCAGGGTGGGCCGGTCCAGACGGAACTTCCTTATGACCTCCACATCCTCCATGTCTGCCAGCAATTGGTAGGGGCGATGTATGTTTGGTCTCCTCCTAGGACAGATGGAAGTGGACACATGTCAATGCAACACACAACATGGTATTTACACATACACAAAACAAAGATCACTGACAAAGCAATAGTATCAACGAACAGCTGACAAGTAGGGACAGCACAGCAACATTACTCTTACACAGGTCCCCTTACCAATAGCAAGGACCACTGACACATACCATTGCTATGAGCATGCACATGGGGATTAAGGCCATATTAGCTTGATAGGCATGATGATGGATTCAGACTGCATATGTGGGTAGCGGCAACACCACGGCAATATACCTAGCTGCTGTGCCTGACACCGCTTCCGAGGCTGGGTGAGTATGGCACAAACCAACAACACAACGTACACAGGCTGAGCGGTACACCAATCGCAGCAGCTTGGACACGCAGAAACAGCCCCAAGGGGGCTATATCAGTGTGGGAGGGTGACAGGCATTACCACAGCTTCCAGGGACTGCTGACTGCCACCCCTCAACAACACCTGCTGCTGCTGCCACCTGTCCACCTTAATGTCGACGACTCTGATGATATGTCCAGGTCCACTCACCAGCGAGGAGCTGCAGTTCCTGGATTCCGAGCTCCACGCACACTGCCCAAGGCGAATACCGGCAAAAGTCATGTGTGTGTAAGACAACTACAGTGTGTGTGGGAGTGCATGTGGGGGCACACATGTCGTTCATCCACAGCACTATGAGTCTGAGCCTGTGGGGTTCCAACATGCACCGCTTACCATGCTAACAACAGGTGGAAGGGGTATGTAGGCTCTCTGGTGTTTCCCCATGCATGTCCCTCCCGAGTGGTGGTACATGGCATTTTCATGTCAGACACCCAGTGACGCAGACACTTGGCAATGCATGATTCTGGGCAGCTATTGCTTGTGTGAATGGCTGGCTGGCTCCCTGCTGGCCTTCTCAGTCTCGGCAGACCTGGGCTGCACATTGACCGCCCAATCCTAGAAGGAAACTACACTGACTGTACAGTGGGTTACATGTGTCATTATTTCACAACTCTCAGGAAATGCGCTAACTCAGCCCTGTCGATTGAACACTCCAGGCCTTGTGATAGGGATGTGTGTGAGAGATGGTGGCACTGAATGTGACCTCCATTGCGGGGTGAGCCATTCACAGGGCGAGTACGTTGAGGGCTGCGCAGTGTTGGACACAGTGAGTCCACCCACAAAGATGTGTAGCCTTGTGAGCTATGTGTCGGTCTACCTGACAATGGACAGTAGATGTGGGCAGACTACACATTGCTCAAAGTGCTGGCATCCTGAATTGAATGGGATGGACAGGTACTGTGTACACACTCCCACCAGCATGCATTCACGTGTGGTGTAAACATGCTGTTATGCCATGTCCCATACCGTCTTGGCTCTGTTACACGTCTCTGTTCATTTAGGATGGGTCAGCATCATGCCACTGTTATTGGTGGATGTGGGTGATGCTGAGAAGAGTATGTGTGATATTCCAACCCTCATGTGTACCATCCCTGCAGTTGGAAGTCCACCAGCCCAAGGCCTTGTGATGAGCCATTGCATCCAAGTTGATGCTTCTGTGTATGTGTAACCGACAGTGCAGCCAATTCCACGAAGAGGGTGACGTCATCTGCCGTATGTGTGACCATGTTGCGGCGACTAATCGGGGGATGCTCCCTCGTATTGTCAGGTTGGCACGCCGCTGCATTTCACCACTAATGGTCTGCTATTGACAGTCACACAGCCTGTGGCGGATGCACGTTTGTAGGGGCATCAGCAGCAGGCAGGTGTACAGTACTGTGGGATTGTGTCTTTTGCAGCGAGAGGCAGCATGTGTCCACAGCCTACCCATGTTCTGGGTAATGTGATGTTAGTTGTGTGATGCAGTGGGTTGTGAGTGTACTCTGTGCTGGGTGCATCTTACATGCATATGCGATTCCTGAGGGTCAAGATGTAATTTGGGCACTCTGCATAGTCAATGCGTTCAGAGTCGTAGGCCTCAGGAACAGCCTGTAGTCAGCTGGAGTGGCAATTCACATGTATGTGTGTGGTACTGTGCATACTCTGATTTCGTCCTAAACACATGTGTGCGATGCCTCACCTCATATTCCTGATACTCACACATCCGGCACACTGTGCAACAGTAGTTGTGCTCGTGCGATGGACAGTTGTCTGGCATAGGCTCATGACCATTTTGGACTGTCATGTTGCAGTCAGTGTGTGTGGTGACACATTCTGCTCCATGCAGGTATGTCCTTGGCCTAATTATGTAGTGGTCATCCTTAACACCATCAGGAGAGTGGGTGTGTACACAGCGATGAGTGGCTATGGCCGCAGGGTGACAGTCCGGGTGTTGTTCCATGTGCACAACACATGTGTCACTTATTGGCGGGTTCATTACCTGTACGACAGCCATTACGTGTTGATTGTGGTTGCTGTATACATTTGCACAGGTATCATGCAACATGTGCACTTGGGAATGTTCTGTGCTGGCTCCCTTGCACATGTCTGTGGATTTGATGCCAAATGAGTGAGGCCACCTCGCTCTCCCTCATGTGTCAACTACCATGTGTGCTGAGGGACAGGGGACGGTCAACAGTGGTGAGGCATCGGATGGTGCAGCTGCACAGGAGCTGGGTGAGACTAATGTGACCGGCGCATCGGAGGGGGCAGACGTGTGCTGGATGACTCACAGGCCCATACGACAATTGCTGCGTCATCTGAGTACAGAGGTCATGTATCCATGTTTGCTAGCACAGGGGACGTGCACTCTAGCTCCTCTGCAGCCACGCGGAGGCCAATGCCCGCCCTCCCAACTACTTCCACTGGTGCAACACGTGTCGGCACAAGGATGACGGATAGAGTGTCTTTCACACCAGGCACAGCTGCCCCTGCGACCCCTGCTGCACTCAGTGCCGGGTCTGTTGGGCATGTGCGGCATCTGTGCGTGGGTCAGACAGCTCTCCTCAATGACTTTATTGCCCATGCCAACACCTTTCCGCAGTTGACATAGTTCATGGAGGGCCTACATTAACGCGTGGGTGGGCTACACCAGTATGTCCAATAGTTGTCCCCCCAGTCAAGGTGGTCCTTGAACTGGGCCACTGTCAGGCTGACATTCCTGACCTTCCCCCACCCCCCGGAAAGTGGCGCATCTGACAACAGCAGGGCACGAGTCCTGACAGAAGAGGTGGTGGCACGCAGACGTCATGACAGGTAGTGACGTCACGGAAGATGGCTTGCACCATCAGACTCATTGCCTCCCCTCGCTCACCCCACTGATGCGATTGCATCATGGGAGCACGCGCGTGTGCAGCAGCTCCAATCTCTCCCCAGAGAGGCCAAATAGTGTATGTGTGGCTCCATTCGCTCCAGTCATCGAGCTCACGGTAAAATAGGTGGGGGACGCCGTACAGCCGCATGGTACCCCGACTCGTGCCCTGGACAACAGTGACAAAGCATGGCTGTCTCCGGAGTCCAGATACACCACATGCAACACACAGTAGCTGTAGCTGCCCTAGCGGGCCATGCTGCAAACACCATCCCAGACGACATGTAGACACACCCCGGCGCGCAATGTCATAGCATCCGCTGCCATTGGCAAGGGACCCATGGTGTGTGATATGGGCCTCATGGTGAAGAGCCTCTGAGCCATCCCCTGCCAACGGGTGTCATGCAACTCACACACTTCGCTAAAACATTAGGTAGCTTTGCCTGCACACCAGGGCTCGAGTCCGGGTACCATGCGGGTGTACGGCGTCCCACCACTTATTTTACCGTGAGCTCGGTGACTGGAGCGAATGGAGCCACACATTCACTCTTTAGCCTCTCTGGGGTGAGATTGGAGCTGCTGCTCACGCGCGTGCTCCTATGATGCAATCGCATCAGTGGGGTGAGCGAGGGGAGGCAATGAGTCTGATGGTGCAAGCCATCTTCCGTGACGTCACTACCTGTCATGACGTCTGCGTCCCCCACGTCTTGTTCGGGACTTGTGCCCTGCTGCACACTGAGAATGTATTGCCTGCGTGATGTGACCAGGAGCAGGGTGCCATGACCTCCCACCCACCAAGCTCCACTGCCATCCCATGCCCTGGGTAGCCTGTGCAGGTGGACGATGTAGGGGTACACCTGAAGGCCAGGGGTGTAAATGTCTCAGCAAGGGCCTGGCTGACGCACATCAGTATCCAGCATGTCCCCAGAGGGAGGGCCAACGTCCACACCTGATGCAGCATAGATCGTGTGCCCGCCTGTTGTGCACACACTAGTCCACATTCATCCCCAGACAGCTGGTCTTTCCACATACCCAGAACAGTGGTAATCTACCCCGCCGGGTTTGTCCCCACACAGTCTGTATCGACACTGCATGTGTGCATCCACCCGTGCCACAGACCCACCTGTGCCAAGAAGCCCTCCCGCTTCACATGCCACATGTGTGTATTCCACAGTTGTGCTTCTCTCTCAGGGGCGGACATCCAACTGTCCCGTAGCATACAGACTGCACCCAGTCGGACTGGCATCCTGTTTGAATGTTAGGCACCCTCACACAACTACCTGTGCCACAGTGGTGGCTGTGCTGGCTATCGTGACTGCCATGGCAGTGTTGCTGTCCATGGCAGGGTACACTCACACACAATGCATACGTAGCTTTTCGTATCAGTACTCTGCACATCGGACTGGCCACTGTCCCTGGTGTTGTACATTGTTGCCGACTGTCTATGTATTCTGTGACTGGATGCTGTTGTTCCTGTAGTGGGTTGTGTCTGTGTAGTTGCTGTTTGCAGTTGTTACTGTGTGTGCATAGTTAAGTGAGGCACATGCCGTGAATGGTACCTCAACAATTGCAATGTCTGGTCTCACATTCCTATGTGTGTAATACGTGGCTGGGACTTCACTTCTTTCAGACTCTGCTACTTGTGTGTGTGATGTAGACGTGTGTCTGTAACACGGATTGTCTGCATGTATTTGGTGGTATTTCTGTGTTAATGTATACGTGTCATGTTTGCGTGCATGCAAAGCACAGGGTGTGTGTCTAGCCACAGGATGACAGGTAGCATGTGCAGAGTGTGCGGGTATGTGTGAGCTTACTGTCTGGCTGGCCAGCAGTGTAGGTGTATGTGTATCTTGTGATGAACATCGAGCCAGGGCACATGGCTTACTTTCAATGTGTGCATTTGGGAGGTGTAGGTGTGTGTCGTGTGTGTGGTGTGACTTTGGGGTAGTGTTGGTGTGTGTGTGTGCGCTCTGGCAATGTCGACTGCACACATGTGTTACCCAGGGGCATGGTCCGTGTTTGTATCCTTGTTCGGGTCTGTTAATGTGAGCACATGTGTGTATTGTCTGTTGCACAGTGTGTGGGTGTGTCCTTGCAGTTCAGGATGACTCCTACTTGATATGTATTGGCCATTGTGGGTCTGCAGGGTGTGTGAATGTGAAGATTGTGCCTTGTTCAATTGAGCATGTATGTACATTTTGGCGGTTCGCTCTCACTGTGCAGCCCTGCCCACCCACACTGATATCGTGTGTGTTTTGGCATGCATTGATGTGGCGTGCAACTGGCGTGGCTCCTATATTTGCTTGTTGAGTGTGATATCAGACTGTGAAGGTGATTGTACACATATGTAGGACTATGCTTTGTAGTGACCAGGCCGTCAGTGTTGATGTGATGATCTGTTGGGCCACGTCAGACTCTGACATGCCAAGGCCCACGACCTGTGGTATTTTACTGGGTCCACAGTGGCAGCAACTCATATGCATTGACATCCAATGTCACTTGACTACATGGTAATCTCACGAGTCCCGTGTACTTCACACACTCTCATCCTCTCTCATTCGTACTTGTCTACGATCAATAATTCTCCAGAGTCAGATATTAGCTTTAAGGCATTTATTTGAGCTTACTTCCTCTGTGATGCAGGATGTGGACACTACTGGCAGCGTAATGCATGTGGAGGATATACTTAGCATGATTACACATACAAAAGGGGGTACAGGTAGATGTGATAAGTCGTTAATTGTGGAAATAAGGCTTCAGAGTTAAGAATGCCCTGCCCTTGCTATGCTACAGTACATTAGCTCATTACTGAGGTGCCCTAGGCTGTGACACAGACAGTATTGGTTTACCCTACCAGACAAATTGACATCATAAGCACAGTACATCTAAGTCCCATGGTACAGGTTTACGACAATTGTGACTCCGACACACCTGCGTCAGAGGTGACATCAGAGCATGAGCCTACATGCATGCAGCATAGTCTCACATGTTGTTGCGATATGGTGGCTACTGAACATGACTCAATGCCCGGGGACATGTTGTAGGGTGTTGCATTTGTTGCCCATGCAAATGTCCTGGCACGGAAGTTCAGAAGAAGGTGAGATGACAGTTCTCAAGTTATTCAGCAGACAGATAAGCGTGCACTTACAGGAGCATGTGTTCAGGTGCGCGGCATGCATATTGTAGCATTGTGGTTCGTGCAATGTTGGCCATGTGGTCACTGTACACAGGTCCCATTCCTCAGCCTCCCCGTGTTCATGCAGGGACACGGGATATGGTGATGGACAGGGTGCATGTCCCGGAAATGTCAGGTGTCATGACGGTGGAGTTGATGGTAAGGTGTTTGTTTCCGAGTGCATGGTATAGTTGTTGCACAGCTGACTGGCCACTGCGTGCGGACGGCAAGCATAGGTACGGTGTTGCACATGAATGTTCAATTGTGGGTATTGATTTGGGGACCCATGAATTGACAGGTTGTCAGGTATGCGATACCTTCCTGCAGAGCATCCCTCGCATTGGTGGTATTTATGGATGACATCCAATGAAGCGGATGGTGGGTTACAACGTGTTCCTCGTAAGTTGTCCCTTGTAGAATCCGGATGGGACATGTCGGGTGACATTCGATGAAACTGTAATCCAGCATACGTTGTGCGGAGGCACACTGGTCCCATTGAGTGTGTGTCCTATTGCAGCCACAAACGCCATGCCCCCATACACTGAACAGTTCCTGTCGTGGGCGTCCAGGGGTGAGAACAGGTGTACCAGGTCCCCAATTGGACATGCCGGGTTGGAGAGACATAAATCCACAGGCCAGTGGTACGGGCACCTCCGACAGTAGAAAACGGGGATGACGCAGCTGAACATTTCAATGCGGTAAGTTACTCGATAACTTACATTCAGCATAGCCAGATTTGCACAGCCCACTATCTGTAGCAAGCTATTGCTGTACAGCTGCATCTGTCTGGCGTAGGTGTATAGTACTGGTGCACCGTCCATTTTGCTGCAGGGTGCTGTGATGGCGTGCTCCGGCTGCCTGGGCTGTCTGCTGAGTGCAACCTCCGACGTTGCTGGGTGTTCTTGAATGGATGTTAGGTGGCAGGACTTTGGGTATGGCTTGGGAGGCGGACACAGGCCCTCATCCCACATGCTCCTCTGAATGGTCAAGGCCAGTGGTGTCTGACTCTTTCCTGATTACTTGCATTTGAGCCACAAGGAGCAGTGGTATAATTGTATTTTGTGGTTTTATCTTTCTTTGATGTTCGGCGTTATCTGCCAGTGGATGGTTGACTCAGCATGGCTATGTTTGGGTTGTGGTTGTTACAATGGCTCCGTTCTCCTGCAGGATATGTTGCAATGTGATTTGGGTGTGGGAATGGAAGGACATTCACTGCTATCTGCTCTCCCGTGTGTGGGTGGGTCACTTTTTTTCCGCTGTACATTGGGACTTGTGTGTGGGCGTAGTGATTGTGAACACCTGTTCTCAGGCAGCAGGGTTTCTCTGTTTTGTACATTGCATGGCTTGTTATTGCGTTCAGGATGGTATAGGTATTGTTTGTTGTGACTGGCGTGCCTTTTGCGGTCAATGTCCATTGTTTGTGCTGTTCTGTGGCAGCTGCCGTGTGCTTCTCCATGCTTTGCACACAGGTGTGTGTCCTCTTTCGACGTCACTTTGCTCCCCTGTTCGGCACACTTGTGTGACTACGTTTTGGCAACTGTGAGTTGTCGGTTGTGGTCATGATTTACGCAGGGGGACCACGTGACACGTGCCTTCAGGGTGGGGCTGGTGTGTGTGGTGTGTTGTTGTGACCCTGCGGTGTTTGTGTGCAGCCCATGCGTGGCGCTGTCATTGGCCTCTGCGTTGTGCGCATGTTCGTCATCGCCGGGGCGCTGCGGTGCCGTGACGGGGACGTCACCTCCTGGTCCGGGGTGGTGGGTGCCCAGGATGTTGCGGGTTGATTATATTTTACAGGTGGGATATGTGTGGGTACAGTGTTGGATGTGTCCTGTCCCAACAGGGGTGTCTAGGGGGCCCATGTACAGTTTTTCCGCCCTTGCATTGTGTGCGGTGTTTGCATGCCCTTGTTGTGTGTCTGCCTACCTGCGTCGTCGTTGCGCGTTCACTCCTAGGTGCTGCATCAGGTACAGCATTGGGATGGCCTGGAGAGCAGGATTCATGTCGGAGTATGCCGGGTTGGTGTTTCTGTGGTCAACAATGTGGTTTCCGCCTCCTGTTCTCGTGCGGTGTCTCTTTGCCGTTGAGGCTGTTTGGTTGTGTCATCGTAATTTGTACGCCGGGCGGTACATCATTTCGTCGGACGGTGTGCCTCCGTTGGCTGGCGCCGCTACGTAAACGGGCGCACTTTGATGGCGGGCGGCGTTGCAGGCTTGCGGGTGGTATTTGCCTGACTTTTCACATCCTAATTTGGCGGGAGGGCGGGCAGTTGCTGGCGGACGGTAACTAGCGGTTTTTACCTCCGACCGCACGGCGGTAGTGTTTCCGCCCGCCATCGTAATGGGCCCCTATGTATTTATAATTTTTAATATGTTTCTAACAATTTATAATTTATTAAAATAATTATTTATCAATATTATTAAGTAAATATATGTATTTTATTTTATATATATGTATGTTTCATTTATTTTTACATTATATGTATTACTTATAATTTTAAACATTTTCTAATAATTCTAACTGTTTTATTTAATTATATGTATTATTTCCTTTATTTTACATTATTTTTTAAACATAAAAAAATGATATTTTTAACAACAATATTTTTAACAACGATATTTTTTTCTCGATATTTTTGTACTTACCATTATGTAGATAGGACTTCGATATTCTGGACAACGATATTTTTGCTTCGATATTTTTGTAGTTCGATGTTTTTGTTGTCGATGTCAGTGATCCGTTCACCTACAGGGATGTCCCTCAAAAAGGAGTTGGCTTCAGTCCCTTTGAACTGCTCTTGGATACCCTGTTAAGGGTCCACTCACCTTGGTTAAGGAAGGGTGGGAGAGAGCCCTCAACGAACCTAAGCACAACATAGTTGAATATGTAATTAGAATTACAATACAGAACACATCACCAAAGTGAATTTCAAACTGACTCTGTTGCCAGTTAAATTTAATATCAATAATACACTAAAGAAAGCAAAATGGACAGAATAATATAGTCCAAATGTGAGTATAAAATTAAATAAGTTCTTGGTTCATTGACACGTAGTTGGAGTGTAGATGCAGACAGCCGACACGTGTTTCGTCGTGTAGACGACTTTCTCAAGGCTCAAACTGTGACTGTTATGTCTGTACTTGTTAAATTCAAATCCGATCCAAAATCCCCTTGGTGTACCGGGGAATTAGGACAGCACAAGCTTCGGAATTATCCTCGGTGTAGCGGATAATGTCCCGAATTCAGACGTTCTCTCTCAAATGCGAAAGTGACACTTATACAGGCTTGGGACTGTGGTGCTCATTATGATAGACAAGACTACAATCCTAGGATTTCATTAAATAAATGCGATGTCCATAGTAGTTGCGGGGCAGCCCGTGTGTAAGGTGCTCCCTGCTTCCTTCGGAAGTGGACTGGGCCCTACCCTATCTTAGAGAAGAAGGGGGAAGTCACCTACTTGGTAGAATTGGCTATTCCCAGGAACCTTCACAGGGTGATCCATGTAAACAGGTTCAAGCTACATCACGAGAAGGCAGACATCACCATGTTGATGATAACAGATCGGGCAAGTCACAAAAGAGAGTGACCCTCTTCCAGATCTCCTATCTACTAACGCCCAGGATGGAACTGTGGAAGGAGTAGTTCTCTCCCCCACACTGACAGACCAGCAACAAAGGAACTGCTGAAGCAGTTTGCTGGAATGTTTATTTTCACCCCAGGTCTGATAACATGGTGTACCCTTGATGTTTACACCGGTGACAGCTTGCCTGTCAAAAGTAAGATTTACAGGTTGTCTGACCAGGTTTTTTTGTAAACTTTTTTTAGTCAACAACATGATATATAAACAACATCACATATACTTTGTGTTAAAACTTAGGTGCAGGTAGAAGATCGTACGCAAGTACCATCATAGTTTGCCAGTCAAAACAATTCACTACAAGTAAGGCTCAGTACTGTACATAGGATGTTTACATACAAGTATTAATCCACATAATGACATTGGAATACCAGGGAGGAGCATCCCCCAAGCAATCAATAAGGAGCGTTACAGCAGGAGAGATCAATCACATCTCTAACCATCAGTGTCTACATCCTCGTCACTGAGGTCACTCTCGGGAGCCAGAAAATGGTCACACAATGCCACTCACATTTCTAGATCCTCCTCCAGCTTTTCGTCAGTGTGAGAAGCTGGCTTAGTATATGGTGCACACTTATGTAAGTGGGCACCCTGCACTAATCCAGACAACCCTTATGGTAATTTTAGTGGTCTTAGACAACCTTAGAAAGCTCTCTAAGTGGTAGCTGTGGAGAGCAGCCTTCAGGTTTAGTCCAGTAAAGCAGCTTGTTTCACCAGAGCATAATCTTATTGTTATAGATTAAGTGAAAAAGAACCACACAATGGGGCCGATTCCGATCTGGGTCGGAAAGCCCTCCGACCGAGCCGGATCCAGAGTGTTTTCCGACCGAGCCGGAGTCCTGCAGTCCGACCGAGCGAGTACGATGCGGCCGCATGCTGCCGGACTCGATTCGGTCAGACTCCCATTGAAGTCAATGGGAGCCAGTCGTACGACGCGTACATGGCCTCCCATTGACTGAATGGGTACGTCGCAAACAAGTGCGCCCCCTACAGTGGGTACGCGTCGGTGCAACCCGCACCGTACATACCTGTGTTGGGGAGACCCATGGGTCTCCCCCTGTGTTCGACTCGTAAGGCTACGGGTTTTGGGGGGTCCGGCACGGACCCCCAAAGTCCAGCTCCGGGAGCTTTTTCGAGCCGGACGCTCCGACTCGATCCGGCTGTCTGACGCGTACATCGTACTTGCTCGGTCGTATAACGTCTCCATTGCGTGGTGGGATTCGTTTCCGTACGAGTCGGTCGGAGCGGTTCGGATCCGGAAACGGTTCGGTCGGAACACACGCGTACAATCGCATCGTACTCGCTCGCTCGTGCAGCTGTACGAGTCGGTCGGAAAACAAGCGTACGGCTCGTACTTTTTCCGGCCGGATCCCGTTCGGAGAGTTTCCGACCGAGATCGGAATCGGCCCCAGTGTATTTATAAAAATATGTATTTATTATAAGACACTCACTAACACATACAGATATCTCCTACCCGGAGATATACACAATGCACACTATACTTTGCAATAAAAACAGGTAAGTAGCACGAATACACAGTGGTCACTAGCGGGAGACCGAACAATATACTAACATATAGGTATGCGAACCACGACTCGAGTCAAGACTATACCCAGAACACGTAGAAGTGCCGGGGACCCAAAGAACAACCCAAGGTGAGTATCTAGGAACTCCACGGAGGTCGAGTGCAGTGTGGGAACACAACCCTGTACTCAATACAATTCAACGGGTAAGTCGCGGTTGCAATTTTAAAGAAGAAGGACCCTTCGCAGTGGACCCTGAAGAAACCCCATGGAAGACAGAAGGTTGGAGAGCCACCCCACACGTGGATACCCTAGGAACCAGGATACCTACACCAAGAAAGCCGGGTGCATAGGTGTGAAGTGGCGTCGGAAACCGCTGTCGAACTCAATGGAGGACTTCGGGAGGATGCCGCTGCTCAATCAATCAATCAATCAATCACAGGATTTGTAAAGCGCACTACTTACCCGCGAGGGTCTCAAGGCGCTAGGGAAAAAAGGGGGGTGCTGCTACTGGTCGAACAACCAGGTCTTGAGTAGCCTCCTGAAGGTCAGCAGGTCTTGGGTCTGTCGTAGGCTTAGTGGAAGGGTGTTCCAGGTCTTGGCGGCGAGGTGGGAGAAGGATCTGCCGCCGGTGGTAGTTCTTCGAATGCGAGGGACGGTGGCGAGGGAGAGGTCGGCGGAGCGGAGTTGGCGGTTGGGGACGTAGATGAGGAGTCGTCTGTTGAGGTAGGCTGGGCCAGTCTTGTGGAGTGCCTTGTGTGCGTGGATGAGGAGTTTGAAGGAGATTCTCCTGTCGACGGGGAGCCAGTGCAGGTTCCTCAGGTGGGGGTGATGTGGCTGTGGCGTGGTACATCGAGGATCAGGCGTGCGGAGGCGTTTTGTATGCGTTGCAGTCGCTTGATGAGCTTGGCCGGGGCTCCCGCGTAGAGGGCGTTCCCATAGTCAAGTCTGCTACTGACGAGGGCCTGGGTGACTGTTCTTCTTGTGTCTGTCGGGATCCACCTGTAGATCTTGTGAAGCATGCGGAGGGTGTTGAAGCAGGAGGATGAGACTGCGTTGACTTGCTTGGCCATGGAGAGCGTTGAGTCGAGGATGACTCCCAGGTTGCGTGCGTGGTCGGTGGGTGTCGGGGCTGCTCCCAGCGTCGTTGGCCACCAGGAGTCGTCCCAGGCTGAGGGGTTGGAGCCGAGGATGAGGACCTCTGTCTTCTCCGTGTTCAGTTTTAGTCGGCTGATCTTCATCCAATCGGCGACGGCCTTCATTCCTTCATGGAGGTTGGATTTGGCGTCGAGGGGGTCCTTGGTGAGGGAGAGGATCAGTTGAGTGTCGTCGGCGTAGGAGATTATGTTGAGGTCGTGCTGTCTGGCGATGCGTGCGAGCGGGGCCATGTAGATGTTGAACAGTGTTGGGCTGAGGGACGATCCCTGGGGTACGCCGCAGATGATCTCGGAGGCTTCGGATCGGAATGGTGGGAGGCGGACTCTCTGGGTTCTGCCGGCGAGGAAGGAGGTGGCCCATTCCAGGGCCTTGTCTCGGATCCCTGCGTCGTGGAGGCATGCGCGTAGAGTGCAGTGGCAGACAGTGTCGAAGGCGGCGGAGAGGTCCAGCAGGATGAGGGCTGCGGTCTCACCGTTGTCCAGCAGGATCCTGATGTCGTCGGTGGCGGCGATGAGGGCAGTCTCAGTGCTGTGGTTGCTGCGGAACCCCGATTGGGATGGGTCCAGGATGCTGTTTTCTTCGAGGTATCGGGTTAGCTGTTTGTTGACGATCTTCTCGATGACCTTGGCTGGGAACGGAAGCAGGGAGATGGGCCGGAAGTTCTTGAGGTCTCTCGGGTCCGCCTTGGGTTTTTTGAGTAGGGCGTTGATCTCTGCGTGTTTCCAGCTCTCTGGGAAGGTCGCGGTCTTGAAGGAGAGATTGATGACGTTGCACAGGTGGGGTGCGATGGAGCTGCTGGCTTTGTTGAAGATGTGGTGCGGGAAAGGGTCTGACGGGGAGCCGGAGTGTATTGTGCTCATGGTCTTGATGGTGTCCTCGATGTTCACGCTGGCCCAGGCTGGCAGGGGTCGTGGTCGATGGTGTGCGGCGGGTCTGGTGCATCGATCTTAGTTGGGGCTGTCTGGGTGTTGAAGCTGTCGTGGATGTCGGCGATCTTGCGGTGGAAGAAGGTGGCGAGGGAATCGCACAGGGGTTGCGACGGCGGGATGTCGTTGGTGTTGGAGCTGGGGTTGGAGAGTTCCTTCACGATGTTGAAAAGCTTCTTGCTGTTGTGTGCGTTGTTGTCGAGGCGGTCTTTGAAGGGAGATTCTCTTGGCGGACTTGATGAGGTGGTGGTGGTTACGGATGGCGTCTTTGTGGGCTGCGTGGTTGTCCGGTGTCTTATCACTGTGCCATTTCTTCTCTAGTTTCCGGCAGGTACGCTTGGAAGCTAGGAGTTCCGAGGTGAACCAGCTGGCTCTTTTGGTGGTGTCACTGTAGGTGAGTTTTTTCAGCGGGGCGAGGGTGTTGGCACAGTCGTCCATCCATCGTCTGGAGGTTGCAGGCAGCGTCGTCGGTGTTGGATGGGTCGGAGGGAGGGCTGAGAGCGAGGGTTGCCTGAAGTTGGTCTTCGGTGACTTTGCTCCAGCAGCGGCGTGGGATCTGTTGGGTGCGGTGGTGTGTGGTGGGTTTCTGGAAGGTGAAATGGATGCAGCGGTGGTTGGTCCAGAGGAGTTCCGTGGTGTGGCTGAAGGAGACGTGGGAGCTTGAGGAGAAGATGGGGTCAAGCGTGTGGCCGGCGGAATGGGTCGGTGTTGTGACGAGCTGGCTCAGACCGAGGTTGGCGAGGTTGTCGATCAGGGTGGTGGAGTTGCTGTCGTTGTTGTTCTCCAGGTGAAAGTTCAGGTCTCCGAGGAGGATGTAGTCGGTAGAGGTCAGGGCATGCGTGCTGATGAAGTCGGCGATGGAGTCGCTGAACTGGGGTCGGGGCCCAGGGGGTCTGTTGACAAGGGTGCCTCTAAAGGTGGTGTTGGGGTCCGTGTGGATCTGGAAGTGCATGTGTTCGGCGGTGCTGAGAGTGTCGTCGGTGCTGGTCGAGACCCTGATGGTGTTCTTGTGGACGATGGCGATTCCTCCTCCTACTGCGTTGACGCGGTCTCTGCGGGTGATCTTATAGCCATCTGGGATGGCTATGGCGATGTCGGGGGCGGAGGAGTCATTCATCCAGCTCTCTGTCAGGAAGGCGACGTCTGGTGATGATGTGTCGAGCAGGTCCCAGAGCTCGACGGCGTGTTTGCGTGCGGAGCGGGTGTTCAGTAGGCTGCTGGAGAAGGTGAAAGTGTCCGGTGGAACCCAAAGGTGGATTCAAGGTGAGAAGTACCTGCAAGCAGAGGGGACAGAGTCTATGCCACTCAGGAGTGACCAGGAGGCACGGAAGACGAATGCCCACTGATGTCGGGTGTTGCAGGAGAGTTGATGGTGAACTTGAAGCTGCAGCTGTGAGGACCAGGCCATGCTGTGGAAGACCAGGAGCCACTCACTAGCTGTCCCACGTCGGATTTCGAGAGTTGAGGGGGCGGTGTCCGTCGGGAGCACCAACAAGCCTTGGCAACTGCAGACAACATGGAAAGTGAGGAAGGTAGTGTCGGGACCAGCAAGGTCCAGGTGACTCACCACAAACAGGGGAGTCAGGGCAGGCCCCGAGCAATCCGGGGAGCCCACAGAAATCAAATAAGACCCTCAAGAGGACCCACAGGCCGGAGGCACTGGAGTCGCAAGAGGACCTCGAGCAGCTCACCAAAGATGCAGGTCCACGGTGCAAGTGATGCGGTGAGGATGACGATCTTGGTCACAGGAGATGCTTGAGGTTAGGGCTACTTGGAGCCTGAAGATCTTGGAGGAAGGAAGCCAACAAGCCTTTGCAATGGCAAGTCGACGTGGTGCACATGGGTTTGGTTCCTGCGTCTCTGACGAGGGATACTGGCCTCAAACTTGGTGAGAGGACAGGGCAGGCTTCGAGGGATGTGAAGAACCACCACATGTGTTTCTGAGCCTTTCGGAGTCCGTGGGAGCTCGGGTTCAGCAGACCGGTCAGCTTTGTTGCCGTGTCTGCAGATGCAGGTAAATGACTCCTTCACTTTAAGGGAGATTCCGTCAGGTGTCTTGGATGTCCACAGGCCTTGGAAGGTTCCTGTATGGAGAACAGGCACGGACATTGCAGCAGACAAGCAGGGCGACGAGACCAGGAGCAGCAGGAGTCTTCCCAGTTGCAGTCTCGATACCCAGAGCGAAGTCCAGTGATGTCCAGAGTGCCCAGACGGTCGAAGAAGAGGTGGTGTCTTGAAATGAATCTTGTCCCACGACGAATCTAGGGACCCACCTACAGGTAAGCCCTTAAGTACGCTAAGGAAAGGGTTGGGACGATTCAGGGTTCCCTCCCAGGGGAGGGGTCAGACAGTGGGGAGGGTACTCCCCATGTCCTTTGTCCAGTTTCGTGCCAGAGCGGCAGCCAACAGCTCCCTGAGCTGGTTTGAAATGGACTATGCAAGGAGGGCACCAAATGTGCCCCTCAAGCAGACAGTGGCACTGGCAAGCTCTCCCACCCAGCCCCAATACACTAAACCCTTTCTGGGAGGTGGTCACCTATTGTTCTGCCTTCCCCTGCTCGAGCTTGGCTCAGCAGCAGGAGGGCAGAATCGTGTCTCTGTTCGGCAGCAGCCATGTTGTGCTGTCCAGGTCTAGAAGACTGGTACCTGGAGCACTGAGGGTCTCCTGGAGGAGCTTTACAGTGCATGGAATCATACCTCCCACACCGTAAACAGTGTGGGGGGTATGATTCCAACATGTTTGATACCAAACATGATAGGGTTCATTACAGCCAGTTTAGAGATGGTCATCGCGTAATGACATATGGCCACTCTATGTATCGTAATGGCTGATGCACTTACAAGCCGGGAGAATGGACTCCGAAGGGTGTAGGGGTGTCCTGCTCATGCAGGGGCACCCTCACACTTAGAACTGAGCACCCTGCCTTCAGAATTGAAAGGCCTGCTTTAGGAGTGATTTATAGGTTTTAAGTGTAGTGACCTTAGATATAGGGAAACCTATATCTGTTGTAAGTGGTGCTAGGACCAGCTTGCACGGGCTGCAATGGCAGGCCTGTGGTTACAGTTTGAGTGAGCAAATTGCATGCTTCAGTCCATGGGGGACCCCTGGTGTACCTATGCCCTGGGTACCTCAGTACCATATACTATGGACTTATAAGGGTACACCAGTGTTCAATCTGGGATGCACCTAAGTACTTACCATATCAATTTAGGGGAGAAAGCACAGAAACTGGGGTCCTGATTAGCAGGATCCCAGTCAGACTAGTCAGAAACAGCATAGCACCAGCAAAAAAGTGGGGGTAACCATAAAAGCAGATCCTACTTTCCCACACAACCCCCCCCAAAAAAAAACATAAGGAGATGAGACTAACCTTGCCCATTTGAGTCTTCATTTTCTAAGTGGAAATATCTGTAGAGTCCATCTGCATTGGCATGGTTACTCTCAGGTCTATGTTCCACTGTATAGTCAATCCCCTGTAGGGAAATGGACCACCTCGAAAGTTTGGGGTTTTCACCCATTATCTGCATAGGCCATAAGAGGGGCTTGTGGTCTGTCTGAACAATATGAAGTGAGTGCCAAACTGCTATGGTCTCTGCTTCTTTGAGGCCCAGACCACAGCAAAGGCTTCTCTCTCAATGGCTGACCAACGTTTCTCCCTGGGGGTAAACCTTCTGCTGATAAAAGGTTGATCCTTGCCCTCTGCATTTAGTTGTGATAACACAGCCTCTACCCCTATCTCAGATGCATCTGTCTGGACAATGAAAGTTTTGGAGTAGTCAGGACTTTGCAGGATGGGAGCAGTGCACATGGCCTGCTTCAGGTCATCAAATGTCTTTTGACAGCTTACTGTCCATTGAACTTTCTTGGGCATTTTCTTAGATGTAAGATCATTCAGGGAAGTCACTATGGACCCATATTCCTTGACAAATCTTCTGTAGTACCCAGTCAGGCCAGAGAAAGCTCTGACCTGAGTCTGGGTAGTGGGAGCAATCCAATCCACAATGGTCTGGATTTTGCTCTCCAATGGTTGAACCTGGCCTCCACCTACAAGATGACCCAAGTACACAACATTACTCTGCCCTATCTGGCACTTGGTGGCCTTGAAAGTGAGGCCTGCCTTTTGCAGGGCCTCCAGAACATTTCTGAGGTGGACCAGGTGACCCTCCCAGGTGGAGCTAAAGACAGCTATATTATCTAGCTATGCTGCACTATAGGCTTCCAGACCTGTTAGGACTTTGTTCACCAACCTCTGAAATGTGGCAGGTACATTCTTCAGACCAAAGGGCATCACAATAAATTGGTAATGCCCACTAGGGGTTGAGAATGCTGTTTTTGGCTTGGCATCCTCAGCTAGTCTGATTTGCCAGTAGCCAGCAGTCAGGTCAAATGTACTCAGAAACTTGGCTGAGACCAAAGTATCTATAAATTCATCTGCCCTTGGAATAGGATGGGCATCAGTCCTAGTGACTGCATTGAGGCCTCTGTAGTCCGCACAAAGCCTCATCTCTCTTTTTCCACCATTGGTGTGAGGTTTTGGCACAAGGACTACTTGACTAGCCCAGGGGCTATCTGAAGGCTCAATGACCCCCAATTCCAGCATATTTTGGACCTCTGTCCTGATGCAATCCCTGACATGGTCAGGCTGTCCGTAGATTTTACTCTTCACAGGCAGGCTTTCACCTGTGTCCACTTCATGGGTACACCAGGTGGTCTGACTGGGTGTCAGGGAAAACATATGTCTGTACTGATTGAGGACTTGCCTATAATCAGCTTGCTGTTGGTCATTGAGGCTGCCTGCCAATGCTACTCCATCCACTGACCCATCATCAGGGTTCTGAGAGAGATGATCAGGGAAAGGATCACTCTCTTCCTCCTGTTCTTCATCAGTTGCCATGAGCAAGCCCATGTCAGCCCTGTCCACAAAAGGTTTCAGGCGGTTCACATGAAGTACCCTATGCGAACTTCTGGGAGCACCTAGGTCCACCAAGTAGGTGACCTCACCTTTTTGTTCAAAGATAGTGTGGGGGCCACTCCATTTGTCTGGGAGAGCTGCTGGGGCCACAGGCTCCAACATCCACACTTTCTGGCCTGGCTGGTAAACAGTCAAGACAGTCTTTTGGTCATGCCAAGCTTTTTGAAGTTCTTGGCTGGCCTCCAGGTTTTTGCTGGCCTTCTTCATGTACTCAGCCATGCGTGAACGCAGGCCAAGTACATAGTCCACAATGTCCTGTTTAGGAGGTTTGAGAGGTTGCTCCCAGCCTTCCTTCACTAGACACAATGGACCCCCAGGATGTCCAAACAGAAGTTGAAATGGGCTGTAGCCAACCCCCTTCTGAGGAACCTCTCTGTAGGCACAGAGAAGGCAGGGAAATAAGACATCACATTTTCACCTAAGCTTTTCTGGGAGTCCCATAATCATACCTTTTAGGGTCGTGTTGAAACTTTCAACAAGCCCATTGCACTGTGGATGGTAGGGTGTGGTAAACTTGTAGTTCACTCTACACTCTTTCCACATGGCAGTGATATAACTAGACATGAAGTTTGTACCTCTGTCTGTTAAGGCCTCCTTAGGGAAGCCCACCCTGGAAAAGATTCCCAGGAGGGCCCTGGCCACCACAGGAGCTGTAGTGGTTCTAAGGGGGATAGCTTCTGGGTGCCTAGTGGCATGGTCCACCACCACTAGGATGTAACTGTGCCCAGATGCAGTTGGAGGGTTCAAGTGACCAACAATGTCAATCCCTACCCTTTCAAAGGGAACCCCAACCACTGGAAGTGGAATTAGAGGGGCCTTTGTGGTGCCACCTGACTTACCATTGGCTTGGCGAGTGGCACAGGAGCGACAAAACTCATTGGTGTCTTCAGACATATGGGGCCAGTGAAAGTGAGGGACAAGCCTGTCCCAAGTCTTGCTTTGTCCTAAGTGTCCTGCAAGAGGAATATCATGTGCTAGGGAGAGGAGGAAACCTCTGAACTTCTGGGGTATTACCAACCTCCTGGTGGCACCAGGCTTGGGGTCTCTAACTTTATAGTACAGAAGCCCATCTTCCCAATAGAGCCTATGGGACCCACTGATATTCCCTGCTTCCTCGGCAGCAGCTTGCTGTCTAAGGGGTTCACGAGAGGGGCAGGTCTGCTGCTCCAAACTCAAGTCTGTCCTGGAAGGGCCCCCTGCCCCCAAGAACTCTGCCTGGTCAGGCCAAAGTTCCTCTGAGACAGTGTTTTAATATAATTGATATTAAAATTTAAAAAAATGGAAATTTTTAATTTAAATGCAGAAATTGTTGTTTTAGGAGTGGGATTTTGGGTTTATAGGGGATAAGGGTGGGGAGTGTTTTAAAATACTTGTATTTATTTTTAAGAAATTATGAGCAATTAATATTTAAAATAGAAATATTTTATTTATGAGCGTGATGGGTGTATAGGGGATAAAGGTGGGGAGTGTTTTAAAATAATTGAATTAAAATTTTAATAAATTCGAAATTTAAAATTAAAATTGAGAAAATATTGTTTTATGATTGGGATGTTGGGTTTATAGGGGATAAGGTTAGGGAGTGTTTTACAGTAATTGTATTAATATTTAAAATAATGATTAAGTTAAAATAAATTTATATCTATTTAAAATTAAATATTTGTTTGTAAAGTATAATTTTAATTGAAGTATTACAAAAATGGTTTTTATTAATACTTAAATATTACAATTAAATATTATGTATTTTAATATTTAAAAATTAATAATTATATTGTAATCAAAATATGTTATTAATATATATAAATAAGTCATATTTATCTAAAAATAAAAAATAATCATTAACTTATTTAAAAAAATAAAATGTATAATTTAGGGGCCTATTAGGATGGCGGGTGGACTTTCATCCGCCCGCCACCCTAGCGGTGCTGGGACCGGCTGCCAGTGGTGCGGCGGTCCCGCACCGCAATTAGGATGCCACCGCCACGGTGGCGGTGGCATGCCCCATCCAAACATTGTGGCGGGCGGTGCTCACAGCACCGCCCGCCACAATGCCATGGCTGCTCCTTGTGCACTTGCATGCACAACTTGGCAGGCACCGCGCGGTGCCTGCCACGTTGCGCATGCAAATGCAGGAGGGTACCATAGGTACCCCCCATGTGCACCCCCCACCCCCCAACACCCTGGGGGCCCGCAACGGGCCCCCAAATGCAGGATCCGCATGCCTTTCCATGGCGGCATGGAAAGGCTGCTCTCCGCCTGTATGCTAATATGGATGACGGTGTCTTCCAGACACCACCACCATATCCAGCCCCTTTTCCGCCCGGTCGACTGGTCGACCGGCGGAAAACCGGCGGACGGTCTTTCCGTCCGCCGGGGTCCCCCTGCCATAGTAATATGGCGGGAGTAAATGGGTGGCGGGTGGTGTATAATGGCGGGCGGATCGCCACCGCCATACGGGCGGTGGTGATCCGCCCGACATTATAATGAGCCCCTTAGTTTTTTGTATAGTATGTCGAAAACATAATATTTATATGTGAGTTATAAAATTGAAGAATAAATATTATTGTTTGAAATAATATTTTATATATAAATATTTTAATTTTATATGTTGACAAATATTTTAATTAATTAAGATATATAGTTTCAATAATTATTATAGGAAATATTAAAAATAATATTTCTTAAGTAGAGTATAGTTAGTGAGATTATATTAATTGTATTGGGGAAAAATGAGCTATGTTTAATGTCTGGCACCGCCTCTGACTTTATAGTGCTAGGAGTGGCAATAGTAAATTAATTTCGTTTAGTGTCCAGCACCTACTCTGACTTAATGCTAACTGGAGTGGGAATAGTAAATTAATTAAGGTTAGTGTCCAGCACCTACCCTGACTTGGGGGCTCATTACGATGGTGGAGGGACTGCCATCGCCGGCCCGGCGGTGGCGGTCCCTCCGCCATCTGCATGCCCATTTCCCCCCGCCAGATCAGATGGCGGGGGGAATCGTTCCCAAGCGTGGCGGGCGCTAAGCCCGCCTGCCACGCTTCCGCCACAGGCAATCGTAACGATTGCCTGGCGGAGCGGATAAGGCCGTGGATATGGGGCGGTGCTTGAAGGCACCGCCCGCCCGATCACAATGCTGGAGTCAGCCAGCCTTTCCATGGCGGTGGAACCGCCATGGAAAGGCTGGCGGAGGCTGGCTTCGGGGGCCCGCTACGGGCCCCTCTGTGGGGGGCAGTTGTGCACTGGGGGGTACCCATGGTACCCCCCTCCATTTCCATGTGCAGGGAAATGCACAACATGGCCATTTAACATTGCGGTGGGTGCTGCAGCCAGCAGCACCCGCCGCAATGTTAAATTGCCAGATGCGTCCGCCGTGGTGGCAATCGCATCATAATTAGGGGTGCGGGACCGCCGCATGACAGGCGGGCGGTCCCGTTACCGCTAGGATGGCGGGCGGACTCAAGTCCGCCCGCCATCCTAATGACCCCCTCAATTCTAACTGGAGTGGGAATAGTAATTTAATTAAGTTTAGTGTCCAGCACCTATGCTGACTTAATGCTAACTGGAGTGGGAATAGTAAATTAATGAAGGTTAGTGTCCAGCACCTACCCTGTCTTAATTCTAACTGGAGTGGGAATAGTACATTAATTAAGGTTAGTGTCCAGCACCTACCCTGACTTAATTCTAACTGGAGTGGGAATAGTAATTTAATTGAGTTTAGTGTCCAGCACCTACCCTGACTTAATGTTAACTGGAGTGGGAATAGTAAATTAATTAAGTTTAGTGTCCAGCACCTACCCTGACTTAATGCTAACTGGAGTGGGACTAGCAAATTAATTAAGTTTAGTGTCCAGCACCTACCCTGACTTAAGGCTAACTGGAGTGGGAATAGTAAATTAATTAAGTTTAGTGTCCAGCACCTACCCTGACTTAATGCTAACTGGAGTGGGAATAGTAAATTGATTAAGTTTAGTGTCCAGCACCTGTCTTGATTTATTATTAACTGTAGTGGGAACAGCAATTTATATACATGTATTAATTTGTCAACTTAAAAATGTAATATAGTTTGTAGTAGTAATGTCTTTTAATTATAACACAGTTATAAATGGTAATAAATAACAATATATATATAGTTAATTATAACATATTATTTAATACAGTAAATTTAATTAAAAAAATATTTTTACATTAAATACAACATTAATGAAATGATACAGAAAAAGTAGGCATTTAAATTTTTAATAATGTTTATTTATTGTAAATGATTTTGTAATGAACAATAAAAATATTTTATTAAGTGCATATAATATAAATCAAGACAAATAGAGAACAAATATTATTTATTTGACAGACACAAAATAGTTTGTACATATGTATATTTTTACATGTAATAATTATGAAACAAAATGTTTTAACATTGATAAAAAATTTAATACAGTTATGTAAACTTTGAAAATCAAATAATGTAGTTTTACATTGGTTTAGAAATATTTGAGTAAAAAATAATTTTTAATAACAGTTCTTAACTATAGTTTTGTATTCAGAACATTTGGTATTTGGTTACATATATTGTTAATTTTTTATCATATAATTGTTTTCACAATTATATAACACATTTTCATTTTTATAGTTTGTAACATTTTTTAAACAAATAATAATACATTTAAATTAATATTATTAATATATAAAATATTAATATTATTAATTTTTACCTGTAAAATTTGTATACATTTTTTTATAAGGTTGACATTTTTTAAACATTTAATAAATGTATTACATGTTTGTAATCAATGTTGTGTATAACTTGCACATATTTGGAATTATAATAATTATTATATGTTTAATATTATTTATTATTATAATTTTACAATGCTGGAAAAAATTTAAATAAATATAAACATATAAGTTATAAATTGTAGTATTTTAATTAAACATTTTACAAATTTATTTACAATGTAATAAATGTATTTTGTTTAAAAACATGTTATTTTTCATGTTTAAAGCTGCCATATTTGTTTGCAGCTTGTATTTTGTAACCGCTCCCGTTTGTTTGGGTTATTTCGGAGGGGACAAGCTTGCGGTTGGGAGTTGCGTCGCATCTAGGAAGGTAAGATTAATTTTCTTTATTTTAACTATACTTTTAATTTAATTTGAAGGTAGTTAGGTTGTACTTAGTGTGTGTAGTGTTAGGTTTCTGGAGTTGTGGTGTTTTTTATGTGTACGTTAGCTTTTAGAGACTTATGTACCGTTTATTTTTGAGGCCTAGTTTAGAAAACTTAAAATACGTTGGGAAATGTGTGAATATCGTGTGTATAATGTTTGCAATACTATTATAATGTTTATTATGTCTATATTTGTGTGGGTGGGAATGTTGGTGTTTTTTTACAGGTTTTAGTCGTGAAAAGTGGCGGTTACTGAGAAGATTGCGTTTTTATTAAGGAAGTGTATATTAGTTTAAGTAACTAATAATTAATTAACACTTTCTTAATTTTTCGGGTTTCAACGGAGCGTTTCTTTTTTTAAAACAATTTTTGGTTTTTTTTATGGTTTATCGTTTTTGGACTTACGGACGGAGGATTACTTTTTAAACAGTTGTATTTTTCCATTTTTTGGGGGGTATTTTTTGTTCCATTGGGATTATGAGATACCTGGATTGTTTTACAAGAGTTCGGATTTTCTTTCTACAGCTACGGAAACGGTAAGTTATTTAAATTATTTATTGTGGGTGGGAAATGCTAAGAGAGTTAGTGTTATTGTTGTATATATTTTCATATATTTAATTAATGTCTATATATATATTTATTTTTTTAATAAACATATATTGGACAAATTAATTATTTTTGTGAAAATATAATAATTATATGTATGCATTTGAATTATTTTTACAGTAAAGCATTACATATTTTAAACTGCATTTATGATTTATAGTAGGCTTTTAGCAATTATTTCTAAGTATTCTAGGCCTCTTGTTGTTGGATATAGTCTGACTTGATGTTGTAAGTATTCAAACATTTGTTTAGTTTGTTTGGATAGTTTAGGTCTGATTTGTGTTACAGATTGTTCCATTCTTAGCTGTTGGTAGCTCTGTTCTTTTTGGAGGGAGAGTAGGAGTTTGTGTAGAGTAGGTGGACCTCGTCCTGTTGTTGCTTGGAAGGCATTATGCCAACCTTCAACAGCATTGTTTGTTTTTGCCTCTTGGTTTAGTGTGCTAAGGTATACATTCCACCATGGAATTTGGTATTTTGGTTGCCTTCTATGCCCTGATTTATGGAGTCTTCCCACCCAGGTATCTTCAAAATAGTCTAGGAGGGGATTAGGGGCTGATTACGATGGCGGCCGGAAAACCATTCCAACCGCCGTGGTAGCGGAAATTAACCGCCCGCAGGTACCGCGGGAAAACCGGCGATCAAATCATGATGAACCGCCAGAAAAATCCGACCGCGGCGGACCGATGCCACGAAAGACCGCCGGTAGCGTGCGGAGCAGGTTAAAATCCGTCCGCGGCGGACGGATCTGCTGCGGAAAGACCCAAAACCTCCGCACGGTCAGGGGATTGACCGCACGTTAAATTAGGATACCATTGCGGTGACAGCGGAACGAACCGCTGTTTACGACCGCTGCGATCGCAAGCATTGATGAATGGGAGAGCCGGCGGAAGAGCGGTTGTATACCCAACGCCGCGCTCGCTCCGGAACAGCAATGGCGGTCGACAAATAAACACACAACAAGGCTACCAAGTGTGGCCATTAACCTGGCTCAGCCTCAAAAAACACCTAACACACCCCAATGACACATCCCCATGGCAACAAAAAAATACAAATCCCAGGTCAACCCACACAACACACCTGACAGGAATACACCATTTTGACCCTCCCACATAGCTGAGTATAAAACCAGCCCCTTCCCATACCACAATCCTTTGCACTACTCCACTACTGAAGGGCCCAACCCCACAGCACAAAGGAGAGGCAAATCTGCACACATCACACCATCACAACAACACATACACCACACACATCACCATCACCACCTTCACACCTGCACCTTTAACCCATTTGCACATCACACACCATGTCACAGACGAAAATGCCCAAATTCACTGACAATGAGTTGTCAGTGATGGTAGATGAGGTAATCAGAGTTGAACCATATTTGTTTGGAAACCTGGTCTAACAGACACCATTAGCCACCAGAATGCAAATGTGGGCAAGGATAGTCAGCAGGGTCAATGCAGTAGGGACCATCCCGCGCTCCAAGAAGGAGATCATGAAGCGGTGGCATGACCTCAAGAGCAAGGTGAAACAGAAGAACAACAAGAACCTTGAGCTGGCTCAGAGGACTGGCGGTGGCCCTCCCATTCCACTACAAACATTCACGGCATGGGAGGAGAAGGTGCTTGGCATACTGCATCCAGAGAGTCTCACAGGAATACCCGGGGGAGTGGAGGCTGGTAAGTACCAACAAATGTCTACCATCACACTGCTATGTACTATCTTGCACAACTACAAAGCTACACCTCCTAGGTCAAAATGCATGCATGTGCACAACACTCTCCCCAACACATGTCTCACAGTTCCAACATACACTCCCTCTGATTCACCCCAAAGGTAGCTAGCAATATTACCATGGGGGCAGGTGTACAGGCAGCCAGCACTACAACTCCCACCAGGCCCCCTTGTCCCACAGCTGAGCAGGATGGTACACTCCTCCCACTCATAACCATGTGGCAGCCATTGCATTGTTCACCTTCACCAAAAAGGTAGGTAGCCTTCTGAACAGGGAGGGGTGTTTGTGGGTGGGAAGCCTGCACTACAACTCCCACCAGGCCCCCTTGTCCCACAGCTGAGCAGGATGGAGCACTCCCCCCCCACCATGTGGCAGCCATTTCATTGCACTCATCAAACTTACAGGTAGGTAGCCATCTCAACAGGGAGGGGTGTTTGTGGGTGGGAAGCCAGCACTACAACTCACCACAGGCCCCCTTGTCGCACAGCTGAGCAGGATGGTACACTCGTCCCACTCATAACCATGTGGCAGCCATTGCATTGCTCACCTTCACCTAACAGGTAGGTAGCCTTCTGAACAGGGAGGGGTGTTTGTGGGTGGGAAGCCTGCACTACAACTCCCACCAGGTCCCCTTGTCCCACAGCTGAGCAGGATGGAGCACTCCCCCCCATCCAGAAGCATGTGGCAGACATTGCATTGCTCCCTTCAAACTTACAGGTAGGTAGCCATCTTATGCTCTCTTGTCCCACCCCATAGCAGGATGGAGCACTCCCCACACCCCACATGTGTCAGCCATTGCATTGCCCACCTTCACCTAACAGGTAGGTAGCCATCTTAACAGGGAGGGGGTGGTTGTGTTTTGGAAGCCTGCACTACAACTCCCACCATGCACCCTTGTCCCAAAGCTCACCAGGATGGAGCCCCCCCCCAGAAGCATGTGGCAGACATTGCATTGCTCCCTTCAAACTCACAGGTAGGTAGCCATCTTATGCTCTCTTGTCCCACCCCTGAGCAGGATGGAGCACTCCCCACACCCACAACCATGTGTCAGCCATTGCATTGCCCACCTTCACCTAACAGGTAGGAAGCCATCTTAACAGGGAGGGGGTGGTTGTGTTTTGGAAGCCTGCACTACAACTCCCACCATGCACCCTTGTCCCAAAGCTCACCAGGATGGAGCCCCCCCACCTAGAAGCATGTGGCAGACATTGCATTGCTCCCTTCAAACTCACAGGTAGGTAGCCATCTTATGCTCTCTTGTCCCACCCCTGAGCAGGATGGAGCACTCCCCATACCCACAACCATGTGGCATCAATTCCCCTCAACTGTGTCACAGTACAGGTAGGTAGACAGTGCATGCACCCTGCCATTCCTCTAAAAAAGCATGGAGCCATATGACCACACCACCCCTCACATGTCACCCAACATGGCATACATCCAATAGTCACTTCCTGTGTGCAGACAGCCAAGCGTATGTAACTGTCACATAAATGAAACATTAAGCCAGCAAGTCACATTGTGAAGAAATTCAGGGCACAATCATGTCCAGCACTGAATGCTATGTGTAAGTGCCATGGTGGCAGAGCATGAAGGCCCATATGAACACAAAACATGCAAGGTCAGTTGTTTAAAGAAAGTAAAGTACATGATATTACAAAGGTATGCAGAAGATTACAATGGCTAGTTCTTGCTCAGTTGTAACGTCTTCATTGCAGAGCAAACCAAAAAGACAAATTACATAAAGTTGATGGTCTGCAAGTCGGTAGATGACGACATGTCCTTGTAATCACACAAACTGTACGTGGAACATGGTATCTATTTACATGTCACACCATGGACAAGTAATGTATGTACCTACACATCATGGCATGATGTGCAGTACCTTGCAGCCATACAAAGTGATATCAATGTAAACTGTGTGTTGTGACACATGTAACATCCAAACATCTAACACCATGCTTGTGGGGTGCACTTTAATGACCATTTCACCTCTGTTCAACAGGAGATCAACAACTGACTGCTGCAAAAGACAACACCAACCTGCAGAGCCAGTCTCCACACTCGAAACATGGACTCACGGATGCAGACTCCATAATTTTCTCGGATGAGGAGCACCAACCTGGCCCGTCCGGACTGCCAGGGCGCACCACGTCCCAGGCCCCCACTGTCCCCACCACCACCACCACCTCAGCAACAACAACCGCGCTGACCCCTGCTGCAACGACCTGTGCGGCCTCAACCACCACCACCACCACCGCTGCCTGCAGCACTCGCCCTGCATCAGTGGTTACCAACACCATCACACAATCAGAGGAGGGCAGGGAGAGTCTGCGGGTGCATCGAGTGGCAACGCCACAGGTCCGGGACAGCAGGGCAGGTGGGAGGGCAACTGGGGGACAAAATCGAGAGGACACTGGGACCGAAGCCCTGGCCAACATCGCCAGAGTCCTTGGGGCATACGAACAAGCCCAGGGACACACGGGCCAGGCTCTGGAAGAATCGCGTGAGCTCCGCCTGCTGCTGAGGTCCATAGACACGTGTATGGGCCAAATCGTGGACCTCTTGGGCCAGCTTGTGGGTGTTCTGAGGGACAGACCTGTGGCCCAAACTACGGCTCAACCCCCCTCCTGTGGCCCACAGGATGATCCCCCCACCAGCCCAGCTGCGGCCACAGAGAGGGGTGAGCAGCAACAGGATGACTCCTCAGACACCGCTGATCCCGCAGCAGGAGCCCCCCCTGGAAAACGCAAGAGGGGCCGTCCGAGAAACACCATGGGAGGATCACGTGGCAAAGCACCAGCCAAACGCAAGTCAAAGAGACAGCCATGATAGCACCTCTATTCACGTTGACATTGACTTTGTTGACTATCCTTACCCACACTGCCATGTTGATGGCAGGTATCTGTTGGACTGTGTCACCTCATCAATGTGGTGACTACTCTATTGTCTTGTTTGCCATCACTGACAACTCATTGATTCACTTAGCACCATTTCTTGAGACATCACTTGTCTGTCATAACCACTCAATGTAAATAAACACTCTTTACACACCTATGTCTTTGTGTCAGCTCCATGTTTATCACAATATGTACAATGTTGACTCAGAACACAATGTACCAGAAGCTCCGATCGTGACGAGGCATTGAGAGTCTGAAGGGACCTAGAGAGACACAAGAGAACGACATTTACTTGTCAGGTGTTGGCATCACAGCCAGTACACAACACTAGTCATCAAGGTACACAAACCAGCACACATCACAAGGAGAAACAATCTCAACATAGACATCATGTAGCTGGTCAGGACTCCACTGTGCCACAAACATCAGCCATCAGCATGGAGCCAACAACAGGCAGCAGTCAAAAAGCTCCTCTCGGACTTATCACCACCATCAAACACAGCAGACAATGGCACAGTTGTACAATGTTACTCACACTCAAGGGAAGTAGCGGTTGATGAGCTGTTGGCGCAGGTCGACACCTTCCTCCTCTCCACTATCCTTGTCACTGGACATGTGTGGGCTTGCAGGGGGGGGGCATCTGCGGTGCATCATTGCCCAGGAGCAGGGAGATCTCCTTGCGCAAGGCCAGGTTGTGGAGCATGCAGCATGCAACACTTATCTGGCACACCTTTTGGGGAGAGTACATCAGTGCACCTCCGGTCCTGTCCAGGCACCGAAACCGAGACTTCAGAAGCCCAAAAGTACGCTCCACCACACGACGTGTCCTCCCATGGGCATCATTGTAGCTGACTGCACCCGGGGTCCTGGGATTCCGCACTGGGCTCAGCAACCAAGGCCGGTTGAGATATGCAGAGTCACCTAGGTGTCAGATACACAGAACAATTTTGTAACATAACTGTAGCTGCGGACAGCATGTCACACATACAGCACAATACTTGACTCAGCTAACTCACCTACAAGCCACGCACGGTCAGGATGCAGATTTGCCATCATTTGTGGTACGATGCTGTTACGCAGGATGTAGGAGTCGTGGGCTGAGCCGGGGAATCTGGCACAGACATGTGAGATGATCATATCTGCCTGGCATACAACCTGCACATTAATGGAATGGAAATGCTTCCTATTCTTGTAGATGTGCTCACGTGCCTGTGGCGGAACCAGGCCAACATGGGTGCAGTCAATGGCACCAACAACATTAGGGATGTGGGCAAGGGCATAAAAATCAGCCTTCACAGCTGTCAAATCCTGTCTTCGTGGAAAATGGATGTAGGTGTCCTTGTATACCATCATAGCGGACAGGACATCACGTAGCACCATGCTGAACATTGGCTGCGAAATCCCACCTGCGCTGGACACCGTGTACTGGAACGAACCAGTTGCAAAGAAATGCAGGGCCGCCATCACCTTACATGTTGGTGACACAGAAGTTGGATATGTTCTGCGAGGCCTCAGATGGGGCTCCAACTGGGCACATAGGTCTTGGAGGGTTTGCCGATCCAAACGGAATTTACGGATGATGTCCACATCCTCCATGTCCGCCAGCAATGTGAATGGACAATGCACATTTGGTCGCCTCCTACATAAGATAAAAGGGGACACTTGTCAATTCAATTCCCCTATGAGATGTGTCCAACATCTTACATCTTGACTGACACAGCGTCAACAATGACTGGCCTGAAACAACAGCTTACAGCACAAGTCACATGCAGAGACAACTTGACCCCAAGTAGTTGTACACGTGTTCAGTATGTACGTACTGAGTACACCCAAGACAGATTCAGACTATGTGAATGTAAGATGGGACATTCCGACATCTTGTGTCACCAGCCCTGAGAGTACTTGACACAGCACATGTCTGAAACAGCAACACTGCTGTCTTCTACGTAGCTGCTGTACCTGCCACACCTTCTTGCGTGAGTCGGACAGGGCACACATTAACAACACAATGAGCACAGTGTGTGCATAAAGATCAAGTATCAACATGAGTTCAGCAATCTACACAGTGAAGTAGGCACATTAAGTCGTCAGTCCATCATTACTGTGTGTTGCTTAGCCATCTCACACATTGACATATTTCCATATTTGAGAGTCCATCACACAACAGATCTGTGTACATGCACAACAACACCATCAGTGACATGTGAGGGAGTACATGCCAATGCATGGAATCCAGTGCAGTGACATGGCATGTGAAGACATCAGTGAGTTAAATGTCACACTAGCATTCAATTTAACTATCTGGTGGCATGATTCATAGTATGTGTGGAGTGTTCAATAATGAGAACTGGCCATTGCCATTGCTACAGCATGATGTGTCCATAGGTGCCCTAAACGTGCACCGCCACCGCAATCACGGTCATTGGCACCAATAGAAAAATGACAAATCGCGGTAGCGACGGCCTGTGCCCCGTGGTGTGACACCACCAATGCCCATGCCCATTCAGCCAATGGGAACCGCAATCGCGCTAGTGGAATACACATTTGAAAATCGCGGTAGGCGTGCTGCGCCACCGCGGGGCCGGTCATTGGTTACAATTGAAAGATGCGCGATTGCGGTAGCGACCGCCTGGGCCCCGCGGTGTGACACCGCCAATGCCCATGCCCATTCAGCCAATGGGAACCACAATCGCGCTAGTGGAATACACATTTGAAAATCGCGGTAGGTGTGCTCCGCCACAGCGGGGCCAGTCATTGGTTACATTTGAAAAAAGCTGACCTGGAACACCAATTGCAGCAGCTGAGTACCACTGAAACAACCCCAGGGGGCTATATATGTCTGGGAGAGAGCCACACATTTCCACTGCATCCAGACACTGCTGCCTGACATTCTTCACCACCAACTGCTGCTGTTCCTGTCTCCTGGACCCAGTGATGGCGAGAACTGAGAACATCAGGGCCCGTCCCTTCAGCAAAGAGGAGCTGGAGGTCCTGGTGGACGAGGTGCTTACACACTACGGGAGGCTATATGGTGCTCCTGATGTAATGGTAAGTGTTCCAGAGTGAAATTTGGAGAGTGCAAAGAGTGCTCACATGATGTTGCTCTGCTGGAGTATGTGCCTGTGAGTGCAAGTTTGTGTGATACACTGCATAGCATGCTAACTTCATGTCAATGGGGTGTGTAGCCTTATTTCCACAGATCCATGGCTGCATTGAAGGATGGGAGGGACATGCAGTGTTTTCGCAGCCATACAGTAACACTGCTGGTTTGGGAAGTGGAAGTCAGAACAAACATTGCCTGTGCTAATGGATGTCAGAGTCCATTCGCTTTTCACATGCTCATTTGTGACATTACAAATGTGTTTCGTCCAGAGGGTACTAAAGGATGTGTGAACACTTTTCATATTGTCACCATGGATATGTGAGCATTATGCACAAGATTGGAATGCCTGAGGGTGACACTCTTGTTGGAAAATCGCCTATGACACATCAGATTGATGTACTTCTGAAACATCCTCCTTCCATTGATTTCATAATGTGTACTGACTCGCATGTGTAGGCAGTTTGCCCTCTCATATTGTACATGCATGTGAATGTTCAGATGGGCCAGTTTTAACCTCAGTGTGAGTCCCCCTGGCCTGCACAGATACTGCCCAATTTGACAGGGAACCATCAGTAAATGGACAGAGTGAGACATATGTGTTGTCTGCCAGTCTGTTTCTCAATGAGCTATCTTAGGCCTGATGATTGCACAAGACAGACCTTGTGAGAAGGGTGTGAGAATGTGAGATCATGTCCCTAGATGTGACATCCACGACACAGTGTGCCACTCACAGGCCAAGGCCATTGAGGGGTGTGTAGTGTTGGACACAGTGAGTCTTCCCCAACACATCATTCCCGACATGATGTATGTCTTGCTCCCTCACATACTGCATCACAGATGAGGGCCTTCTTCACATTGCTTTGTGTGCTGCCATTCTGCATGTGTATGAGATGGCCAGGTCCTGTGTCCATCCTCATACCTATATGCATTTCAATCCGATTATCTGATGCAAATGTACTACGTGTCCTGCTGTATGGCCTCTGCTCCAGGTTTCTATACAGCTGTGCTAAGTGTTTGCATGCTCTTGTACTGAGACACAGTGGAACATGTCCCAGTGTCCCAGAAACTTCCTCTTCTTGTCTCCCATGCCTGCAGCTTAAAGTCCGCCTGCGTAAGGCCTTATGGAGGGCCATAGCACGCAAGGTGCGGGCTCTGGGTGTCTCCAACCGACGGCACACACACTGTCACAAGAGGTGGGATGACATCCGCCGGCTGAGCAAAAATGTGGCAGAGATGACGCTGGGGCTGCTCCCTGGAGTGGAAGGTTGTCGCGCAGGAGCATGACACCACTAATGGCCTGTATCTTCGCTGTGACACAGCCAGAGCTGGATGGACGTTTGAGGGCCCATCAGCAGCAAGTTGGGGGTGAGTATTCTGCGAAGGGTGACTTTGGGTGTGAGTGACTGCATGTATCCCAACCCTGCGGCAGTGTTGAGCTCTGTGATGTTTCTAGTGTGATGCAATGGCTTGTAAGTGGCCTCTGTGTTGAGTGCAGCTGTCATGCATTTTTGCTACATGTACTTTCTCATGTGTTTAAGATAATGGCCCTTGACATTGCAAGATGAGATGTGGACTCATGCCATCAGCTGCATTATGGGTATCATAGACATCACCGGGAAGTGAACAGCTGTGTTCCTCATCCTAGTGTGCTTTCGTCGATGTGTGCAGTGCCTGACTTTGAAATTGTGAGAACTACACATCTGACAACAATGTGCAAGGGTCGTTGTGCTTCAAGGCACAACATGGTGGACATCAGTAGCTCATGGCCATAGTATAAGGACATTCTGGAGTCAGTATCTGTGTTGTACCCTTAAGGTGACTCCGTATGTGACAACATGTTGAGATGTACATCTATCTCACCTACAGGCACGTAGGTATGCTTACAGGAATCAGTATGTCAGGTAACAAGGAGGCACGGGCCAGCTATTTGGCAGTGTGATCGTCACATGGGTCATTAATGCCAACTATGCATGTTTCCATGCATCTTCTGACTTTTGCATGAAGCTTGCACATGCAGACTGCACAGGGTGGTGTGCAACATGGGGGTATCATATTCTGGTTTTGTGCTTTGGTTGCATATGATGTTTGTGAGTAGGGCACTTTACTGAACCTACGTCTCTGTCTTTTGCAGCATCTACCGAGGGCACAGAAGGACAGGGGATGGACACCAGTGGTGAGGCATCTGGCATGACTGCTACACTTGAGCTCACTGACACTGATGTGACCAGCGCCTCGGAGGGGGACAGGAGTGTCCTGGAAGAATCACGCCCAGAAACACCAACCTCAACATCATCTGACTCCAGCGGTGACTCCTCAATGTTGGCGGGCACAGGGAGTGGGAAACCTGCCTCTTCCTCCACCACACATCGTCCTGTGCCCACCCTCCCGGCTACTACCACTAGTGCTGCCCGTTCCCGCAGCAGTAAGAAGGGTAGAGTGTCCTTCCCTCCCAGGCACCGCTGCCCCTGCCCCTGTCTCCCCTGCTGCCCTCAGTGTTGAGGCGGTGGACCTTTTGCGCCAGCTGTGTGTGGGTCAGACTACTCTCCTGAATGCGTTCCAGGATCATGACAGGAAGTTGGCCCAGGTAGTTGCCTTCATGGAGGGCATTCATTCTGACGTGGGTGGGCTGCACAGAACTGTCCAGTCTTTGTCCTCCACAGTGACGGCAGCCATTCAGCTGTCACAGGCTCAGAGTCCAGCTCCAGTCCCTTCAGCAACCACCCTGCCAGTGGCAACATCTGACGAGAGTGACCACACACCACAGCCCTCAGGCTCCAAGTACTTAACATGCAGCACACAACAGCAGCACTCCAAGCGGCCCAGAGCACAGACACCATCCCCCAAACCAAAAACAGGCTCACAGGAGCGCAAAGGCAAAAGCCCTTCTGGTGACACTCAGGGGCATCAGGCCAAGAAGCAGGCCTCAGGCTCACATGCATCCAAATCAGCCCCATCCAAGGACACTCCCGTCCCCAAACCTGCTCCCAAAGGTAAACAAACAGTTGCCCTGCCTGCTGTAAAGCTGGTGCCTGCAAAGAGTCCGCACAAACAGCTCTCTAAGGCAGATTCACCCACAACGTCAACTCCCACCCACACCCCTGTGAAGCTGGGACAGGAGAGCAATGTGGGGGGTTCACCTGGTCAACAGGGGATGGAGGGGAAAAGGCAAGGCCAGCCCAAGTGTAACACCAGATCCAGCAAATCCCCACACAGAGAGCCACCTGCACCTGATGCACCTTTGGTTGAGAGTGAGGCTGTTGTGCCCTCCCCACTTCCCACTCCTACCAGGACAATTCTTACCTATCGAATCCCCAAAAAGTGGAAAGGCAGCCCTCCACATTCTCCCTCACACACTGTGTCTCACGGCAGCATGTCTCCGCCTCCCCGTGCCACCATGCCACCCGGTCCAAGCAGCCCTCCGGCTCACAAAGCCACTGATGCCTCTACCTCAGCTGGTCCTCTCTCTCCCAGGTCCAGTCCTCCAACTGGCCCCGACAATCGGCCACCTCCCAGTTCAACTGACAGCCAAGTGTGAGGCAAAGTCCCCCTCCCAAACCCATCTCTCCCACAGCGGTGCCTGGACTGCCCATTTGTATCCCGAGAGCTGTGCTGAGTCCCATGGCAGTGTACGGTGTTACACATTCCCTGTGCAGGTTCTCATGCACACATGTACATACTTTGAACTATGGACTGGCCACTGGCCTTGCTGTTTGTCACTTTGGATGCCCATTCCCTGTGCAGGTTCTCATGCACACATGTACATACTTTGAACTGTGGACTGGCCACTGGCCTTGCTGTTTGTCACTTTGGATGCCCATTCCCTGTGCAGGTTCTCATGCACACATGAACATACTTTGAACTATGGACTGGCCACTGGCCTTGCTGTTTGTCACTTTGGATGCCCATTCCCTGGGCAGGTTCTCATGCACACATGTACATACTTTGAACTATGGACTGGCCAATGGCCTTGCTGTTTCCTACTTTTGATGCCTATCTGAGTAATATGTAATAAAGACAGTTACTCCTGTTGTCTGCTTTGTCTGTGTCCTTGCTAAATAAAAGGTTTTATGTATGGATATGGTTTCATGTGACACATGCTCTGTATGCCACTTCAACATTGCCAATTGGTTGTTTTACTTTTTCAGAGTTTGGCAGAGGTGTCAGGCACTTTAGTTCTTCAAGACTGTGAGGCCTGAGGGTGCAATGATGGTTGTTTGTGATGATCTACTCTTATCCTAATCACTCTATGGTCAGGTTTGCTACATTGTACACATGTCATGTTATGATGAAATACCACAACAGAGGTGATTTCTATCCACAGGATTACTTGCGGGGTGGCCATGGTCCATCATATCTGTGTGATCTTTCTTGATGTGTGAACAGCAGTGTTGATGTGTGGTCATCTTGTGTAGGCCTGTCTTCCTTGTCACACGAGGTACATTTGAATATGTGAACTTGAGTGGTCATACAGTGTGAATGTGTTGTCATTGTCAGTAGTGTTGATGTGTGTGTGCCCCTGCAATGCCAACTGCACACATGTATGATCCAGGTAATGAGTGCCTGTTTGTTTCAATTGTCTGTCATGTGATTCCGATTGTGGGCACATGTAGGAGTTGTAGGTTGGGCACTGTGCAGTGTGTTGTTGTGTCCTTGCACTCCTGGGGAAAACCTACTTGTTGTCGCTGCCAGTTATGAGTATGCAGTGTGTGTGCCTGCCAAGTCTGTGTTGTGTTTTGTTGATCAGCCATGTGTCTTGTTACTGTTTGTTCTCACTGTGCAGACCTGCTCAGCCACACTGACATTATTTGTGTGTTTTCTCATGCATTGCTGTCACTTGACCCATTTTTGGCTCCAGTATGGTATGTGGTATGTGGACTCATGCCATCCCCTATATGTGCTTCTGATGCCTACACATTGTGAGTAACTCCTCTATGTGTTTGTGTACTGTTCACTCCTCACCTGTCCACTACTGACGTACACACCACTTCAATCTCATGTCTTCCACCCCATGGCTTGCCAGTGTGTGAGCCTCCCCACCACTTCATAGTGTGACACTATGCTGTGTGAGGCTGAAATGTGTACAGGACCAATGTGCCACTCAGGACAGTTTCCCAAATTGGTTATGTGTTATTTTCTTCAACTGTTTTGCAGTTATGGTTGCTCATGTGCAGTGCATATGTTTGAGTAGCACAGTCCTCTAGTCATGTTGTTTGCCCCTGGGTTTCCCTTAGTTGTGCATCTGTGGGTGATGGTTAAGCTGTATGTGTGTTGGCTGAGGTACTGCTACCCTTCCTGAGTGTGATGTTCTCTGTGTGCTGTGATGATTTGTGTTGTGGGAGTTCATGGTGTGGCACTCAGATATATGTGCTACTGGTTTGGTTGGTGTGCACACAATGCTTGGTGTGCTTGCAGTGCTGTCAGTGTGTGTTGCCTTGTACGTGCCTGGTGTGCATACCCCTGATGTCATGCTGAGTTTGCTATGTGATGGATTGGTATGTGCATCTGTTGTGTTTTTGTTGTGGATGTATGCAGTGTTTGGCCTGTGTTGGCTCTTTCTACTGACAGATGCTTTGTGTGTGTGATATTCTATTTGCATGAGATTGTGTTTGAGTAGTTGTTGCTGTGTGATACATTCAGATGTGTGTTGCAAGTGTAGTGTGCATTACTTGTGTGTCTGGCACATGCAGCAAGGTGGATTCTTGTTCCTGCGCTTGTTTTGAGTGCACATTGGTGGTTTGTCCTATTTTTGACCTGTCACTTGTCAGGATTGTGCATGTGCATGCTTGTGGTACACTGTGACACCATGTTCACTTGAAGTGTGGTGTGGTGTCTCAGTCTGTGTCAGCTGATTGTCCCATTGATCCCAGTTATTGTTCACGTTTGTTTTTTGATGATGCTATTCTTGTTTGTGTTGGGGTATGGTGTCTGGGCATTGGCCCTGAGTGACAATGTTGTGTACTCCTGTTCTGTCTGTGGTCACATTGCCTTTCCACTATTTGGCTGCACATGTCTGGGCTTGTTGGACTTCTGTGGATGTTGTTTGTGAGGTTTGTGTTTGGCTATTGTTTTTGTGTCAGCATTGGTTCAGGCATCCCTGAGTGTGAGTGTGAAATTTGTGGATGCACCACAGGGAGTGTGATTGGTTGTCATTGGACTCACAGGACATCATTTGTACCATTATTTGTGTTTCTCACAGGTGTTGTGTGCTGCAGGTGTGAGGTGGGTAGAGGAGGGGTATGTGTGAAGGTCCTACTTGTGTTTGACAGTCAAGGAGTGTGACAATGAGCCATGTGTGTTGTGCTGATGACATACACATGTCAAGTAAGTGGAGACAGATGTGTGGCTGGTCACTGTATGACTTCAGACACTTCCTATCATTCCTGTGCCTACGCATGGCCTGCCTTGATGTCTCCCTGAGTAGTTGCACAGAGGTCACTTTGGCCTAATTTCACTCACTGTGCCACCCATGTGTGATTTGATGGCCTAAGGGTGGTGTGATATGTTCCTTCTCTTGCATGTGATGTGCAGATGCTATGTGGTTTGCTCCATGGTTTTCCAGCACTGTCCACTTCACTTTTGGCTGGCCCATTTATTGTCCTCCATTGCTGATGACCTATGGTATGAGTATGTGGCTGGTTGTCAGTGTGGGGTGTTTGTGAGTGACTTGACAGGCAGTGTGAACAGTTCATTGGATGTTCATAGGCAGTGTGAGTCTTCATTTTGTGATCATACTCAGTTTGCTTCATATGAGTGGTAGGTTGGGGTGAGGAGGAGGGTTGTCCAGCCCCTGAGCTTCTGTGCAGGGTGTTCCTCTTCACCCCCACCTTCCCAGTCAATCTCCCTTGTCCTTTGATGTGTGAGGTGCAAGGTCTGGCTACACCTGGCAGATTAATTGTGCAGGGGGGGCACAGGAGGAGCACACAGCATGTTCCCAAATGGGTGCGGGAAGAGTAGTGTGGGAAGGGTGAAGGTGGAGCCCTGTGAATATTTGCGGACTGCCCATGCCTGGCGCAGGCCCTGCCTGCTACATTGTGCGCAGGTTTTCCCGTGTCTTCACCGCTGCGGTGACGTGACCGGGACATTGCTGTGATTTCGCGGTTGATGAGTGACCCGGGTGCGGAGGGGTGAGTTTCAGGCAGGTGGGAGATATGTGGGTACACTGGGGGATGTGTTCCTGTCCCCACCAGAGTATCTGATGTGGACAGGAACCGTGTGTCAGCACAGGAGTTGTGTGTTGTGGTTGTGTGCGGAGTTGTGTATTTGCGTACCTGCGGCGTAGTCCGCGACGGTGCATTATTTGCTGTTAGTGGATGAGGTACAGCACCGGAAGGGCTTGGAGAGCTGGATCCATTGCGGTTAGGACCGGGTGGAGGGGACCGGGAGTCTGGTTTCACGCTCCGCTGTCGTGCTTCCGCCGTCTCTGGGTGGGTGGATTCTCCGCTGCGGTGTGATAGGCTTTTTGCTGCATCGTGATTTGTATGGCGGACGGAACGTCATTCCACATGGCGGTGTGTCTCTATTGGCTGCCTCCGCCGCAGTGGTGGGCGCAAATTTCTGGCGGTTCACGTCACTCCGCAGCGGACAGAAAATGGGCTATGTTTGCACATTGTAATATGGCGGGCGCGAGGGCCGCTGCTGGCGTGCGGAAAAAGACATTTTCCGCCAGCACCGCGGTTGTGCCTCCGCCTGCCATCGTAATGAGCCCCTTAATTTTTGTTCGTGTTGCTGGTAGTAAGGACTTTCTATTAATAAGTTGTAATGTTCGGCCATGTCAGTAACTGGGACGTAGGCCAGTGCTATAAGTTTTTTTTATTTGATATGCAAATGAACTGTTCGTTGCATATTCAACACTTAGGGGCCGATTCCGATGTTGGTGGAGCCCTTCAGCCGCATCGGAACGTGCCATTCGGATTCCTTCCCGACCGAGCCATTCCGATGGGCTCTGTCGGAAAGGACTCCGACTCGGATTTCCGGATGGCTTACGACGGGCTCCACCATGCATTTCACAATGCGAGCATGCATTCCGTTCGGAATGCATGCTCCCATTGTGAAGTATACGAGTGCGACCGAACTGGGTTCGGTCGCATCGTACTTGCAGGTCCGTAACCGACGACAGTAGGTCGGTCGGTTACGGTTCCTGACCAATGTCGGACGGACTCCGGTCCGTCCGACATCGGAATCGGCCCCCTAGTGTTGATTTCTGAAGGTGTCTCCATATACACTGATTGAAATGATAGTAGCAACCCTGAATTGATGTGTGTGGGTAGGATTTTAGAATTGTATTTATCATTGCCTGTTCAAAATCAATAATTATTTTCTGTGGAAAATAATTATTTGTTTCTTGTTTAATTTTAGTTAGTATTTCTATATATGTGGAGTTTTGTTTATTAGGTATTAAGGCATAGATAAAAGGGATGTTAGTGTTTTGATATAGGGCATGGATAGTATATAACTGATAGAATGGTTTGGGACAAATTTTGAAAGTCCCATCCATCATCCATGTTTCTGACTGTTGTAGTTTGATTAAATTATTTGCGGGTGCAAACATAATTATTCTTGTCTCTTTAGATTTGTTGTCATAAAGAACGAAGGGTTCTTCATTATGAGTTATAGATAGTTCTGGGGGAATTTGTACCTCTTCAAATGTTTTTGGGGCAGGCGTGGTGGTGGTTGTGGCTTTTTTTGTTCGAGCTATAGTTCTTTTTAATGAAGAAATAGAGGGCATTTGGCAAGTAGCATGTTGGGGTACTCTGGGCAGCAGTTCTTTAAGTAATTGAGTGGTAGGTTTTTGGGAGCTAGTGCTAGCTTCTCTAATGTTGTCTAGGGCAGTTCTAACCTCTATTTCAGTAACATTTGGGGGGTAGTTATGCTCCCTTGTATACAAAACAGTTGTTTCTCTAGTTGTTGCCCTACCATAACACTTATTTGAATAGTACTTGCTACATTTCCAATTTACTTTAAATCCACTTTGCTTTTCCTGGGTATAGACATACCCCATGTAACATTGCAAAAACTTTCCTTTCTGGGAAGTGATAAATTGGGCGCCTTCTGTCATTGTGATGTCTTAAATGCTATGAAAAATGTATATAGAAATTAATAAAACGAATATTGTACAGGTTTTTTAATTAATACATACACATTGTTATTAATATACTTACGATGTTGATTTTGAGGTCGTTTTCAATGTAGATGTCCTTTCTTTGTTAGTTGAATTCTGTTTTGTTGCTGATGTTTCTGTTGGTAGAATAAAACATATTTTTAAATATTTTGTTAAATTGTACACAGTGTTGGGTGGGGGTTTGGGATGAATTTGGGGTTTGGTTGGGTGTTTTAGATAATTTTATGAAATGCATTTTGTTGAATACTTACTTATTTTGTTAGATGATTTTAGAAACTGTTCTGTAGTTGTTTGGATGCTTTGAGAATTTTCTGTAGAGGAGACATAGATTGAAAAAAGATGTATATTAATTATTTGTGCATGATAAATAGTAGTTTTAGAAGATTAGCATTAGTGTTATATTATAAATGGTATTTTACTTACTTTTTGAAGTAGAGAATAGATTTTTCTTTAATGAAGTCCTTGCTTTTGGCAGCAATCCGGCAGAGTTTCCTTTTCTTTATTTGTTTTGGTTTGAGGTGTAAAATAATGAATAATTTTTCGTTCTTTATATAGTGTTTAATTAATTGTTTGTTTAATGTGATTGGTTTATTTTAGTGTTGTGTGTATTTGATTGGTTGATATTAATTTTTTTAATTGTTTTGGTAGTTGTTTCCCATATATGGAAAACGCTAATTAAGAATCAGTTGGTGCTTTTTTTTTTTAAAGCAGATTGAATCCTTTAAATGTGTATTATATTGTATGTGATATAAAATAATGTGTGTATATTATTTAAATATAAGATTTAAATAGTTATTAATAGTGTATTTATGATTTAATGTTTTATAATCTGTTATACAATTTTTTTAATTGATTGTATTTGCTTTATTTTGTATGCAGTGTATATTTATTTATTGAAATATATTTATGGTGTTAAGTTTTGTTTGTTTTATCTGTTTTTAAGTTATCGATATTTTTAAAAAAACGATAATATTGCTGTCTATATTATTGTGATCGATATTTTTGTCATGTTGTATATTTTTTAAATATGTCCGATATTTTATATTACGATATTTGTGTGTTCAATAATACTGTTATCGATATTATTGTTAGATTATATTTTTGTGTCGATAATAGTGTCTTTTTTTAATTGAGTATATGTTATTGATATTAAGGTAGTCGATATTTTTGTGTCGATTAAAAATGTAGGCCGATAATGTGACTGTCGATATTATGTCAGTGATTCTCACACCGGGTAAGTTAGCCTGTATACCAGCTTGCTCACAGTGCCACTAGAATCCCCTCTAACTAAGGAGAGAATAGTTCTTGGCAACTATTCGAACATGACAACCTTGATCCCTCAGGACCGTGGAAACAGTAGCTTACTTTTCGCTCAGTCACTCGTGCTCACTTGTTCTTCAGAGAGATACACAGAATAAACGGTAGGGACGTTTTCAATAAGTATTTATTGAACACTCGTTATTCTAGTGTAAAATAAGTGTGCTGAAACAATCATGAGACAGTAAAAGATATAAATGATAAGAAGCACTAAAAAGGTAAAAGGATGGTAGATTTCTACCATCTTGCAAAGATCATGAATACAGGCAAGTATATGAAATACATGACAGTCAAATGCAATAGAATGTGTATAAAATGCGTACTCCTATGATGCTACCCTAACTAGATGTACCTAAATGTATCTAGCATGTATGTAGGTGTTAAGCCAAGAATCCCTCTAGGATATAGTCATCCCCATTACCTGAAGTGAAAGACTGTGGAACCTCATCTTGGTCTCGAGCTGGACACCCGCAAAGGGATGTTCAGACCACTGCGAGCTGTAGTGTCTGCATGCAGGAACCTCAGTGTCTCTCGTCAGTGTGTCAGCAGGGAAGTCCTGATCTCCTCTCCCTTTCCTCAGCAAGATGTGATGTATTTATACCCAAAAGTATCTAGGGCTTTTTTGTCCCTTGCTTGGGCCATTGTCGGACTGAGGATGACGTAGGGGATGAACCTTCTACGTAGTTATTATGCAGGTGATGTATCTTCTGCTCGGTTTCTGAGAATCCTCATGAATACCCATGCATAATGTATGAGTTTATTGATAATGTTATAGGAGGCTATTGTTCAGGGAAAAACCCTCATTCTGTAACCAGAACTGAAACTAGGTAAGGTTCAATCCTAAGAGCTCGTTATTGTGTAGTGTAGGGGAAGAATATAGGTGAAGGGTCATGATGTTACCCGGGCCTATATTAGGGTACCTATATGGAACATAACACCCACTCCTCTTCTGAACAGACGACAATAGTAAATGCTAGCGAACTGCTCTATTTATCAGGTAGCAGTGCACAAAACTATTAGTGAGTTTTGTAAAAGTATTGCTTTTAAAACCATCTAAGAAGAGAAAAAAATAGTCCAAAATTTAAAATTAGGTAATATTTGAATTTTCACCTAAGCCAAAGTTCTAATTTGTCCGTTTATATAAGTCGAACCACTACAAGCATCAGAAGGCCATGCATTTTCAGCGAAAGTGTCAATTGTTTTCAAGAAATGTTCCAAATTTAGTTGATTTTGAAAAAGAAAAAGCCGAATTCTTTCCCAGCACACGATGAGCCAATTTAGATTAAGTGTCCTGGCTGGGAGACGCAACATTGCTGTTGCCTGCCATCGTGGACGACGATCCCTGTAGCACCTCGCAGAGCACGTCAATTGAGCACAGATGATATTCCGTACTGCCAATAGCCGGTGCCGGGGCAGCTTGTGTGATAGTCGCAACCTGAGTGTTGGTGGAGGAGCCGATTCTCAATCCAGCAGGAGCAAAGGGCACCTGTGCATTTTTGAGGAATGCAGCCTTCAGTATAGGAATACATGGGGGACATTGCAGAGCATGGGCCCTTACGGGGTCCAGCATGGCATTCATGTCCGGTGGCGTAGCCGATGGAAGTGTCAGACAGAGATCCAACACGCATTCTTCTCCGCAAAACAGGCATCGAAGAACAGGTAAGATGCAGTCCATCCAGACTGGTCTAAAAGATAGGAACCAAGAAGCGCTCAGTTCCCGTAGGCAAAGTATGCCCAGATGTTGTACCATGCGTTCACAGTATTTACGCTCCAAGAGTGCTTTTGCCATCTCGTTGGAGATCGGGCCGTCCATTGCGTAGCAGAAAAATAACAATCAGGATTCCCGCTATCAATAACAGGATCAGCGTAAGATCTCCAAAAATGCTTCCGAATACGGAGTGTATAAAATTTGGAATTACTCTGAGGACTGTCTGAAAGGTGCTTAACAGTCCTGACCCTATGCTCTTAAATAGGTGTACAATACCACTCGTATCGGACATATTAAAGATACGACCCACCATTTCTGTGAAATGAAAGGGGCAGTTTGTACGTATAAATGCCTGTATCTCAGCCGAGGCCCTTGCGATTTGAAGATCAAAAGTCTCCCGGGCGGAGGTTAAGGGCACTGTTTGCTGTAAAAGCATGGTTTTCATCCTGCTCAGAGTATCAAACTGTATAAAGGAAACATTCAACGAAGGCCATAACGGCGCCTCCCTGACTGTATTCGTTGGTGGAAACAATACTTGCATACAGCAAGTAACCCTGGAGTTCACTGTGACCAGATAGGCAATACCAGGAAGCATGCCGCAACAACCTTGATCTTTCAGCATCAAGTAACTCCCATTCGAGAGCAGCTTGAATACCGCAGTAATCACGGCTGCCGGAGTCCCTTTCAGGTGGCAGGATAAGTTTGTCACTGAACCATTACAAGCTCCGTGTAGTAACATATCCTGGCACATGAGAGAACCACTTAAAGCGTTCTTGCAGTTTGTACCACTTAGAAACACTTTGCGGTCCCCACTCCTGCATCGAAATCTGTACGGTAATTCCCATGATTCCTTGATGTGTCCCCTACCCATTTCGTCATATCTGCCTGCCTGTTCAAGGCAATACTGGAACTGAAAAGTCGTGACCGGTAATGTAATATGGCCATGGATTAACCATTCCGTGGATGGTTATTCTGCCACAGTAAAGGGTAGTTTGTCAAGTTTTTCAATGCGCTGCATTGTATATTTTGCTCTCCTTTGTGCCATTTCTATCTGTTTCTTCGTTAGATTATATGCGGAAAACAAGGACGTAATGTTGATAAAACGCCAGGGCACGTAACCAGCGTGCAGTGACTGCAGCATCCAGCTTAACAACATAATAGAACGTAGCTGCGATTGCCCGTGTTGTAACATGGACAAATCTTGTTCCAGTATGTCTATAGCAGAAGATACAATGTTGCCCAGTGAAGAAATCCTGGATGTTAATGTAGGCATACCATTGTCAACTAAGCTAACCCCTTTTCTAGGTTAATCCTGTCTATTTCTCTAATGCTCTCCGCTGCTTCTTGTTGGGAGATTTTCCAGATTTCGTTATAGACAGCATATAAGAAACGTTTTTCACGTGGGTGTCTGGGACCTAATAAAAAATCCCGTATGTCCACGTCGTCTGACAGTAGGGATAAGTGATGTTTCACCTGTGTGAGTGTTGAGGTTTTTAGCCAATCTAGGCATAACTTCCCAACACTGTATGATGTCACTACCCCCGGATGTTCTCTTTGTACATAGCGTGGGTCTGGCCTGTGGATACTGAACCCTTCAGTGGTACCCCAGAATCTTTCTTGACATCTGTTTGTGTCTATGGGTCAAACCAACCATCCCTTCCAATCAGGGTCTGATCTATTCTACTGAATAATGTCATCTATTTTCGTACCTTCTTGTGATGTAGAATTTTGCCACCCCTCCATTTGTGATGGTGTTGGAAGCCGAGGTGTGTTCAGGTCCTTGTTCTTGGCTACTCCGAGACAAGATGTCTGTTGCACGGTGTCATTTAGAAATATCATCTGCTGTGGAATGAGGCATGCTCTAAATAGCGCTTCTGTTCCCTGGACTTGCCAGTCTCTAGAACCCCAGACTGATTTTAAGTCTATTGTGTCCTTTCATAAGTCGAAACCCTGTTCAGACAATTGGGCAATAAAGGAAGCAGAGTAAATCTGTTTGGTGTTTGTCAACATATTTTTCTGTGCCGATGTAGGTGCAACCTTATAATAATATGAGGTCGGGTCAGAAGTGTTAAACCTTGAAAAATATGAAAGTTTCTGTGCAAATGTTTGTGAACTACTTTTTGGTGGTGTAGGGCAATGTTCCCACTGATGGTATTCGAAAACATTTCTTGGTGATATTGATTTGTGCAGAAGATGATGACCATAATGTTGGTAACAGTACAAAGTGTCATAGTCTGAAGTACCTTCTAACATTTCAGTGTTTGGAAATGCAGCAGTTTTTTCTAAATCAGACAACATGTTATTAACAGTTTCAGAGTCCCAATCATCGGAAAATGTACTCGAGGTAATGATATCATTTAACGATATTTTAAATAAATGTGCTATTTTTAAAAGTTCTGTAGGACCGAATATATCATAGTCAATCTTGTCCCATACTATCCCATGAGGGAGAGGAATCGCTGTAATGTTCACATAGGACAAGTCTCTTTGTTCACGGTGTGAAGAAACATGTGGTTTTAAAATCAAGTTCACTTTCGAAGCTACAGAGCTCTGTCTAAGATAAGTACCATTGATGAGCAAGCAGAAAACAGTAACTAAGCCTAACCAGAAAAGAAAGAATAAAATCCCAGTAATTATCCACAGTTGCAACCATGGTGATACCAGGTATGTTTTTTTTTTTTAAAACCAAAAAGTCAATAGTTTGTTGTTTACGTGATTTTTGGGCTGGTGACGTTTCAGGTTCACTTGGATCCAACGAAAAGGTATCGAAGTCCACGAAATAGCCAGATGCTGTTCGATCAATTTTTGGTAGCTCAGCAGGTTTTGTTGAACTTGTACGTTGCTCTTGTCGAAGGATGTTGATGTAGATATCATTATTTGGTAAAATGGAAATTTGTTTATCACTTTGATTTTGTGATGTTTCCAGGGGAACAAGTTCCATTGCATTGTTATCTATTCCAGTACTTTGTAAGGGCGGCTCTTCAAACGTGATGAGCCTTTCCGTCTGAACTTCCTGTATGGTAGCAAGAGGAGGACGTCAGCTACTCAGGACCCCACAGGGCCTACTATTCAGTATCGGCCACATAGTGTGGTTTGATCAGATCGATGGAGACGAATATCTTCTCCTTTTTTCCGGCAAAAGGTGGTAGAAGTACTGTTCTTGTTCCTTCAATGGCCAGGACAGGCACAGGCTTTCTGTAAGATGGCCCAAACTCTTTTTTGTCCACAATCTTTTCTCTGACTAGATCCCCAACTTTAGGAATCCAGGCAGGTCTTGCCGTTGATGACTTGACTTCCCCAGTGGCGGTCAGTTTGGTGCGCACATTGCTTCGATGTGCTCTGGATTCGTTCAGATCCTGTAAAACAGCGAAACGTTTATTGATGTCAAATTCCTTTGCATCCGCCACTGTGCCTTCAACATCGAGATCAGGTACCCACATTCTCGTCCCAAAAAGGATCTCGTAAGGAGTGACACCCCCTAGAGAACTTCTTGGCTGGTTATTTAAAGCCCTTTGAACCCCATATAGGTGACTGAACCAACTACTACCCGAACCTAATACCCTAGCTGTTAAAGATTGCTTTAAGTCCCGGTTCTTCCTCTCCACAACTGAATTTCCCTCAGGATGGTACGGAGAGGAGTACCGCAGTGCTACACCCAAACTTCCCATGGCTTCCTTGTAAGCCCTAGAACTAAATGCGGGGCCACGGTCCGAATGTAATGTGCCAACTGCGTATGTCCCTATAAAGACTTGCAAATCTTTTATAATAGTTCGAGCGTCAGCTGAGCGCTGAGGCCATACCCGTAGGAATCTCGAGCAGGAATCCACTGCAATCATGATCTACTTGTAAGCCCCATCAGATTGTAAGGGGCCGCAGTGGTCCAGGTAAATGCAAGCGAGAGGTCTGTCTTATATTAACAAAGGTGTCCGCGCAGGACGTGCTACGGTGGAACCTTTAATCTGTTGACAGATTTCGCACTTTAAGACAAAGTCTTTGGTCTGCTTTCTTAACCCTGGCCACCAAAAGCGTTGTTTCAGTAAAGAAACTGTTGCTGTTATTCCTGCGTGCACAGAACCCAGACCCTTGTGTGCTCCCAATATTAAACCTAATCTTCGATCCATGTTTGGTATTAATCTATCCCCCACTCCAGGAATCTGAGCAAATGGAACGTTGTTCACATCTAACTTGTAGGAGTACTTGAGTGGAAAACCCTTTGGCAGTGCTTTGCTGTTATTCCGTGAGGCAATTACAGCTACCATTGTGCTACAGTCTACCCTCGTTTTAGAATGAGTGATTGCAGCTACGGATGCAGTGCGTACTGCCCCCTTCGCGGCTTCATCAGCCAATGAATTCCCTTCAACGTGAACGCCCTCACGTTGATGACTCAGCGTGTGTATCACATGAGCTTTCGGTAGTTCGTTTTTCAACTCAGCTACCTGTTCCCATAGCATTTTGTGCTTAATTGTGCCACCTTTTGCATCTCTGAACCTATTTTGTACCCAATAGTGGAGGTATTCGTTGTATGACTGGACACAGTAAAAGGAATCACACACTATCAGTGTGGGGAATTCCGGATCCGTATTTATTAGTGCCAGTACTAGAGCTTTTAATTCTGCCAACTGAGCCATGCAGTCACAGAGAGACTGCGTTTTTGTACAGCTTGGACAGAACATATCGTCTTGCATTCTACCTTTCACAATAGCGCATGCTGCACTGTATTGTTGCTTACTCCCTATGGCCGGTTGAGCAGATCCGTCAGTGTAAATAATATATTCATACTGATCCAGAGGCATTATTTCATTAGGTAGAGGATATTCTTGTTCATATTGCAGAAATGCTTGTGTTTTTAAACTAGGATCATACCTGTATTCCACATCTGTTGCAGTGAGAGAATTTGCCCATTGTATCCATCTTGGATGTAAGGCTTTAGCATTCGGAACGCTTGCCTTCGTAGCAGCCTCTAAGGCCGGTACTGGGGTCACTACTATTATTCGCTTCCCCTGAGCCAGTGCTCTTTCTCTCACTACAGCAGTCTGTACTGCTGTCAGAATTTTCTCCGTGGAAGCAAAACGCATTTCAGCGTTTGTGTACAAGTGTGATTTGTATGCGATTGGTACAGTTTTGCCTTCATTAAAGGTTAAATAAGTGTACCCCGATTGACCCGCCACTACGCGGATCACCAGGTTGCGTACGTTTACGCGTGTCTGCAAGTGTTTTGAAGCTATCATGTCAGTTTGTAGGGATGGGGGGGGTATCTGTGTGTTCCAGTGTCCATTGCCTAACTGAGAAATCAGGTCTTAGTAGGTCGTAGAAAGGTTTAACCCTTTCTGCGTAATCCAAAATGTATGTTGGACCAAAATTCAGGAATCTCAGTATTGATTGCAAATTTTTCAATGTTTTTGGAGGTTGAAACTGCGCACACTTTTCTAAAAAGTTGGCAGCTAGGCTTTTACCTTCACTTGAAAGCTCATATCCCAAAAATAGGACATTGAGGTGGGCTATTTTCGATTTTTTAAAGTTAAATTTGTAGCCCGCAGTGGCGAATCCCAAAATTATGGTGTCCACCCTGGTCAAGTGTGTACCTCTAGTTCATCATCCGTCAGATAAATATCATCTACATAGGATAATGCTAAGTCAAAGTAAGCTTTATTCGAAATCACGAAGTGAATCATAAAAGCTACATATTTCATCCATGAGAAAAACTTTAAAAAGACCAAAATACAGTTTTAAAACAAAGTGCAAAATTCTTCCGTATAAAAAGCAAGAAGCTCAAGCTCAAAATATTTTTAAAAACTGACATCACAGCACAATCATATGTTTACTATTTACAGCTGCTTCCTATAGGTGATGACAGCCAGCAGGAAACGTGACATTACTGTACAAGTAAAAATATTTGGTAACATTTGCAGATACATATACGCCAGGCGACAAAGTCTGAAACCAAACTCTAATAGCAAGGGTTTAATGAATTTCTGTCTCAACCTTGAGAAATGTTTACAGAAAAGCACGGTATGCATGGTGTTCTGAGGTGAGATGTCATCACACGTGCAATTCCCAATGTCAAGTGACCAGTTGTTAGCGGTAGGAAAGCTAATTAAATGGTGGAAGATATCCAACCGGAAACGGGTAAGCACAAACCTATGACGAGGATTATAGACATTGGCTAGATATGGTTGCATATGAAAACTAGTCAAGATCATTTGATTCCTCAACACGGTTGGTTTACAGATTTCAGATGCTAATCTGATTTCTTCCAATAATGAAATACATTTCAGTTTCAAGGCTTTCCTCTGCACATTGGTCAGGCTCTCGGGGAGAGTAAAATATTCAGGATAACCAAGATTTAGTAAAATTATGCACATATTTGAGCCACGGGATATTAAAAACATTTGGGGATTTTTGGCAATCGGCGATTATGGCTCGATTAAAAGTAGTATGTGCAGATGACGATATTTTGTGCCATAACAGGACTGGCTGGATTCTAATCAGGTCTGCTGTGTAGGGGCACCTAGTTCGGAATGACACACATACGTTGGGCTACTTTTCTGGAGAGCAAGGAGAGACCTGAGAAAGACATTTTCTTCAAGCTGTAATGCGTCAATCTTTCCATGCCCCCATAGCTCAGCCCCATACATCGCAGAGGATCTACACTTTGCATTGTAGATTGTCATCATCTCCTTTGAGTGTTTAAAGCCAAGCTTTCTGGCAAAACTTAAAAGGGCCATTGTAGGTTTCATAAAATGAAGTCGCCTTGATTTAATTGCCCCTTGCCAATACCCTGATTGATGAAAAACAATGCCCAAATATGAAAAAGACTCTGTAAACTGAATGGTGGAACCCTCAATAATAATGTCACGGCAACACGTGGCCTTCTTCCCGATCTTCATGGCAAAGGTTTTGCCTATGTTGATTTTTAGCCCAAGGTTTCGCATGTACTGAGCGAATTCATCCACCAGACGCTGCAGAGCGATGGGAGTGCGGGCCATCAACACCTCATCGTCGGCGTAAAATAATGCTGGTATAGGCCGATGTCCCACCTGGGGTAAATCCGCACATTTACTTGCCAAAATATTCCCTACGCTGTTGATGTAGAGGTTAAATAAGAAGGGGGCCATTACGCATCCCTGGCGCACCCCTCTTCCTATTTTAAATGGCTCAGTACAAGTACCATTGAGGCCATAACGTACTCTGCCTCTGCCTTGGGTGTACAGATCTCTAAGGAAGTTCACAATTGTGTCATCCACGCCCATATTGGCCATGATTTCCCATAACTTATCGTGCGCTACCAAATCAAAAGCGGAAGATAAATCAACAAAAACTAAAAACAAATTGCCACCTTTCATGTGTACATATTTGTCGATTAATAGATCTAAATTTATTGCCTGCTCTACAGTTCCCAGCCCCGCCCTAAACCCGTACTGTAGGTCAGAGAGAATATTATTTGTTTCTGCCCAATCCTGTAGGCGTCCTAAAAGCATGCGGCCAGCAACCTTAACCAGGCAATCCAAAAGCGAAATGGGCCTGTAATGCGCTGGGTTGTTGCGGTCACCCTTCTTAAAATTCGGGACAATAAGGGACTCAGGCCAGGTAGGTAAAAAGCCCTGGGCTTGGCAAGCTTTAAAAAGCAAGGTGAGAATAGGGCCCCAGAGCTCGATCTTAAATTTAAACAGATCAATAGGGATCCCGTCGGGACCTGGGGCTTTTCCCCCCTTACTTTCTTCCAGTGCCAGAACAACTTCATCCAAGGAAAACTCTGGATATCTAGAGGCCTTTAAAGGACCAATAGGCTTTGGTGCATTAACACAACACATAAGCCCGTGATGGGCCGAGGCACTGGTGGTAGAAGTATCAGAGTCTTCACTAGGGGAGTACAGATTAGAAAAGTGAGCTATCCAGGCTTCCTCTGTGATCGCTATCTCTGCACGTGGAGAGTCTGGGAGGGTGTGAGAAGGTGAATTAATAACGCGCCAAAAAGTGATATTGTCATTGGATAGACTAGCCTCCAGTAACTCGTTCCATGTCTCCTCCTTCAAATTTCTTTTCCGTTGTTTAATGGCTGCTTTGTAAGCCAGTCTACACTCCCGGACTTTCCTTACGGATCTATGTTGTTCAGCTAGAGCTAATTTCAGATTTCTATGAGCTTTTGTACATGCTGAGTCAAACCAGCCACACACACCCGCCTTTTGAGTTTTCTGTTTAGCAAAAAGGCCCTCCCCCATGCTTCTTCGTCTAATTCTTGAAGTAACTCTGTTATCCTTCTTGAGAATAGCCCCGGGCTGTTCTCATACCCTTGGGGGAGTCGAAAAAATGACGCTGGGAACCTAGCGCTGAGAAGGCTGTCAAATATCTGCTTTCAGGCGCTATGTTTTGGCAGAAAAATCCATTTGAGATATCTAGTGTTGTTTTGTATTTTCTCTGCACAATGTCATTCATTAATGCAGCACGGTGTGCATTCTGAACTGCAAAGGTTTTCGTGCATGAGTTCAAATGTCTGTCTAATACTAGACGGTATGAATTGTCAGGTTTCATTAGGGGGAAACAAAGGATTATTCATTGAGGAGGTGCAAGTTTCAATCACACCCTGGTATTCAAGTTGATCTAAGATCTCCTTGAACTGTTTTTTAGCTTCCTGTTTTATAGGATACTGTCTTTGTGCAGTAGGATTTGATTTAATTGGAATTATGTGGTGGGGTGAATCCTCATACCATCCAATGTGGTTTTGGTATAGAGCTGGAGCAAGGGCTACCGCCCACTCCCGTGCATATTTATATTTTAGGTGTACTGAGACGAGGTCAGAGAAAGCTGGAAAAATTACATTTTCTCCCTTTGGGCACTCCATAACAATCTCAGGTGGCCAATATCTTTCAGCTAACAGGATGTCATAACCAGAAGTCAGATTTTCCCAAAAGAGACCTTTTATTTTCCTGGGCTTGTCCCCCTCCAGCCGGAGCGTTATCTCATGTAACCTATGTGGGACACTTACCCTAGTATCAGGTGTTTCCACCGTGATATACTCACTCAAGGCCGCTGTCACCAGAAATTCCATCAGGTTCTGGCGAGCTATTGTTACTTCTGCTGCGCTGTCTAGCATAGTCAGAGCCCATTCCCCGTTCAGTAGTTGTGTCCTCAGAATTCTGGGCATACCTGATCTTAAGACCTGCTACTTTTTTCTTTTTAAATTGAGGTTTTGATTTGGGTTTCTCTTCTTTTTTGGAAGTGTTGTCTTGAGCACGATGAGTGTCTCTGGACTTTGAACGCTTGTCTTGTCTGTGTTCTGACCGTCCTTCCCTCTCTGAGTTTTTTGATGAACCCTGAAAGGAACAAGAGGAACGTGTATCAGAATCCTTATACCTGTCAGGTTTTTTAATGTTGTCCCTATTCCTAAGGTTATACTTCCTGTCGGAGGGCTCCTGTTGAGGAGATTCACCTCTGGATTGAGATCTGTTTATTCTATTCTTTTGTTGTTTATTGCTATTTTCCCATTTCTTTTTAGAAGAAGCTTGGGTTTGCTTGTCTTGTCCTTTCTCAGAACTTCCCATAAACAGTGCTTTAACTGGTTTCATTCCCAAATTATCTCTCCCTAATTCTGCATAGGTGTCTACAATAGTTCTTGGTAATTCAACCTCCTGTTGTAAAGGAGTGAACTCCCTCATGCGTTGGCGTATAGCCACTGATGCTGCCTCCCCTTTAATATTTGATAATATTATAGTGGATACCTGGGCAAAGTTACATAGTAATTTCATCCCCAAGTTCAGAGCAGGTTCTGCTCCGTACTCGTTTTGTATCCATCTTAATACATCTGGTACTACCGCTAGTGAAGGGATACCATGAGTTCTGGTATATATGGCAGCGAAAACTGCACCCCAAGTGGTGTAATCCTCTATCGGGGGAGCTAATCCCATGGGCAAGCAGATTGTTAACATTCTGGGGTCGATTCCGATTCGGGCCGGAAAAAGCACCGACCGACTCGGAGCCGGAATTAATTCCGACCGACACGTACCTGTGGCGCCCGACCCGCCAAGTACGATGCAAAGCGTGCAAAATCCGACCGACACGTACAGAACCCAAGCCGAACGACCGAGCCGCACGGAAAACAGCAATCCGGCCGGAAAAACACTCGAATCGAACCGACCGACACGCACCCGGAACAAATCCGACCGAAACGTACCCGCGAACTCCAAACCGCAAAGTACGATGCAAGGCGCGAAAACCACGACCGAGGTCGTACGGAGGACAAGCCGTCACGACCGACACGCATACAAAACTGCGAGCCGAGTAACACAAAACACCGCGACCGACGCGTACGAAGCATAGAAAATTGCACAAACACAGCGTGAGCGAAACGGAGAAGACCGTGCGAGACAACTGCAGGGTCCGACTCGGTCACAAGAACGTTTCCAACATGCACAGAAAGTACTAAGGAAAAATACACAAAAAAGGCCAAACAAGCAATTACAAAGCCAATAAATACTGGGGGGGTGGGGACAGAGAACAAAGACACACCCACAACTCCACCCATATAAAGGACACAAATCCCAACCATGATCCTTTGCAAATGCTATTCACCTGCCAGCACTCAACAGACAGCAACCACACACCCACAGCTCATCCCTCACACAAGCCACACACCATCAGCACACCAACAAATAGCTACCTCACATACACCCAGCAAAACACACACTCACACACCTTCACCTGCACACCAACACACACATTACTCACCATCACCACCCATCACCATGCCCCCAAAGAAGAATCACAAGTTCCTAGATTGTGAATTGGAAGTCCTGGTAGACGAGATCCTCAGGGTAGAGCCACAGCTGTTTGGCGCACTGGTCCAACAGACACCCATCTCCCAGAAAACAAAGATGTGGGAGAGGATCATCAACAGGGTGAACGCACAATCACCATGTCTGCGCACAAAGACTGACATCCAGAACAGGTGGTATGACGTGCGCAGGAGGGTACGGGAGCTGCTGAAGAAGGACTACCTCCTGAGCCAATACACCGGCAGTGGCCCTCCTGCCAAGCCAGTATACCTCCAGGCCCTGGGAGGAGAAGGTGCGGGCCATCCTTCCGCCAGTGAGCGTCTATGGACTAGAAAACATCCCAGAGCCTGGTGAGTACACAACAAATGTACACAATATTCTGCCACAATACACACACACATCACTGTCAAGGGAGAGTCAAACCATGCACTCTTAGCAATTACACAGCAACCAGAACAGAATCATCCCAAAATGTGTATGTCAGTCAGATAAACACAACACATGCCATCTCAAAGTTACATTTAACCGTGTCATCACATGTACAAACACAACTACAACTACAGCTAGGCAGTGGCACAAATATAACTAACAAACACATCCAGACATGTAGCCACCACTACAACACCAACACACAGTGAAGACCACTGAAAGAAAGGAATTCTGTGTATGCTGGGCAAGTCAGTGTAGCCAATAGCATCATGGGAGTCGTAGTCACAGATATTGCTCACCCCCACAACTGTCCCATCAACACCACCATGAACCATGCGCACATCACAGGGAGTGGAAAAGGACTCACAAGATGGCTGACACTGGCTACTGCTGTGGGGAGCACAAGGCCCTGCTGGCAACTGTGCAACAACCAACAGCAGGACACCACTGACTGACATCCTGAGAGACAACTTGCACTCCCTGCAATGGAAGCACGTTCCATGGTGGGATATCTGGCTGGGTGGGAAGGAGGACTCACAGCACTGACCATAGTCACAAGCACCTCCCCTCACACACCCTCTCAACACAAACTCCACATAACCCACCTGGGAGAATGCAATGCCTCACATCCTAACTCAAGATCCCACAAAGAACCACCACCCTGGGTTATGCTGTGTGAAGCACAGGGACACTCTTGGGACTTTTAGCCAAACAACTGCCAGGACAACACTCCCAGCCATCCTGTCAGCACAGGCAGCCCACCCCACAGGGAAGCAGAGTCAAAAGGAAGGAAGGATGGGCATGCTGGGAAGGGGGTGGAGGCAATAGCATGATGGGAGTAGTAGGCACAGATATTGCTCAGCCTCACAACTGGCCCATCAACACCACTCACAACCATGCTCACATCACAGGGAGTGGAAAAGGACTCACAAGATGGCTGACACTGGCTACTGCTGTGGGAGCACAAGGCCCTGCTGGCAACTGTGCAACAACCAACAGCAGGACACCACTGACTGACATCCTGAGAGACAACTTGCACTCCCTGCAATGGAAGCACGTTCCATGGTGGGATATCTGGCTGGGTGGGAAGGAGGACTCGCAGCACTGACCATAGTCACAAGCACCTCCCTCACACACCCCCTCAACACAAACTCCACATAACCCACCTGGGAGAATGCAATGCCTCACATCCTAACTCAAGATCCCACAAAGAACCACCACCCTGGGTTATGCTGTGTGAAGCACAGGGACACTCTTGGGACTTTTAGCCAAACAACTGCCAGGACAACACTCCCAGCCATCCTGTCAGCACATGCAGCCCACCCCACAGGGAAGCAGAGTCAAAAGGAAGGAAGGATGGGCATGCTGGGAAGGGGGGTGGAGGCAATAGCATGATGGGAGTAGTAGGCACAGATATTGCTCAGCCTCACAACTGGCCCATCAACACCACTCACAACCATGCTCACATCACAGGGAGTGGAAAAGGACTCACAAGGTGGCTGACACTGGCTACTGCTGTGGGGAGCACAACGCCCTGCTGGCAACTGTGCAACAACCAACAGCAGGACACCACTGACTGACATCCTGAAAGACAACTTCCACTCCCTGCAATGCAAGCACGTTCCATGGTGGGATATCTGGCTGGGTGGGAAGGAGGACTTGCAGCACTGACCATAGTCACAAGCACCTCCCCTCACACACCCCCTCAACACAAACTCCACATAACCCACCTGGGAGAATGCAATGCCTCACATCCTAACTCAAGATCCCACAAAGAACCACCACCCTGGGTTATGTTGTGTGAAGCACAGGGACACTCTTGGGACTTTTAGCCAAACAACTGCCAGGACAACACTCCCAGCCATCCTGTCAGCACAGGCAGCCCACCCCACAGGGAAGCAGAGTCAAAAGGAAGGAAGGATGGGCATGCTGGGAAGGGGGGTGGAGGCAATAGCATGATGGGAGTAGTAGGCACAGATATTGCTCAGCCTCACAACTGGCCCATCAACACCACTCACAACCATGCTCACATCACAGGGAGTAGAAAAGGACTCACAAGATGGCTGACACTGGCTACTGCTGTGGGGAGCACAAGGCCCTGCTGGCAACTGTGCAACAACCAACAGCAGGACACCACTGACTGACATCCTGAAAGACAACTTCCACTCCCTGCAATGCAAGCACGTTACATGGTGGGATATCTGGATGGGTGGGAAGGAGGACTTGCAGCACTGACCATAGTCACAAGCACCTCCCCTCACACACCCCCTCAACACAAACTCCACATAACCCACCTGGGAGAATGCAATGCCTCACATCCTAACTCAAGATCCCACAAAGAACCACCACCCTGGGTTATGTTGTGTGAAGCACAGGGACACTCTTGGGACTTTTAGCCAAACAACTGCCAGGACAACACTCCCAGCCATCCTGTCAGCACAGGCAGCCCACCCCACAGGGAAGCAGAGTCAAAAGGAAGGAAGGATGGGCATGCTGGGAAGGGGGTGGAGGCAATAGCATGATGGGAGTAGTAGGCACAGATATTGCTCAGCCTCACAACTGGCCCATCAACACCACTCACAACCATGCTCACATCACAGGGACTGGAAAGGACTCACAAGATGGCTGACACTGGCTACTGCTGTGGGGAGCACAAGGCCCCGCTGGCAACTGTGCAACAACCAACAGCAGGACACCACTGACTGACATCCTGAAAGACAACTTCCACTCCCTGCAATGCAAGCACGTTCCATGGTGGGATATCTGGCTGGGTGGGAAGGAGGACTTGCAGCACTGACCATAGTCACAAGCACCTCCCCTCACACACCCCCTCAACACAAACTCCACATAACCCACCTGGGAGAATGCAATGCCTCACATCCTAACTCAAGATCCCACAAAGAACCACCACCCTGGGTTATGTTGTGTGAAGCACAGGGACACTCTTGGGACTTTTAGCCAAACAACTGCCAGGACAACACTCCCAGCCATCCTGTCAGCACAGGCAGCCCACCCCACAGGGAAGCAGAGTCAAAAGGAAGGAAGGATGGGCATGCTGGGAAGGGGGTGGAGGCAATAGCATGATGGGAGTAGTAGGCACAGATATTGCTCAGCCTCACAACTGGCCCATCAACACCACTCACAACCATGCTCACATCACAGGGAGTAGAAAAGGACTCACAAGATGGCTGACACTGGCTACTGCTGTGGGGAGCACAAGGCCCTGCTGGCAACTGTGCAACAACCAACAGCAGGACACCACTGACTGACATCCTGAAAGACAACTTCCACTCCCTGCAATGCAAGCACGTTCCATGGTGGGATATCTGGCTGGGTGGGAAGGAGGACTTGCAGCACTGACCATAGTCACAAGCACCTCCCCTCACACACCCCCTCAACACAAACTCCACATAACCCACCTGGGAGAATGCAATGCCTCACATCCTAACTCAAGATCCCACAAAGAACCACCACCCTGGGTTATGTTGTGTGAAGCACAGGGACACTCTTGGGACTTTTAGCCAAACAACTGCCAGGACAACACTGCCAGCCATCCTGTCAGCACAGGCAGCCCACCCCACAGGGAAGCAGAGTCAAAAGGAAGGAAGGATGGGCATGCTGGGAAGGGGGTGGAGGCAATAGCATGATGGGAGTAGTAGGCACAGATATTGCTCAGCCTCACAACTGGCCCATCAACACCACTCACAACCATGCTCACATCACAGGGACTGGAAAAGGACTCACAAGATGGCTGACACTGGCTACTGCTGTGGGGAGCACAAGGCCCCGCTGGCAACTGTGCAACAACCAACAGCAGGACACCACTGACTGACATCCTGAAAGACAACTTCCACTCCCTGCAATGCAAGCACGTTCCATGGTGGGATATCTGGCTGGGTGGGAAGGAGGACTTGTAGCACTGACCATAGTCACAAGCACCTCCCCTCACACACCCCTCAACACAAACTCCACATAACCCACCTGGGAGAATGCAATGCCTCACATCCTAACTCAAGATCCCACAAAGAACCACCACCCTGGGTTATGTTGTGTAAAGCACAGGGACACTCTTGGGACTTTTAGCCAAACAACTGCCAGGACAACACTCCCAGCCATCCTGTCAGCACAGGCAGCCCACCCCACAGGGAAGCAGAGTCAAAAGGAAGGAAGGATGGGCATGCTGGGAAGGGGGTGGAGGCAATAGCATGATGGGAGTCGTAGTCACAGCTCAACATCCCCCACCACATGGCCCAGCAAGCTCACACTCACGCATGCACAATCCACAGAGAGGGGAAAGGCCCATCAAAGATGTCTGACACTGGTGCTGTGTCGTGGGGAGCACAAGGGCATGCTGGGAACTGCACACCAACCAACAGCAGGACACCACTGTCAGCCATCTTGCCATTGCTCTCACACCCACACACACTGAACTCCCCACAAAAGCAAGTAAGTATGGGAATGCTGGGAAGTGGGGTGGAGGCAATAGCATGATGGGAGTCATAGTCACAGACATAGCTCACCCCCACAACTGTCCCATCAACACCACCCTGAACCATGCTCACATCACAGGGAGTGGAAAACAACTGACAAGATGGCTGACACTGGCAACTGCTGTGGGGAGCACAAGGCCCCGCTGGCAACTGTGCAACAACCAACAGCAGGACACCACTGACTGACATCTTGAAAGACAACTTTCACTCCCTGCAATGCAAGCACAGTCCATGGTGGGATAACTGACTGGCTGGGTGGGAAGGAGGGCCGGCTGTCAACAAAATACAACCAATGCAGACCATGTTCACACCCCAACAAATACATAGAAATGCCCAAATAATGCAGGACAATGTGCTACACCAATATCAACCCCTGACTGTGACAACTTAGGACAATGCAATGTACAGGCCCGCACCCAGAGGCACAGTCACAACTGTCAGGTGTGTCAACCATTGATGCCTGCAGAAACATAACATACATTGTGTGTGTCTCCCAAAAACAGGTGATGATGGGGACACAGCAGCAGACGCTGAGGAGTCCCAGTCCCAGGCTCAAGAGGATACGGAGCTCACTGGTGTCGAACAGCCTCTGCCCTCCTCGGATGAAGAAGACCAACCTGGCACCTCCGGTGCAAGTCAACATGCAGCACCAGCAGGACCACCAGCTGCAGCACCAGCAGGACCACCAGCTGCACCCCCTGCACCCACCCCTCCAACGACTGTCACCACAAATACCATCCCTGCCGACATGGACAGAACAAGGAGCACCACCAGCACAGGGACCCTGGACCAACGTGGGGCCATGGACACCACCACCACCACCAACCCCCAAGGGGGACCAGGGTCATCTGTGCGTGCCACTGCACGCACTGCACATGTCGGCAGGGGTGGTGGGAGGGTGGGAGACAGAGGTTGCTGCTTGCAGAGGTGTCTGGTGTGCATGATGACCCACAACTGGCACGCATAGCCGATGCGTACCAGTCCAGCACCGGAGATCTCAGCCAGGTAGTGGGGCTCCTCAGGGACATGAAACAGCAGCAGGCTGCCCATCATGCCCGCTTGGACTCACACATGTCCCGCGTGGAGTCCAAGTGGGACACACTGCAAGAGATGACGGCGGTGCATAGGGACATATTACAATGCCTCCGCCAGATGAACAGCAACCAGTCTACACCTCCCTGTGTGCCAACAACATCTGGTGCTGAAACAACTGCAACTGCCACAGGGAGGGAGGATGACTCTGGCGGAGAGTCCCCTGCACCGCAGCAGCCTGTACTTGAGGGGCCCCCCAAAGAAGAGGGGTCGTCCGAGGAGGGGCAAGTGAGAGGCCGATGGCCAAGTGCAACCCCCAGGAAGCCTGAACCTGTTCTGGATGTTCACCTTTGTGCGCAAACTGTTCACCCTGTTGACGGCAACACAACTCCCACACATGACATGGGGAGTACAAGTTGGACCAATGTCTCAGACAACTGTGGCCCCGATACTGGGGATTTTATCTACCAGGACTTTCAATTCATCTAGGAACTTCTGTTTGCAATATAAATGTACAGCACTAACCATCCTATGCACTATTCACACAAATGTATCACAATAAACACACTACTACACCATACTTGCCTCTGTTGTGATTCCAACGTGGGTGCTGTCATGGGGATGATGAACTGCAAAATTACACTGTGTATGCGAACTGCAACAGCAAGTACAACACAGGCATGTGAGTAATGGCAACGTGACACATATGAGGAGACACACCACCAGGGCTACACAACACATACACACCTAGGCCATCTGACTCATTGCCTACACTGATGTTGCCAGGAAAGACGGTGCAATGCACAGACACCACACCTATTCCCAGTTGTAGTCAAGTAGCCCACAGGTGCAGTAAGCAAATGGCAGTCAAATGTGTGACCACAGACAACGCACATCACAAAGTGAAGCACAGGTTTATTACACAGTTGCAACATGTCGTAACCACTACAGATGCAAGGTAATCCCACCTGGCAGCGGGCACACAGTCAACAACTGTAGAAGGAAGGAAGTCCATGGGTGTGGCGCACATCACCTGTAGGGACACAACAGCTACCACCCTGGAAGTACAATGACGTCGTCGGTGGACACAGTTGACCAAACGAATCTGAAAGTACCCTGTGAAGGACAGAAATGACACACAGTCAAAAGCAATGGAGAACAGGACAGAACAGCAAAACTCATGCACAATACATGTTACAAGATACCCACCCAGAACCAAGTTAGCATGTCAACACTGTTGGGGAGTACAGACCACCTGTAAGCACACATCGCTACACACATCCAGTCAAGTAGCCCATGGACACACTCCAACAGCACCAGAGCACCACCTACACATATCATGCCAACTCACATCATTGACATGACACCTCAGGATACTCACATTCAGCTAAAGAAGTTGGTGATGAGCTGTGTGCGGACATCACCATCATCATCATCATCACTGGCATCGTGGTCCAGGCCAGGATCCTCCACAGGTGGCGGATGTTGGTCATTGTCATCCTGGATGAGAGGCAACTCCTTCCGCACTGCCAGGTTGTGGAGCATGCAGCAGACGATGATAATCTTGCACACCTTCGCTGGGGCATATGGGAGGGACCCTCCTGTCTTGTCGAGGCAGCGGAAGCGGCTCTTCAGGAGACCAAATGTCCGCTCAATCACTCTCCTGGTCCGACCATGTGCCTCATTGTAGCGCATCTGGGCTGGTGTCACAGGGTTCCTGAGGGTGTCAGCAACCACGGCATGTTGGGGTATCCCGAGTCACCTACGGACAGACAAGTGCACATTAGCTGACTTGGAAAAGTGGGCGGAATACTACAGATCAGATCACACACAATGGCACAAAGTCAGTACACACCGACAAGCCAGGCACGCTGGTTCTGCATCTGTGCCATCATCCTGGGGATGCGACTACTCCTCATCACAAAGGCATCGTGTGCTGAATCAGGGAAACGGGCACACACGTGTGAGATGGTCATATCTGCAAGACACACCACCAGTGCATTGACCGAGTGGTAGTGCTTGCGGTTACGGTAGGCCTGCTCCTGGGCCTGTGGTGGTACCAAAGCCACATATGTCCCATCAATGGAGCCAATGACATGCGGCATCCTCCCCAGGGCATAGAAGTCACTCTTCACGTCAGTGAGTCGTTGCAGTCTAGGGAAATAGATGTACCGGTTCAGGTATAGCAACATTGCCTCCAAAACATCGCGGAGCACACGGCTGAACATGGTCTGTGACATCCCACCAGCAGTCGCCACAGTATGTTGAAAGGTACCGGTGGCAAAGAAGTGTAGGGCTGCCATCACCTTCACCTTGGGGGTCAGCGCTGTAGGATACGGCCGGCCAGGCTGCAAATGTGGGGCCAACTGCACTGCCAAATCCTCAATCAGCTGCCTGGTGAAGCGGTACCGTCGGATGCTGTCCCGTTCCACCATCGTTGCCAGGTCTGGGAATGGTCTATGGACAGCAGGAGCCCTGCAGTGCAGAGGAGAAGAAAGCAAGATTGTCAGTCACCCCACATATGCGGCATTGAACACACTCAATATCACATCATACATCATTATGAGGCACAACTACATGAAGTGTGCAGTTCCGTAAGGACATGTATGGTACATACATGGCCAACATCTGTCATCACGGTTCAACAAGTGGCATCAATAAGTCCCAGGTTGGCCCATTGGATATCATGAGGCCGTGTCACAGTTCCCATCTCCTGCTGCCATGTCACAATCACCCCCACAGTGACATGTGAGGACAGATGTGCCCCAGGCATCACAGCTCAACGACAGGTACATTCCCAGGGACCCTGTATTGCCACATGGACACTGGCATTACATGGAGTATCATGTATACACCTCAGCAAAACAACCATGACCCCCACAGGTAGTGGTTCCACTTGCCTCTGCAGGACAGACATGGACGTCTGTGACACACACACGCACAACATCAAAGTCCATGCACACACAACGTGGATGTGAGACTGTCTCCCATTGTGCACATGAAATCAGAGACATTGTAAACACTACATGCACACAGACTGTGGAGGACCATCACTATTGTGCCACTGGGTCACCCTGGCTCAAACATACCGTCCCACATGGGACTCACGGGGTATGTGACATGACATACACATACACCACCGTGAAATGTGACCATGGCACATGCTCAGATATGAACAGTTGCACATCACAGTGGTCATGTACACGTAACACCCAGGATCCTGTCCCCATGAACACGTGCACAGCCTGGGGGTGGCTGCCCCCAGGTGACACCCACAGGACAACATGTACACCAACATACACACAATAGGAAATGCAGCCTTACATGCCTTATGATACAGTTTGGACAGGCTGTGGTGTTGTAGGTGTGCCCCTCACTCCCTGGGAGCTATCTGTGGCTGGCATATGTTCATCTGAGACAGGCATGGTGACATATGCCAGTCACTTGTACAGGGATGCGTTGAACAGCAATGGACCGATCGGTGTGCCCGGCCGGCCCATTGCATTGAATGTGTGCGGGTACGTGTTGTACCCCTGTACGCGTTGTACCGCAATGGACCGATCGGTGTGCCCGGCCGGCCCATTGCATTCAATGTGTGCGGTACGCGTTGTACCCCTGTACGCGTTGAACAGCAATGGACCGATCGGTGCACCCGGCCGGCCCATTGCATTCAATGTGTGCGGGTACGCGTTGTACCCCTGTACGCGTTGAACAGCAATGGACCGATCGGTGCACCCGGCCGGCCCATTGCATTCAATGTGTGCGGGTACGCGTTGTACCCTGTACGCGTTGAACAGCAATGGACCGATCGGTGCACCCGGCCGGCCCATTGCATTCAATGTGTGCGAGTACGCGTTGTACCCCTGTACGCGTTGAACAGCAATGGACCGATCGGTGCACCCGGCCGGCCCATAGCATTCAATGTGTGCGGGTACGCGTTGTACCCCTGTACGCGTTGAACAGCAATGGACCGATCGGTGCACCCGGCCGGCCCATTGCATTCAATGTGTGCGGGTACGCGTTGTACCCCTGTACGCGTTGTACCGCAATGGACCGATCGGTGCACCCGGCCGGCCCATTGCATTCAATGTGTGCGGGTACGCATTGTACCCCTGTACGCGTTGTACCGCAATGGACCGATCGGTGTGCCCGGCCGGCCCATTGCATTCAATGTGTGCGGGTATGCGTTGTACCCCTGTACACGTTGAACAGCAATGGACCGATCGGTGCACCCGGCCGGCCCATTGCATTCAATGTGTGCGGGTACGCGTTGTACCCCTGTACGCGTTGAACAGCAATGGACCGATCGGTGCGCACCCATTGTCAATGGCCTAGCCTGGCAACGGACGCGTTTTCGAAATTCGAGCGAGTCGGTTGCTGGAAATTCAGTTGGTCACCCACAACAATGTTGCAAAATCATGTATGTCATGAAGTTGAAGATTTGAAGGATGCTGTGGGCGTGTATTGGTGCTGCTATTCCATGGATTGGCCAGATTCAGAAGATGCAAACGACTTGGACCTATCACTTTGGACACATGGGACAGTATCTGCCTCTGCAGCACATATATATTGCTGGCTGTTCCCCTGAGAGCTCACTTGCCTGCACTACATGCTCCAGGACGACATCTGCCACTGCACTGCTGCTGTCTCTGCCCCCTCTGGACCCTGCAATGGCACGTACTGTGGAGAGAGCCCCAGCCTTCAGCCTTGAGGAGAACCAGGCCCTGCTGGACAGCCTACTTCCACAGTACAGCAAGCTGTATGGGACACCAGGGGAGCAGGTGAGTGTTCTGTGCACTGCCTTTCTGAATGTGCATTTTGTCTGACTAGCAAGGCTGAAAGTCTGCACGCTACTGGCTAGCAGGCTCACTGAGTAGTTGTCACCCCCATAGTGTGTAGTGACATGCACTGGACAGGTATGGTGCAGTGACAGTGCATTTGAACAAGGTTCTACTTCCCATGCAATGATACCATGTAGTGACTTCTGGCAAACTGTCCATGGGCAGCGTTGCACTGCCTGTGTACATCATGTGCCCCTGTGATTGAGACATGTATATACAACTGTGTCATGCACGGATATGTTGCATGTGTAGTAATGGCCTTTTCACTTTGTCATCCTCACAGGTTAATGCCCATCGGAAGCAGGAGATCTGGAAGGACATCGTCCGGGCTGTCCGGTCCGTGGGGGTCTACAAGCGCCGGATCCGCAACTGCCAGAAGAGGTGGCAGGACCTTCGGGGCTGGACCCGGAGGATTGCATGGGTCCAGCTGAAGCTGTCGCCTCCTCGCAGGAGGGGCGGAACACGGACCCTGACCCCCACATGCCCCAGATCCTGGCGGTGGTGTTTCCAGACCTGGATGGGCAGCTGAAGGCCAGACAGCAGCAAGGAGGGGGTGAGTCAAAGACTGCACTGTGAACTCTGTATTACATGCTATGTGCCCTCCTCTGGCCTGTTTAAACTGCCACAGTACAGCAGTCATGTTGTCCAGGAGCCATGTCCCTCTATTGTGCACTGCCCACTCCTCATCTGATACCCAGGTGTGGCCCTTACATTCAGGGAATTGTGTCACTTGGGACTGTGTCCTTGCAGTTTGCTTCACTCAAGGTGGGGGGCAGCATCTGTTTCCCTAACTCTGTTGTGGGCATCATGGGTGGGTCCATTGTTCACACAATGCCTGTGTTCGGACATGTAATCTGCGTGTTGCTTTGATAAGCGGTCCACTTGCTGAGCTGAGCCACCACATGTGCCTGGGGTATCTGGCACACACCCATGCAGCGGGTGGGAACAATGTTTGGGCCCCAGGAGTGTGCAGATTACGTGTGTCACACATACATAGCCAGCTATCCACTGTCCAGGGCTCATCCCTCATTCATGTGGGGCAGGACAGTCATGCCTACTCCAGCCCATCCAATACACCTGTACTCCCACTCCCGTGTATCAGCTGACACGTTGTGCGCAGTGATTTGACCCCTCAGGTGTCTGCCTCTGTGTCAGTGTGCTGTGGATTTGTTGCCAGGACTGCTGGGGTGTTTCTCGGTAGGGGCTCAGCATGCCACTGGAGATGTGACCATAGGAGACGATACTTGTGTGTCACATAGGTGTTTGATCAGCTGCCCGTGCAGACTGGGGTATGCGAATGTGAAGTTCAGGCAGCTGTTTCCCATTCACAGCAGATTGTGAGGGGCTCAGGTTCAGAGGGTAGTGTCACAGGTCTCCCATATGTCCAATCGGTATGACCTGGACAGATGAGGGTTAAGATGATGTGTTGTGTGGGGGATGTACATGTGCACTTGTGCAGCTCCAGGACTTGCATTCCCCATGACCTACTATTGTGACACAGTGCAGAGTGTTGTTGTCTGGCTGCCAAGTCATACATCACTGAGACATTGATGTATGACTTAGCAGTCATGCCTCCGCCATGGCATGTGTCTACTTATTGGTGATCCTGCAGGGGAGTGACATGTGCTACATGCACACCGTTGTGGCGATGGCTATCAGGACATGGGTGCATCATGGTGTCTGTCGCTGGTATGCATCACATGCATTTCCTATTTGACTCTGGGCAGACAGCCATGCTGAGTGTCCTCCATGCGCACACCGCTCTGTTGACTCAGCTGGTGTCGTTCATGGAGGGCATCTCATCGGGCATGTCTGACCTACAGAGGGGCAATAGGTCCATGGACTCCTCCCTGACGGCAGCAGTGTCCCTCCTCAGACAGTCCCTCACCCCTCCTGCCTCTGCTCCATCCACACTCCCCAGCACCTTACCCGTCCCAAGCACACACACACCGGCACAGGCACACACCAGCACACACACGTCCAGCACACAGACACACACGCCACAAACAAAACGCACACGCACGCACAGTCAGGGGACTGAAACCAGACTCACAGGGGATGGGGCCCTGGAACACACACACGCATCCACAAGCACTGCGCAGTCCTCAGTTGCCTCTCCCTCCAAAGCACCCTCCCTTGCCTCACCTGCAACCCCAAAGTCACAGCGGCTCTTCCTCTGTGACCTCGGCCTCATCCCCTACGATCCAGCTGCTCCAGCATCCAGGGGGAAGAGGAAGCCCACCCACACGGAGCAGAGTGCCCCTCGCCCCCGGACACCCTCCCCCAGGCGCAGACAGACTGAGGCCCCCACCCGCAAGTCCCCGGAGTCGTAAGAGCAAGACCCCGCCGCCGCCCTGCAGCTCAGGCACCAGGTCTCCTTCCTCCATCCCTCAGGCCCCCACTCCACAGGTGCCCCCACCACACCCTGCCCCAGGTTCCCCCACCCACAGATATACCATCCCCAAGAGGATCCGGCCTTCTCCCCTTGCCACTTGCTCTCCCGGCACCACACCCCCGCTGCGCTTGTCTGTGCCACTGATGTGGTGAGGGTGTCCTCCCCCTCTGTCTAGCCCACCGTGCCTGTTCCCCATTCTCCTCCCCTGGAGGTAGGCACTGCAGTGGAGTCCACTACCACCCTGTCTGACTTGGGCACTGCAGTGGCGGACCTGTCCACTCCATCTGCAGGGTCCACTGCAGTCGTGCCGGCACCCACAACATCTGAGTCATGCCCCCCAGTTGTGCCGGCACACACCATGTCAGACACCTCCACTGCAGTTGTCAGTGGCTCTCCAGCACCCACCACCCCTTCCCTGCCTCCTCCTGGTGGGCCCTGATCCTGTCCCTGCGGTGCCTGGCCTGCCCCCCCGGTTGCCCCTCCTAGTGTATTGTCCCTGGTTTTGTGCAGTGCAGGCATGCGTAGGGTGACATCTGCCACTGTCACCCTGTATTGACTTACTTGATGGACTGGCCATTGGCCTTTGTTGGAGCATTACTGTTCTCTGAGTTTTTGGACACACATATGCTGAATAAAGCAACTTTATGTTCTCTAGTGCTTATGCTTCTGATGTACATGTTGTTGATGATGCTAACCATGCCCTTGCTGCAGTGATGGTGATATTTGGTCTCATGATAATGAAGTGTAACTGTGCAGGAACACATGTGGTCCAGGGGGAATGTGTCCTATCCTGTGGTGTATCCATGTCATCCTTAGCAGCATCTGAGGGTGTCATGTGTTCAGTATTTGGCAATGGGATTTCCTACTTACATTAGCAATTTCACATCTGTGGCTTCCACCCCTGCACATCTGTTGTGCCTGCCATTGTTCAATTCGTCTACTTCCCTGACCGTGTGGCCATCTCCACTGGACATGCAGGTTTGGGCATCAATGGGGAAGGACTCATCTGTGTTGTCAGTGCAACATTGCTATACAAGTGTGTTGGATCTGTGCTGATGATTTCGTTGGCACTCCCATGACCAGGCTGATGTGACGGGAGCCTTCATTTGGTGCTAATTGTTGATTGTGTGACCAAGTGCTCAGCTGACATGATGGGGCCCTACTGAGGCAACATATGGCACAGCTTTCCTCACACAGGAGTGGAGTCCCCTGATGGCAGTGTGTACTCCTGTGACATTGCCTGCGCCCAAGGTGTGTGTTGTATGAGCATGTCTGTGTGTTCACTTCCGTTTTGCTGTGCATGCTGGGATCCCTAGTGTTGTACCTGTTTGTGATGCTTGCTGAGTTGACCTATGTTCCCCCAAAGTCTTCTCCCTGGGTTCTCTGTGATGTGGGTGCATGGCGCATTACTGGTCATCAGGGTGTCACCCATAGGTGTGTTTGCTGTCAGGGCTGAGTTTGTGTGCAGACGCAGATGGGTCACAGTCAGGTTTCCCCTTGGCACTTGTTGTTTACACCTGTCATGTGATTTCCAGTTTGTGTTATCTTTCAGTGATTGTGACACTTTGTGTGTGTGACTGCTGGCACTCCTCAGGGTCCGGGCTGCAATGTTGGTTGTTGTCTATGTGTGTTCTTTGTGGGTGACCTTGGCTTCTTCATTGGTGTGTGACTGTGGCTGGGTACCCATTGGTTGGTGTGGTATTGCCGTCATGTCCATGTACAGCGTAGTGTGCAGTGTGTCAGACATTCAGGAGTCTTGTTGAGTGGCCATGTGTGATGTGTTTCTGCACCTTGGTTCCCACCCACCACCCTGGGATTGTCATGGGTGCATGTGCAATGTCACCAGTGCATGTGTGCTTCACTGCTGCACATTGTTGGAGGTTGAGGTGTGTGGTGTTGAGTGTGTGCAGATGAGAGTTGTTGCCCGGCTAGACCCCTGCCTCTATGTTGGCCTTGGCTTACTGGCCGTGCTGATTGATTTGTGCTTGTGTAGGTGTGATGGTAGTTTGTTGCTCAGGACACATGACTGTGGTTCACAGTGTTAACGACATTTAGCTTTGTCATCACAGTGGGATTGTAATGCAGCCCAGGGTCACCACATTGTGGGGGCCCTGGGGGTAGTGCTGTGGTGTGTCTGTGTCTTGCTGTGTCAGTTGCTGTTCCTACGTGCTTGTGTGACATGTGTGATTTGTGCTCCCTCTCATCTGACAATGCCTGATTGCCCACATAGGGGATTTGGATCCATGAGTTACCTTTGTGTGGCACTGTATGCACATCTGTGTAATTGGTATTCAGGCCTCCTCATGTGTTGTGTGGTTGCCTGGGGACACTGGCACCCCCCTCACCTATTGTGTTTGATGTGCAGTGTGGGTCTGCCTGTTTGTGTTTGTGCATCTGCACCACTGCATTGGCATATCTTAGGTGTGCCATTGGCTGTATGTTGTTTGGTGGGTTTCCCCTGCTGTCCCTGGGACTCCTAGGTCATCGGTCAGCACAATGATCATGGTTTGTGTGTCCCATTGCTGCCATGGTATGGTATCTAACGCAAAAAACAGGTAGTGGTGTTCCCTTTGAGGGAAAGAACTGCACATCCACTAAGTACACGTATTTCAAAGCATCAATAATTGGCGTGAAATATTCGTTAAATGTTGCTAAATTGGCAACCAGGTGCTAAATCAGCTTCACACACCTACTACCTAGAGGTGTCAACTGCACATTAAGACTTTAACATGCATATAACTCAACACAAAAAAAGAAGCTAATAACAGCACACCATTGAAACATATGTATTATCCAGAAATAGTACTGGTCCAAAATCGAGTCAACTGATAATGGAATTGCTCATGTATAATGTGGACGATAAAAGAATATCCAATATCAGCAAATCAATCCAGTGAGATCGTCAGTCGAGATTTCATATCCTTTATTGTTGTCCAAAGGTTAAAAATTTCCCAGCACACGATAGCCGACACGTGTTTCGTCTTAACTAAGACTTTTTCAAGGCAAAAATTTGGGAATCTTGACAATCTGAAGTCAGAGAACGAATGCGTCCCTCCAACACATCCACTGTAAGAAGTAGGTATCCAAGTGAAGATGTCACAACAAATACTAAGAAAGACCGTAGGGTGAGCTCCAATAAATCAAGTAGAAACGTCGAAGACCATATGATATTGGTGCACACTGCAAAACGTGGCAAACGCTAATAGAGTGTAGCTGAAGTCCAAAGTATCTCCATAGATCCTGGATACCATGGGGTACAACCTTGATAAGTAACCCCTTCAAGGGCGAGAAACCCGTCCGTACACACACGTGTAAGTGGTCGACTGACGATCTCACTGGATTGATTTGCTTATATTGGATATTCTCTTATCGTCCACATTATACATGAGCAATTCCATTATCAGTTGACTCGATTTTGGACCAGTACTATTTCTGGATAATACATATGTTTCAATGGTGTGCTGTTAGTAGCTTCTTTTTTTGTGTATGGTATGGTATCTGTTCACCTCACATCTACAGTCTCCACAGGGTATCTGCATTTGTGTGCCCATTGGTGCAAATATGTGGGTCTGCATTCTGATGGTCACTTCTGTCATTGTGTCATTGATGAATGTTGACTGTGTCAGCCCCCATGGGTGTTGTTTGTCTGCACATGGCCAAAGGTATGTCTTATTTGCACTGCAGTATTTGCCTCCCCCAATCTATGTTGCAATGGGACACATGCACTACTTTGCCACTGATGTGTTTTATGTTCTGTGACCAGGAATCATCCATGCAGTTTGGCAGTTGCAGCTTTTTCTTTGTCAACACTTACATTTTGGTCACTGTGATGATGGGGGTTTGGACCCCATTGCCACAATGTTCAAAATGTGCTTCAGCTATTGACCCCACACTTACCTTTTGGTCACTGTGATGATGGGGGTTTGGACCCCATTGCCACAATGTTCAAAATGTGCTTCAGCTATGGACCCCACACTTACCTTTTGGTCACTGTGATGATGGGGGTTTGGACCCCATTGCCACAATGTTCAAAATGTGCTTCAGCTATGGACCCCACACTTACCTTTTGGTCACTGTGATGATGGGGTTTGGACCCCATTGCCACAATGTTCAAAATGTGCTTCAGCTATGGACCCCACACTTACCTTTTGGTCACTGTGATGATGGGGGTTTGGACCCCATTGCCACAATGTTCAAAATGTGCTTCAGCTATGGACCCCACACTTACCTTTTGGTCACTGTGATGATGGGGGTTTGGACCCCATTGCCACAATGTTCAAAATGTGCTTCAGCTATGGACCCCACACTTACCTTTTGGTCACTGTGATGATGAGGGTTTGGACCCCATTGCCACAATGTTCAAAATGTGCTTCAGCTATGGACCCCACACTTACCTTTTGGTCACTGTGATGATGGGGGTTTGGACCCCATTGCCACAATGTTCAAAATGTGCTTCAGCTATGGACCCCACACTTACATTTTGGTCACTGTGATGATGGGGTTTTGGACCCCATTGCCACAATGGTCATGGCCTGCTTGCATTGTGGGGGCCACACACATATATGTGTGGCACATGTGATAGGGGGTCACATTGTATGTTCAAAGTCATGTTCAGTGTTGTAGGCATTTGACACAGTCTACACACGCTTGTCATGGTGTTGGGGGATGTCTTTTTCTTGCATTCCCTAGGTTGTGGTGTGCTGGTTGTGTCATGCATTGTCCATCCTATGAGTGGGGGTGGTGTTGGTGGTAGGCATCCAGCCCCCATGGGTAGAGGTGGTAGTAGTGACAGGCATCCAGCCCCCCATGGGTAGAGGTGGTAGTAGTGGTAGGCATCCAGCCCCCCTGGCTAAGGGTGGTAGTTGTGGTAGGCATCCAGCCCCTCTGGGTAAGGGTGGTAGTAGTGGTAGGCATCCAGCCCCCCTGGCTAAGGGTGGTAGTAGTGGTGGGCATCTGGCACCCCCCCTGGCTAAGGGTGGTAGTAGTGGTAGGCATCTGGCACCCCCATGACTGAGGGTGGTAGTAGTGGTGGGCATCTGGCACCCCCATGGCTAAGGGTGGTAGTAGTGGTAGGCATCCAGCCCCCCCTGGGTAAGGGTGGTAGTAGTGGTAGGCATCTGGCACCCCCATGGCTAAGGGTGGTAGTAGTGGTAGGCATCCAGCCCCCTGGCTAAGGGTGGTAGTAGTGGTAGGCATCTGGCACCCCCATGGCTAAGGGTGGTAGTAGTGGTAGGCATCCAGCCCCCTGGCTAAGGGTGGTAGTAGTGGTAGGCATCCAGCCCCCTGGCTAAGGGTGGTAGTAGTGGTGGGCATCTGGCACCCCCTGGCTAAGGGTGGTAGTAGTGGTAGGCATCCAGCCCCCTGGGTAAGGGTGGTAGTTGTGGTAGGCAGCCAGCCCCACAGGCTAAGGGTGGTAGTAGTGGTGGGCATCTGGCACCCCCATGGCTAAGGGTGGGAGCAGTGGTAGGCATCCAGCCCCCTGGGTAAGGGTGGTAGTTGTGGTAGGCATCCAGCCCCCATGGCTAAGGGTGGTAGTAGTGGTAGGCATCCAGCCCCCCTGGCTAAGGGTGGTAGTAGTGGTAGGCATCCAGCCCCCCTGGGTAAGGGTGGTAGTGGTGGTGGGCATCTGGCACCCCCTGGCTAAGGGTGGTAGTAGTGGTAGGTATCTGGCACCCCCATGGCTAAGGGTGGTAGTAGTGGTAGGCATCCAGCCCCCTGGCTAAGGGTGGTAGTAGTGGTAGGCATCTGGCACCCCCATGGCTGAGGGTGGTAGTAGTGGTGGGCATCTGGCACCCCCATGTCTAAGGGTGGTAGTAGTGGTAGGCATCCAGCCCCCTGGGTAAGGGTGGTAGTAGTGGTAGGCATCTGGCACCCCCATGGCTAAGGGTGGTAGTAGTGGTAGGCATCCAGCCCCCTGGCTAAGGGTGGTAGTAGTGGTAGGCATCTGGCACCCCCATGGCTAAGGGTGGTAGTAGTGGTAGGCATCCAGCCCCCATGGCTAAGGGTGGTAGTAGTGGTAGGCATCCAGCCCCCTGGCTAAGGGTGGTAGTAGTGGTGGGCATCTGGCACCCCCTGGCTAAGGGTGGTAGTAGTGGTAGGCATCCAGCCCCCCTGGGTAAGGGTGGTAGTAGTGGTAGGCATCTGGCACCCCCATGGCTAAGGGTGGTAGTAGTGGTAGGCATCCAGCCCCCTGGCTAAGGGTGGTAGTAGTGGTAGGCATCTGGCACCCCCATGGCTAAGGGTGGTAGTAGTGGTAGGCATCCAGCCCCCTGGCTAAGGGTGGTAGTAGTGGTAGGCATCTGGCACCCCCATGGCTAAGGGTGGTAGTAGTGGTAGGCATCCAGCCCCCTGGGTAAGGGTGGTAGTTGTGGTAGGCATCCAGCCCCCTGGCTAAGGGTGGTAGTAGTGGTGGGCATCTGGCACCCCCTGGCTAAGGGTGGTAGTAGTGGTAGGCATCCAGCCCCCCTGGGTAGGGGTGTTAGTGGTGGTGCGCATCCAGGCCCCTGTGTGCATATGTGGCATTGGTGATGGGCATCCCGCCCCTATGGTGCTGCTGTTGCTGGTGTAAGTAAATTCTGCATCCCTCTGTGTGTGTGTGATGTGTCGTGTACGTGTTGTATGTTTTTGTGGTTGGTGTCTGACTTACCTTCTGCGCCGTACGCATCCGTGCCTGTTCCGGTAGTAAATGTAGAATATTGGTAGGATCGGAACGAAGGGATTCATGGTTGGTTCGTCTCGTTCATCTTTCTCGTTGCTTCGCGTCGTCCTCGTCGCTGGCGTGTTCGCCTCGTAGCCGTGGATCGTGTTGTGGCGCGAATCGGAGCTTATGTGCGCCTCTCCCGGATGCTTTGACGTGCCGTGCGTAGCCACGGGTTCGGCGCGTACGGAAAGCGCATCGTACTTGTTCGGCCGGACGGGGCTGCATTTTCCCTTCCGTGCGACTCGATTCGGCGTTTCCGGATTCGCCTCGGTCGGAGAGCAGGACCTGGATTGGGTGAGTACGACTCGGCCGGATTCTATGCTGTTGTGCGCATCGTACTTACTCGTTCGGAATGATGTACGGATCGGTCGGGAAACAGTCATTCGCATGGCTTTTTTCCCGACCGAATGGTATTGGGTGCGCCTCCGACCGAGATCGGAATCGGCCCCTCTGTGTTTCTCTTGAGGGCTAGTGTGTGGAAACACTGCCTCCAGCTGTTGTATATTCTGTGCTATCCAGAATGGCATTTGTTCACGTTTAGTGGGCATTTTACCCATCACCGCGTGTAACGTTTGTGGTGTAATTTTAGTCGTAGTAGTTGTTTGGATTGGACCTGTTGGAATAGCAGTAGCGGGTTGAAGTGTGAGTGTTCTCATCACAAACTGTGTCAGGTTTCTGTAGAGTTTTATTAGTTCTTTATGCAGTAGACATAAATCTGCTGCTGGCATGTCAGGATGTGGTGTGTAAGCGGCTAATACTGGCCATGTTGCTCCGTCTCTTCCGAGCGGGCCGAGTCTTACTCTGTTTCTTGTGTGGGGGAGGGCGCCTTTAAACCAGTTTACATGCTCCTGGTAGTTGAGCGGTATTTCAATGTCTTCATACCGACGGTATTCGTTTGGTATGTCATCTTCAAAGTAGAAGTGAAATGTATTTGTTCGTGCATCTGCTTGTGGAAATTTAATCCATGAATAGAATACCTCTGTTCTATAGGATTCGTGTGCCCCGATCACGAAAGTTACAGACCCACCCCTTGATGAAAAACCGTATTTTGCTAGTTTTAGGGTGATGGCTTATCTAACATTCTCTGGAATGGCTATTGCGTCAGCATCATTTTCACCCGTGAAGTTTAGATGCTGCACAGCTTCGTCTCTTTCTGCATCTTCTGTGATTGTTTTAGTAAGACGAGCTTTTCAAGGGTACTGAGATAAGGTTTTATGCACAATAGGAACTGTTTGTCCTGCAAGCTTGAATTAACCAACAGCTAATCAATAGAATTTTGCCCATTCAGCTGTGGCGGACTATTCCCTTCCCACCTCAGATGTCTCTGGGATAGTGTGAGTAGGGGTCTCTGAGAAGAGCACAACCGAAACTACTCAGATTTGACTGTTAAATAAGTGCCAATACCAACGTTGGCGACGCCATGTCGTGTAGTTCCTATAAACCCTATATAAGATCTGCGCGTTTAGACAACATACACTGCGGGACTGGTGTCCAAACTGATTCCAGACACTCCCACCGGGTATGTTAGCCTGTATACCAGCTAGCTCACAGTGCCACTAGAATCCCCTCTTACTAAGGAGAGAATAGTTCTTGGCAACTATTCGAACATGACAACCCTGATCCCTCAGGACCGTGGAAACAGTAGCTTACTTTTCGCTCAGTCACTCTTGCTCACTTGTTCTCCAGAGAGATACACAGAATAAACGGTAGGGACGTTTTCAATAAGTATTTATTGAACACTCGTTATTCTAGTGTAAAATAAGTGTGCTGAAACAATCATGAGACAGTAAAATATATAAATGATAAGAAGCACTAAAAAGGTAAAAGGGTGGTAGATTTCTACCATCTTGCAAAGATCATGAATACAGGCAAGTATATGAAATACATGACAGTAAAATGCAATAGAATGTGTATAAAATGCGTACTCCTACGATGCTACCCTAACTAGATGTACCTAAATGTATCTAGCATGTATGTAGGTGTTAAGCCAAGAATCCCTCTAGGATATAGTCAACCCCATTACCTGAAGTGAAAGACTGTGGAACCTCGTCTTGGTCTCGAGCTGGACACCCCGCAAGGGATGTTCAGACCACTGCGAGCTGTAGTGTCTGCATGCTGGAACCTCAGCGTCTCTCGTCAGTGTGTCAGCAGGGAAGTCCTGATCTCCTCTCCCTTTCCTCAGCAAGATGTGATGTATTTATACCCAAAAGTATCTAGGGCTTCTTTGTCCCTTGCTTGGGCCATTGTCGGACTGAGGATGACGTAGGGGGTGAACGTTGTTCGTAGTTATTATCCAGGTGATGTAGCTTCTGAGAGGTTTCTGAGAATACTCATGAATACCCATGCATAATGTATGAGTTTATTGATAATGTTATAGGAGACTATTGTTCAGGGAAAAACCCTCATTCTGTAACCAGAACTGAAACTAGGTAAAGGTTCAATCCTAAGAGCTCGTTATTGTGTAGTGTAGGGGATGAATATAGGTGAAGGGTCATGATGTTACCCGGGCCTATATTAGGGTACCTATATGGAACATAACAGTATTCCCTGTCAAAAGATTTGTCCCTCTTACTAGATATGGAGGTCCCTATGGAAGTGCCTGAAACATTGGATTCTCTAGAGGAGGATCTAGACCTCCTTGGTCTACTCTGGACCCTCCCAGGAGGAACAAAGGGTATAGCCTCTGTGCCATCTGCACTATTCCCTGAGGGGTCAGAGTTTGGCAGGTTGGAATCATTTGTGTTCTTCTGCCCATACTCAGAATTGAGATCATCAGGGGAACCCCTGGTGCTCCTTCTCCATGAGTATTCCCACACATATTTTTCTGTTCTTCTGGCTCTACAGGATGGCTATCATCCTGATGCAGCAGCTCTAAGAGCAGCTTAATGGTGGGGTTGCCACCTGTCTTTATCTTTCTAAGACTACACAGGGTCCTTAGTTCCTGGAACTTTAGACCACTGTACTTATCAGACTGGGGTACACAAGTATCCCCAACTAAAGACATGGTTCTAGGTGTAGTGAGGTGTTGCACCTACCTACCTTAGTGGAAACTAAACTTTCTGAGGTTGGAGAAAGGGTTGTGCTTGACCCTTAACTACCCAACCCTAAGTTCAGTAGAACTTACTTATTCCAAGCTGTATTATATGTGCCTAATATTAGTGATGGTTTTTCAATTAATCCACACCAAGATTATCTGGTAAAACAATGCAGGCTTGAATCCCAACCGCTGCACGCCAATGTGAGAAGCTGGCTTAGTATATGGTGCACACTTATGTAAGTGGGCACCCTGCACTAATCCAGACAACCCTTATGGTGATTTTAGTGGTCTTAGACAACCTTAGAAAGCTCTCTAAGTGGTAGCTGTGGAGATCAGCCTTCAGGCTTAGTTTTAGGACTGTAAAGCAGCTTGTTTCACCAGAGCATAATCTTATTTGTATAGATTAAGTGAAAAATAACCACACAGTGTATTTATAAAAATATGTATTTATTATAAGTCACTCACTAACACATACCGATATCTCCTATCCGGACATATACACAATGCACACAATACTTTGCAATAAAAACAGGTAAGTAGCACAAATACACAGTGGTCACCAGGGGAGACCAAACCATATACTAAAATAGTGGTATGCGAACCACGACTCGAGTCAAGACTATACCCAGAAGACGTAGAAGTGCCGGGGACCCAAGGAACCACCCAAGGTGAGTATCTAGGAATCCCACGGAGGTCGTGTGAAGTGTGGGAACACAACCGTGTACTCAATATAAGTCAATGGGTAAGTCGCGGTTGCAATTTTAAAGAAGAAGGACCCTTCCCAGTGGACCCTGAAGAAACCCCGTTGAAAACAGAAGGTTGGAGAGCCACCCCACCCGTGGATACCCTAGGAACCAGGATACCTACATCAAGGAAGCCGGGTGCATAGGTGTGAAGTGGCATCGGAAACCGTTGTCGAACTCAATGAAGGACTTCAGGAAGATGCCGCTGGAGAAGGTGAAAGCGTCCGGTGGAACCCAAAGGTGGATTCAAGGTGAAAAGTACCTGCAAGTAGAGGGGACAGAGTCTATGCCACTCAGGAGTGACCAGGAGGTATGGAAGACGAATGCCCACCGATGTCGGGTGTTGTAGTAGAGTTGATGGTCACCTTGGAGCTGCAGCTGTGAGGACCAGGCGATGTTGTGGAAGACCAGGAGCCGCTCACGAGCTGTCCCACGTCAGATGTCGAGAGTTGAGGGGTCGGTGTCGGTCAGGAGCACCAACAAGCCTTGGCAACTGCAAACAACGTGGAAAGCGAGGAAGGTTAGGGGAGAGGAGTTGGCCTAACGGCTAGGGCAGTCAACCTCAAATCTGGGGAACCGGGTTCGAGTCTCGGCAAGGACGCGCAACATCCTGTGATTCTGGGCAAATCACTTAATCTCCCCGTGCCTAACAAAAATGAATGTGTCCTCATGTAACGCAACTGGTGCTCGTGTAAAGCGCTCTGATACCCGATACCTTCGGGTCAAGTTCGCGCTATATAAAACTCCGTAAAAAAAAAAAAAAAAGTGCAGTGTCGGGACCAGCAAGGTCCAGGTGACTCACCACAAACAGGGGAGTCAGGGCAGGCCCCGAGCAATCAGGAGAGCCAACAGAAATCAAAGAAGTCCCTCAAGAGGACCCACAGGCTGCAGTCGCAAGAGGACCTCGAGCAGCTCACTAAAGATGCAGGCCCACGGTGCAAGTGATGTGGTGAGGATGAAGATCTTGGTCACAGGAGATGATTGAGGTTGGGGCTACTTGGAGCCCAAAGATCTTGGAGGAAGGAAGCCAAAAAGCCTTTGCAACGGCAAGTCGACGCGGTGCACAGGGGTTCGGTTCCTGCAGCTCCGACGAGTGATACTGGCCTCAAACTTGGTGAGAGGACAGGGCAGGCCTTGAGGGATGTGAAGAACCACACCTGTGTTGCTGAGCCTTTCGAAGTCCATGGGAGTTCGGGTTCAGCAGACCGGTCAACTTTGTTGCGGTGCTTGCAGATGCAGGGAAGTGACTCCTTCACTTCAAGGGAGATTCCTTCAGTTGTCTTGGATGTCCACAGGCCTTGGAAGGTTCCTGTATGGAGCACAGGCATGGACGTTGTAGCAGACGAGCAGTTCGATGAGACCAGTAGAAGCAGGAGTCTTCCCAGTTGCAGTCTCGATACCCAGAGCGGAGTCCAGCGAAGTCCAGAGTGCCCAGACGGTCGAAGAAGAAGTGGTGTCTTGAAATTAATCTTGTCCCACGACGAATCTAGGGACCCACCTATAGGCAAGCCCTTAAGTACCCTAAGGAAAGGGTTGGGACGATTCAGGGTTCCCTCCCAGGGGATGGGTCGGACAGTGGGGAGGATACTCCCATGTCCTTTGTCCAGTTTCGTGCCAGAGCGGGAGCCAACCTGAGCTGGTTTGAACTGGACTATGCAAAGGAAGGCACCAAATGTGCCCCTCAAGCAGACTGAGAGGCGCTGGCAAGCGCTCCCACCCGGCCCCAATACACTAAACCCTGTCTGGGAGTTGGTCACGCCTCCCTGTGACAGGATACCTATTGTTCTGCCTTCCCCTGCTCGAGCTTGGCTCAGCAGCAGGAGGGCAGAATCGTGTCTCTGTTCGGCAGCAGCCATGTTGTGCTGTCCGGGTCTAGAAGACTGGTACGAGGAGCACTGAGAGCCTCCTAGAGGAACTTTACAGTGCATGGAATCATACCTCCCACACCGTTTATGGTGTGGGGGTATGATTCCAACATGTTTGATACCAAACATGACATGATTCGTTACAGCCAGTTTAGAGATGGTCATTGCGTAATGACGCACGGCCACTCTATGTATCGTAATGGCTGATGCACTTAGAACCCGGGAGAATGGACGCCGAAGTTTGTAGGGGTGTCCTGCTCATGCAGGGGCACCCTCACACTTGGAACCGAGCACTCTCCCTTCAGGACTGTGCCACTGGATTCAAGCTATTCTGGCTGATGAGGGGTGAAACCCCGAAACCGGTCCTAGGATGCTTGTTTCCGGTCCAGGGAGGACCTGGCTTGGCACTTCGGGCTGGACTGTTCCCATGAGGTACAGGGTCAAGACTGATTTGCATATGGCCAGGTCTAAACTGGGGTGGCATGGTGAGCAAAAGAATGATGGATTTAACCCAGATCTCTTGACTGGGGGTGAAAGTTTTGATTTGTTCTGCATTCCGTCCATCAACTGTGTGCCTTTTGCTTTCTCGCCCTAAGTGCGCCGGGTATGCCCAGACGTGGGTCCCGGGCTCACTGTGCCACTGGATTCAAGCTATCCTGGCTGATGAGGGGTGAAACCCCGAAACCGGTCCTAGGATGCTTGTTTCCGGTCCAGGGAGGACCTGGCTTGGCACTTCGGGCTGGACTGTTCCCATGAGGCACAGGGTCAAGACTGATTCGCATATGGCCAGGTCTAAACTGGGGTGGCATGGTGAGCAAAAGAATGATGGATTTAATCTAGATCTCTTGACTGGGGGTGAATGTTTTCATTTGTTCTGCATTCCGTCCATCAATTGTGTGTCTTTTGCTTTTTCGCCCTAAGTGCGCCGGGTATGCCCAGACGTGGGTCCCGGGCTCACTGTGCCACTGGATTCAAGCTATCCTGGCTGATGAGGGGTGAAACCCCGAAACCGGTCCTAGGATGCTTGTTTCCGGTCCAGGGAGGACCTGGCTTGGCAGTTTGGGCTGGACTGTTCCCATGAGGCACAGGGTCGACTGATTTGCATATGGCCAGGTCTAAACTGGAGTGGCATGGTGAGCAAAAGAATGATGGATTTAACCCAGATCTCTTGACTGGGGGTGAATGTTTTGATTTGTTCTGCATTCCGTCCATCAATTGTGTGTCTTTTGCTTTCTCGCCCTAAGCGCGCCGGGTATGCCCAGACGTGGGTCCCAGGCTCACTGTGCCACTGGATTCAAGCTATCCTGGCTGATGAGGGGTGAAACCCAGAAACTGGACGGAGGATGCTGGTTTCTGGTCCAGGGAGGACCTGACTTGGCAGTTCGGGCTGGACTGTTCCCATGAGGCACAGGGTCAAGACTGATTTGCATATGGTCAGGTCTAAACTGGGGTGGCATGGTGAGCAAAAGAATGATGGATTTAACCCAGATCTCTTGACTTGGGTGAATGTTTTGATTTGTTCTGCATTCCGTCCATCAATTGTGTGTCTTTTGCTTTCTCGCCCTAAATGCGCCGGGTATGCCCAGACGTGGGTCCCGGGCTCACTGTGCCACTGGATTCAACCTATCCTGGCTGATGAGGGGTGAAACCCCGAAACCGGTCCTAGGATGCTTGTTTCCGGTCCAGGGAGGACCTGGCTTGGCACTTCGGGCTGGACTGTTCCCATGAGGCACAGGGTCAAGACTGATTTGCATATGGCCAGGTCTAAACTGGGGTGGCAGGGTGAGCAAAAGAATGATAGATTTAACCCAGATCTCTTGACTGGGGGTGAATGTTTTGATTTGTTCTGCATTCCGTCCATCAATTGTGTGTCTTTTGCTTTCTCGCCCTAAGTGCGCCGGGTATGCCCAGACGTGGCTCCCGGGCTCACTGTGCCACTGGATTCAAGCTATCCTGGCTGATGAGGGGTGAAACCCCGAAACCGCTCCTAGGATGCTTGTTTCTGGTCCAGGGAGGACCTGGCTTGGCACTTCGGGCTGGACTGTTCCCATGAGGCACAGGGTCAAGACTGATTTGCATATGGTCAGGTCTAAACTGGGGTGGCATGGTGAGTGAAATAATGATGGATTTAACCCAGATCTCTTGATTGGGGGTGAATGTTTTGATTTGTTCTGCATTCCGTCCATCAATTGTGTGTCTTTTGCTTTCTCATCCTAAGTGCGCCGGGTATGCTCAGACGTGGGTCCCGGGCTCACTTTGCCACTGGATTCAAGCTAGCCTGGCTGATGAAGGGTGAAACCCCGAAACCGGTCCTAGGATGCTTGTTTCCGGTCCAGGGAGGACCTGGCTTGGCACTTCGGGCTGGACTGTTCCCATGAGGCACAGGGTCAAGACTGATTTGCATATGGCCAGGTCTAAACTGGGGTGGCATGGTGAGCAAAAGAATGATGGTGTCAGGGACTGTCCGGGACTATGTCAGGAACACAGTCAGGGACTTGAGCAAGGACTGGGGACTGGGTAGACCGTGCACAGAAAGAGTAGTACAGCTCTGCCCAGGATCATACAGGGAGTCAGAGGAGAAAAAGGGATCCAAAGGGGAAGCCTGTACAGTGAACAAGATGGCTAAGACTCAGAGAGGAAGGGCACTCACAAGGCAATTTAACATTCAGACTAACTACACCCAGGACGGACGTGCAAGACATATATATAATAGAACATTAACAATAAGGGGAATGTGGGGTAAAGCAATCAGGAGCTCCACACAGTAAGACTGAAGCTCAGTAAGTTCCTCACCTACAATTGCTGTTACAGATACTGACTGAAAATACCCACATATAGGATATGTATGCAAAGGCAGGGTCTGTAGAGCTTATACCTATGGTGATGTTATAACTGTAACTCAAAGACAATACTCGCAGTGGACAAGAAACACCACCTAGGTAGTCAGCTGTGCCCACGGATCCTGGCGATCAAACAGGAACTCGCAAGGCAGTAACAGCAAAGGGGTAGAACTAAACACAAGCACAATAGACAAGGAGCTAGCAAGGAGGAGTACTTAACAGGAAAGGAAGGAATTCACAGGGCACACTTGACAAAGATTAGGTAACAAACATACAAGGTAACAGAAGCAAGACAGCAGAATAGAAAGACAGCAAACTAGAACTGGAACCAAGGAAATGGGAAGCAAGGCAGGGACTGGGAAGGGATATACAGAAGGGGAGGCTACAAGGGTATATTAGAATAGTGCAGGTTAAGGAATCAAGAAAACAAAGTAGCAAAGAAGGCAGTGCTGGGGCAGGAACAATAATTGAGCTAAGGCTCAGGAGTCAAGGTAGCACTGCAGGCAGTGCTAGTTCAGGAACAGGGAAATTACTAAAGCTTCAGAAGTCAAGGTAGCACTGCAGGCAGTGCTGGTTCAGGAACAGAGAATTACTAAAGCTTCAGGAGTCAAGGTAGCACTGCAGGCAGTGCTAGTTCAGGAACAGGGAAATTACTAAAGCTTCAGGAGTCAAGGTAGCACTGCAGGCAGTACTGGTTCAAGGAAACAGGAAATAGCTACAGCTCAGGAAACAAGGAGTCAAGAGAGCACTGCAAGCAGTGCAAATCAGGAACAAGAAATAGCTGAAGCCCAGGAACAGGAACAAAGAATAACTATAGCTCAGGAAACAAGGTAGCACTGCAGGCAGTGCTAATTCAGGTACAAGGAATAGCTATAGCTCAGGAACCAAGGTAGCACTGCAGGCAGTGCTAATTAAGGCACAAGGAATAGCTATAGCTCAGGAACTCAGGAAACAAGGTAGCACTGCAGGCAGTGCTAATTCGGGCACAAGGAATAGCTATAGCTCAGGAACTCAGGAAACAAGGTAGCACTGCAGGCAGTGCTAATTCAGGCACAAGGAATAGCTATAGCTCAGGAACCAAGGTAGCACTGCAGGCAGTGCTAATTCAGGCACAAGGAATAGCTATAGCTCAGGAATCAAGGAACAAGGATTAACTATAGCTCAGGAATCAAGGATAACAAAAGTTCAGGAAATAAGGATCGGTCTCACCGGTACACAGCTACAATGACCAACCCTGGACTGAAGGGAGCTGTGGCTTAAAAGAGCTCACAGTAATCACATGCATCAGGTGTGAGCAGGCTAGCAGCAACCAGCCACAGGTGAGCTGAATTCTTCCACCCATCCTTGGCCTGCAGGGGTGGAGATGAAGCAGTGAGCAGGGGATTATAGGTAATGGAGTTTCCAGCATGAGCAGACTGGCTTCCACAAAACCCGGCATGGATTGGGAATGGATGTAAATTCCTAAATGGTGTCCAAATGCCTGGAAGTTAGGATATGCATGCAGGAGAGTGTCTGGAAGCATATTAGAACACTGGAAAGTCCAACAATTCGGCCCCCTGGTGGTGGGCACGAGAGCACAGGGAGTGAATTGTGACAGATGGATTTAACCCAGATCTCTTGACTGGGGGTGAATGTTTTGATTTGTTCTGCATTCCGTCCATCAATTGTGTGTCTTTTGCTTTCAGGATTGAAAGGTCTGCTTTAGGAGTGACTTATAGGTTTTAAGTGTAGTGACCTTAGCTATTGGGAAACCTATATCTGTCATAAGTGGTGCTAGCACCAGCTTACACAGGCTGCAATGGCAGGCCTGTAGTTACAGTTTGAGTGATCCCTCATGGGTGGCATAATGCATGCTTCAGCCCATGGGGGACCCCTGGTGTACCTATGCCCTGGGTACCATATACTAGGGACCTATAAGGGTACACCAGTGTCCAATCTGGGATGCACTTAAGTACTTACCATACCAATTTAGGGGAGAAAGCACAGAGACTGGGGTCCTGATTAGCAGGATCCCAGTCAGACTAGTCAGAAACAGCATAGCACCCGGCAAAAAGTGGGGTTAACCATAAAAGCAGATCCTACTTTCCTACAGTCAGTTCTACTTCTTTTCATATGTATCTCCTCTGCCAGGGACCACTCCACCACATCTCTCTCCCACTGATCCAACAACGCCCCCGCCACACAATAGCAACATGCCTCCTGGGCAACACCAGTGCTAATTGTAGGAAATTATATACCATTTTCCTCCCCTTAGGTCTCACCATGCTGCCCAGAAGGCAAAACTGAGGCAGAAGGGCACCCCGCAGTGCCATGGTGTGGTCAAGTCGAACCATTACCTGCGCCCAATAAGCATACACTAGGCGGCATCCCCAAGACAAGTGCAGAAAATCTGCCCCTACAACACCACAGCGGGGGCAGGAAGAAGCACTATCAGGATATAAGCGACCCAGTTGTAAGGGTGTCATATAAGAGCGATGAAAGAAGTTAAAATGAACAAGCTTAAACCGCGCATTACCCAAAACTGTCCTAGTCAACACGCACACTCATGCCCACTCATCAGCCATAGGTTCACCCAAGTTCGACTTCCACGCTTCCCGAGCCCGCAATGGCCTATGGGCCACATCCACACCCATGGCCTTACATAACAAATAATACCAAATGACTTCCCCATTCCACAGGACAACATGGCCCCCAGGATGCTGGACACAAGGGGGGCAACTGGGAAAGTTCCCTAGGTTTGTTGGGCAAACTCAGCCAATGTTAATGTTAATGTTATGTTAATGTTATTGAAACTTATATAGCGCGCGTATACCCGTAGGTGTCTTGGCGCTTTCAGGATCAAACATACTGCGCTGAGGTGTAGCTAATTTCTGAAAAGCCACGTCTTAAGTTGTTTTCTAAAGGCGTGGAGGGTAGGTATAGTCCTGAGATGTAGTGGAAGGGAGTTCCACAGCCTGGTTGTACTGTGACTGAAACTCCTACCACCCCAGCTCTCCTTTCTAATTCTAACAGTGGTCACCAAACTGGCATTTGCCGATCGAAGAGATCTATTTGGAGAGTACCAACTAAATATATTCCAAAGAAATTTTGGACCTTCTCTGTGCAGAGCCTTGTGAGCAATGCAAATTGCTTTAAATTTGACTCGCTGGCATACAGGGAGCCAATGAAGATCCTGGATGCCTGTCGCTATTGACTGATATTTGGGAATGTTCAGCCAAGCCCGCATAATGCAGAATAATGTCCAGGACCCACTCCAACCGCCATCTCATTTGGATATAAATCGCCTCAAGAATCACCATCCCCCCTCCCGCCACATCTGATAAGTTATGCTGGACTCCATATGTCGAATCGGAGTAAGTATCAATTCCTGATGAAAGGGTACCCTACGAAGCACCATGGTCACCGCTGCGACACTCAAGCTGTGTGTCTGAATACATAAGGCCTGTCTGCCGACACCCCCAAACCCTCCATCAACAACACCTAAAGGTCCTCATCTCTCACTGTCCCTTCCAACACACGTTTTCCCCAACTAATTCCTTCTGCCAGCCATCTGGCTGCATGCGGCACCACCGCTGCAAAGTAATAGAACACCAATCGTGGTGCCTCCAAGCCTCCATCCTCATACCCTCTCATCAGCTTGGCCCTGGCCGCCCTATTGCTTCTCCCCGCCAATAACAGCGACGTAAGCAGGGAGTCTAATTTCCGTTAAGACCCAAGCAGGGAGAAGGCAAAGGTAATGCTGTATAGTATAAAGGCAACGTGGCAGAAGCACCATCTTAGACACAGCGATCCGGCCCATAAGCGACAGCAGCAGGGTGTTCCAAAATGTGACTGAGGACCAAAGGAGACCAAGACTCAACACAAGTTATATTGCATCTGGGCCTTCTGTGGGTGAGCATCCATAATTCCCACCTACGGAAGGTCCTCCTGCGGGGATCCCTCTAGCGCTGCCATTATAAACAGCAGCGCTTTACTCATTTTCAAATGCAACCCTCAAAGCGATCCAAAATCATCCAAAATTTGCAAGAGCTCTCCAAGCGACTCCCGAGGTGCCCTGAGATAAAATAACGCCTCATCATCCACATACAGCGACACAAGGTGACATGTCACACTCGGGAAACGTCCTTTAAACCAAAGCTGGAATCATGCTGTGCCTTTAAAGCGCCGGCAATAGAACAAACACGTCCTTATTAAGCATTCGTTTAGCACACAAGTCGTTACTACAACTTGCTTTAGGGGGGCGCATTGGTGGAGTGGTGTTGGGTTTTAAGTCCAACACCTTCCCTACTGTTGCGCAGACTGGAGTTGGAATAGTAAATGATACTATTCCAAGGTACAGCGCCCCCCTAAAGCAAGTCGTTTGTAACGACTTGCGTGCTAAAGGAACGTGTCGTAACGACGCGTTTTTTTCTTATGCCGGCGTGATGAAGGCATGCATACTAACGCATGCAGGATTCCATCACACATTTGTCACACCCACATTTGTGCCCCAGACCTAGACAGGTCCCGTCGAACCCTGATCGCTAGAGGCTCCGAAGGCATAGCAGACAACAGTGTTGACAACGGACAACCCTGCCAGGTGCTCCTTCCCATCTCCCAGTAGTTTGAGCAGTAGGCCCCCACTCTGATCCTTGCACTAGGGCTCGTATAAAGTAAACGGATCCAGGCACAGCATTTCGGTCCAAAACTGAGAACCCGCAGAACTTCCAATAAGTAACCCTAATCAACATATCAAATGCCTTTTCTATGTCTGCCACCACCCAGGCAATCTCCTCATCTGCTCCCTCTACCTCATGCAGAATATGTGTAAGACTTCTCCGGTTCATACCTGTATTACGACCTGGGATGAACCCACATTGATCTTCGTGGACCAACCCGCCCACAACATGGCTCAGACTGCTAGCTAACATTTTACAGAGGACCTTCACATCGGTATTCAACATAGTGAGGGGCCGGTACGGCACAGGGTCCGTCTTATCTCCCCTAGGCTTAGGCATCATGCATATTTCCCCTTCTCGCATGGTTGGACGCAACACACCCCTGTCTTGCGCCTCCAGATATACCTCAAGGAGCCCCTCTGTGAATTACAGAGAAAGCGTGAAAGAATTCTGCTGGGAACCCATCCCCTCCGGGAGCGTTGTGTTTAGGGAGCAATTGTAGCACCACCCTCAGCTCTTCCAACTTGAGGTCAGATTCTAATTTGAGACACACCTCCTCCCCCACAGTTGACAGAGCGAGACACCCCAGGAAATTATGTATACCTACCCGTATAATCCCAGGATCCCTCTTGTAAATCCCCTCTAGGTGCTGCCAAAACATCTCCACAACCGCCATCCGAGTGACCATCAGAGCCCCATTCACCGACCTTAAGTGTACAATCGAAGTAACTGCCACTTCCTTACACAATATCCAGGCCAAAAGCCTCCCAGATTTGTCGTCCTCCCTAAGAAAGTGCTGCTGATGCTTCCTCAGAGTGAACCTATCTAATCTATCACAAATGTCAGCTCTGCGGCGGTGCACGACGGCCTCCTCTCTGCCTCTCCCTGTCATCCAAGTCCCCTGACTGCAGCTCTGCAAGAGCCACCTCTCCCTCCTGAAGCTCCCTCCCCAACTGCCGCCACACCCACACGATAAACCTACACACTGACCCAGCAGTACCACCTTCATAGCCTCCCACTCAGTGGCCCTACAGGATGTACTCCCCAAATTATGATCAATATACTCTGTCAAGTTGAGCACCAGCGCCTCTCCACCCTCTGCATCAGTGAGTACATCCGATGGGAATCGCTAGTGTGCTCTCTGTTCTGGTGCGGCTCCCCACCTCATATTGCAGCTAACTTGGGCATGATCAGATAAAAATCTAGCCAGGAAGGACACTAGTCCACTGTAGCCCAGCCATTAGCACCCGATCCAACCTGCTATTATGTATTGTGGGTGAGGGAGCGACAGGTGTAAATCTGACCCTGAGGAAAATGCAATCTCTACACATCAACCAGACCCAGGTTATGCATCACCACCCTCAAGCAGCAGTGATACGGGGCTTCATGCCCCGGCGAGGCGGATGCCTGTCCAGGCCTCCGTTCTGGATGCATTTGAAATCACCCAACTAAACAGAGGCACATCCACATCCTGACTAACCAACTCTTGTATACCATAAAAGAAATCCGGATCATCCATGTTGAGCGTATAAGTGGTAAGGATGGAAATATCCCTCCCATCCAACAAACACTGAATGAGCACTTATAGGCCCCCCGCGTCTACCTCCGAATATCTCAGACAAAATGAGGTCCCCGACGCCACCCAGATCAAACTCCCCAGGCTTATGTGGAGTAAGAGGCACAATAAATCTGACCCTTACATTTCTTAGCTATTTTTTGGGCTTCCGTATCACTCAGATGAGTCTCCTGAAGGCAAGCCATGTTAACTTTGTGCCGTTTCAGAAATGATTACACCCTGTACTGCTTAGTGTAAGAACCCAGTCCCCGGGCATTCCAAGTCAAGAATCTGTACCTATCCCCCATGTGACCATAGAAAGGTGATCAGCAACTGCCCCAAGAACAGAATTACCCAACCATCCAACATACCCGCTGCAATATACATCAAACAAACAAACCCCCACCTTAAATAACCTCCCCACCCACGGACTAGCATAGTGAAACATAATGCCTACACACTTCCACCCAAAGAAAGTGCCAGGACCAACACTTGCACCCACTCCCTGTCCAAGAGGGACAGGGCCACCATACTCAGCCCCAACCCGCCCAGCCCATTTATAGAAGAACAAAAAAATGAGGGAGAGGAATAAGAAGAAGAAGACACAGAAAGGGAAGAGTCCGGTCCCACTGTACATGCCAAAAGAGTCTGCTCTGCACACCGTGAGTAACCCGTCATTGGTGTCCATAAGTGGGCCCAAGGGTGATGCCCTTAGACACCCACCAGCAGCCACTAGCAGGAAAATTCCACATGAATATCAAGAGCAAAGGCACCCAGCCTTGGGCACATGCCAAACGCCACAGTCAGTCACTATTATTAGACAAGATAACTAAGAGTTCTGCGGTGCAGACAACAAAGTTTCAGGAACTATATCAGTCAAAAGCCCCAGGCCATCATCAGCTGTGCCCGGGTGCAAAAGGAATTGATCTTCCCCGACTGGTCCCTGCGTGTAACCCCCCCCCCCCCAGGGCTTCATCCAGAACCTATAGCCAGGTCCCCGCCGCCACGCTCTCTCCAGAGCCCCAGAGAGGCTCCTTCCCACAGCTCAAGCCAGTCCAAGACCTCATCCGGGTGTTCAAAGAAACACGTCTTCCCTTGGCTTTCAATTTTGAAGGGTACAGAAGCATATATTTCAATTGCCTCGCCCTCAGCTTCTGTTTGACGGCCAAAAATGATTTTCGCTGTTTCTTTACCTTCCGGGTATAATCTGGTTAATTTGCAGTCTTATTGTTCTCAAACAGGGGAACCTCTTGCTTCCTGGAGACTCATAAAATGCAATCCCTGTAGTTCAGGATTTTGGCTAAAATTGCCCTTGGAGGGGCACCAGGAGGGGGCGGTGGAACCAGCGCCCTTTGCGCCTGCTCAATCACAAAGAACCAAGAGTTGTCCTTTCCCATGGTGCTTAGCGTGTCCCAGTGATGAGGGCAACCCCTCCAATCTGTAGAGCTAGTCTGATGCTGGAAGGCCCCTAAGGATCATGTGCCCCAGCTGACACCGGCAATGTCAGAATGACCCCAAGTCTAAGCAAGGGCGAACGCCACCCAGCAACAGCTCACAGCCTCCCAGGCCAGCGCAGAACTCTCTACACAAGGGTCTCTTGGACCCAACAGGGCCAGTGTCTCCAGGCCTAGGCCCCCGGGTGCCCTGCTCCAGCCACCCAAAGGCCTCAGCTGCGATATGCCAGGAGCCGGCTCAATCCCGCAGTTTTTCACCCGCACCCCAAAGGGGGCTGCAGTGTCCAGTTCCTCACCGTCTGCAGACTTTCTCTCCAGCAGGGGGCTCTGAATAGCGGGGATACCTCAACACGCAGCCAATTGCAGGGCAAGCTCATCAATCTTATCAGGCTGAAATGGTAGCTCCCTGCACCATTATCGACAGCAACTCATGCTCCCAGTGGGTGAGGGGGAAGCGCAATTCATGCAGCCACACCCACAGGCCCACCCAGGCTCAACAACAACTCCCACAGGCGTAAGTCCACACCAGGGGGGCCCCCCAACAATCACAATGGGCCCACTCGTGGCCTCTCCTGGCCCCCCACCAGCACCCCAATCCAAATTCACCTCACCTGCTGGCGAGGACCACCGGGGGCCACCACCAAGAAGAATGTCACCGCTGCGCTTGGTAAGTGTCGCAGGGCCACTGCGGCGCCCCCTCACTGTGCCCGTTGGCACCACCACCTCCAACCAGCCAAGGCACGGGCCTGACCCAATTGACCCCTGGACTGCCAGCCCACAACTGAGTCTCTGTCGGGGGAAGGCATTCCAATACGGGCCCAATACCGCCCTGCTCTGGCTAAAAGAGCCCCATAGATACTGCTCCCAGGAAAGCTGAGCGTGGCAGCAGGGCAGGATCGTAGCAGCACTGCAATGATTTTGGCGTTCCTCACCGCGCCCAGCAGCGCAACCTCCGGCAGCTCACGACTTGGGCCCTGCCCAGTCGAGCTGCACTTGGGCGGCCCGCACTCATGACACTCGTGGAAGAAGCACTCTGGAGCAAGCCCGACCTGACTCCTCGCAGCCGCGAAGGAGCCCTGCTGTAGGAAGTGGAGAGCCCCCCCCAATCCACTGCTGCCACACACTGTCTTACTTCGCGGCAAAAAGCGGCTCCCGGACTCATCAAGCCTCGAGACCGCAACTGGACACTGCCAATCATCCGCTCACAAGGTCGCCTTTATCCCCAACAGCATAAAAAATGTCACCCAGTTGTGTCAGGAGGGTATTCTGCAGGATTTCACTCTACGCCGTCCGGTAGACGGGACAGCAGAGCAGGATTCCGTAGGATTAGGGCAGGCGGAATGAGAGCTAAGCTCTGCTACGTCCTGTCGGCCATCTTGCCAGGTCATGCCCCATCGTCTGACCAGGTTAAGGCCAGCATCAAAGCTGAGGTTGGCAAGATGTTGGAGCTGGGGGTGAATGAGCCCTCCAGTAGTCCATGGGCTAGCCCAGTGGTACTGGTGCCCAAACCCAACACCAAAAGGGGGGACATTTGGAATGAGGTTCTGTGTGGACTACAGGGGCCTCAATGCAGCCATTAAGCCTGATGCTCTCCCTATTCCAAGAGCTGATGAGCTCATTGACAAGTTGGGGTCAACTAAGTATCTGAGTACCATTGACCTGACATCAGGTTATTGACAATTGCCCTCATCCCAGGAGCCAAGGAGAGATCCACTTTCTCCACACCTGAGGGCAACATTCAATTTAAAGTGATGTCCTTTGGATTGAAGAATGCCCATGCCACCTTCCAGAGGTTGGTGACTGTGTACTATCTGGGTTGGAGAGTTTCAGTGCAGCTTATCTAGATGACATAGCTGTACTTAGATCCACCTGGGAGGATCACCTAGACCACCTCAAGGAAGTGATTCAGGCCTTGCAGCAAGCAGGCCTGACTATCAAGCAACTAAGTGCAAGAAAGGGCAAGGCTCTATTGTGCATTTGGGCCCCCAGGTTGGTGGAGCCCAGGTACAACCTCGCCAGCCCAAGATCCAGACTATTCTGGCTTGGGAGCCTCCTAAGACTCAGACCCAGGTCACAGCCTGACTGGATACTACTGGAGATTTGTGAAGGGTTATGGTACCATAGTGGCATCACTGACTGACTTGACCTCCAAAAAGCAGCCCAGAAAAGCCACCTGGACTGAGCAGTGTCAGAAGGCTTTTGACACTCTCAAGGAAGCACTGTGCGCAGCACCTGTCTTGAAGGCTCATGACTTCAGCAAAGCTTGTTGTACAGACAGATGCCTCTGAACATGGGATAGGTGCAGTGTTGTCACAAGTGAATGATCCGAGGCAGGATCAGCCAGTTACCTTCATCAGCAGGCTACTCCTTCCTAAGAAGCAGTGTTGGAGTGCCATTGAGAGGGAAGCCTTTGCTGTGGCTCTATGATGGAACAACGCATGCCTTTACCACGCAGTCTTTACCACACATATACCACTACCACGCACATCTTTATAGCGAATGTCGTTACCACGAACATACATAGGGGTACATTATAAGTACCACTCCCATGCACACCCTTGCCACACATACCTCTACCACTCTAAAGATTACCACACAATTTATTTTCCTATGGGAAAACGATTTGCGTGGCTCATCTCCAAGCAACATTATGCAATGCCATGCAATATGCCAAAAACTCACTCATTACATCACAGTGTGATGCAAAATATTTCCAAAACAGTAGCACCACTCAACCCATGCCAAAACAACGCAACACTGCGCAAATCACAAAAACATTATTACAAAGCGATGCAACACTAAGCAAACCAAGGCAATACTTTAATTTGTCCCCCACATTTCCTGAATATAAATGAAAGTTGAAAAACACATCTAAAAATAATACAAACAGTTTATGAAACAGTTTAACAGGTTTAACATATACACATTTGTCTTTCTTTCATTTCAACGTAAATGAAGTCCCTTTATTTATCATGAATAAAATAAATATAACTGTAGTTCTGATTTAATTCACACTAAAATGTACTTTCTAATGCATATTTTATATTGAATTATTGAATACCCCCGAAAAACATATAAAAACAGCTGTCCACTATTTTTTCATCAGTGGTAGACTGCCTTCTAACGTGACCACACACACAACAGAGACCAGGAGAGGGAAGCGCAGCCAGTTCCAAACACTGCCATCTAGCTATACAAGTAAGTATAACCCTAAAAATTGGCATCCTCTAATAATACAAACATTATCACAGAAACAAGTAGTTATTCATAAATGTTTTACATTTTTCAAACATTATAAAGGTTATCTAAAACCCACAATCTTGGTTCATTTTCAGGTTTTCCAATAACGTAAAGAAATGCCTTTATAAGTAAAAAATGAATATATTATTTACAAAAAATAAAACGTGTCAGCTACTCAGATTGGGTGCTGGACTGTGACTGGCGGGGGAGCAAAATTACTACTCTGACTCCGTCAAGTACTTACCTTAGGGAAGGTGCTGGACAGTGACTGGGGGCAAAATTACTATTGTAACTCCGCTGAGTATTTATCTCAGGGAAGGTACTGGACAGTGTCTGGACGGGCAAAATTCTAAACTCCGCCAACAACTTACCTCAGGGAAGGTGCTGGACAGTGAATCACATTCATTTAAAAATCACCCACTCTGTAAGGCCCTACTTTAAGGTACATACCCAAGGGGAAGAGCATTGTGTATCACCGTCCCTTTTGGCCTCATAGGAGTATAAGAGTGCATCTATTCCAGAAGGTCATTCCAAGCAGGTAGTCATGAGTGAAATTGTGAGGCGAAAGCAGGGCTTGGAAATAAATAAGATAGCGGAGACCGCTAATAGATTCCAACCATTAGCTGATAGTGAACATCCTCAGCTACAGGAACCATCGGTACAGTCTGAGACCCCTTTGCTGGTAGAAAAAGACACTCAGCCAGGAATTGAAAATATGCTAACCACCTTATTTCTTGTGGTGATGGAAAAGTTTGCTACATCAGAGAAAAATCAAGAGAAAATTAAAGATGTGTGTGAGGCCTTAGAAAATAAGATGAACTCTTTAATGGAAAGAATGGACGCGATGGACGCCTCGTTAGAAACTCTTATTAGAGAGGTTGAAATAAATAAAAATGAGATTCATACTCTCAAAATGGGCGAAAAGGATCTGCGGGACAAGATTGAAGTGCTTCAAAATAATGCCAGAAGGAATAACATTAGAATCTTGAATGTCCCGGAGGGCTTTGAAGGAGAAACATAAAAAGCTCCATGGTATAATTATTAAAATAATTAATTCCTAGTATTGAGGTGGAAGTCCTGACCGAGGACATACAGAAAATTCACTCTGGTCCATTTTTTAAAGTTCCAGCTAGGAAGACACCAGAAATATTTTGATTACTTTCTAAACATTTTCTCTTAAAGAGAAAATACTTGCAGAAGCCGTTAAGGCAAGTAGCTATACAAAGGAAGCACAGTCCTTCCGAATTAGATTGGATATCTCTAGAGCCACACAAGATAGGCAATGGGAGCTGGTCAAATATATCCAAGAACTAAGATCATTAGGTGGCACAGCCAGATTCGCTTCCCTGGCACGTTGAGAATCATATGGAACAATAAAATGCAAAACATAAGGGACCCCAAGGAAGTGGGGGCTTTGGTTGAACAAATTAAAGCACACCAGAAATAAATGTTTAAACAACGCCGGAGGGAAACAAGAGCTCAAATGGGTAGGTTCTTAGTAGAACACCTGATGACATGTGGGAGGGTTCCCAGGGTGGGGCGGGAGGGTCGGGAAACAGCGTTTACAACACTGTCAACACAACGTGGGTAGGTAACAACGCGGTCGTTACAACGACCGCGTTGTTACCACGCGTGGCATTACATCGCAAGTCGTTTCAACGACTTGCGCTAGGTGGCGTGCAACACCAGGGAATGTGTTGGATTTTAAATCCAACACCTTCCCTGCTGTTGCGCAAACTGGAGTAGGAATAGTAATTAATACTCTTCCTAAGTCCAGCGCGCCCCTTAGAGCAAGTCGTTGAAACGACTTGCGATGTAATGCCACGCGTGGTAACAACGCGGTGGTTGTAACGACCGCGTTGTTACCTACCGCGTAGTAAAAGCACGCGTTGTAACGTGCTATATTCGGGAGGGTCATGACCCTAGCAGGAGTTTTCTTTTCTTTTTAGCACCGGGTGTGGGAGCATGTGGGAAAAAAAAGAAATAAATCCTAAATCCTAATTGGCCTACTGACAATTTATAAGATGATTAGGGGCTTACTTAGGTTATTCGTACCCCCCCCAACAACCTATGATAGATCCATGACCGAGCCAACGAAGTCTAGGCCCCTATGGGTTGTAACATGGAATGTCACTGGCCTCACATTCGGTAGTAGAAGAAGGACAATTTTGGAATACTAGAGACTCTCAAGTAGTGAAACTATACAGGAGACACACTTGTTAAAGGAGGAATGGGCTAGTATTTTAAAGAAGCAAAAATGGGTAGAACCCTATGTATGTAAAAATCAGGTGTGCTGTGTGAAAGCAGTGGCAGTTCTTTTAAAAAAGTCTATTGGAGTAACTCTGGGAGATTGTATTGTGGATAAAAAAGGGAGGTGGGTCATAGTAAAAGCCAAAGTATATGGCAATTGGTATGTTTTTCTGGGCTATTATGGGCCTAGTACGGCCGACCCTGCCCCCCCTCCAGGAGTATTTCAATCTTCTACTGGAGGTCAATTTTCCCATAATATCGGGTGGTGATTTTATTCTATTAATTGACCCGCTCTTAGACAAATCCACTTCAAAAAATACAGTTAACACCCCTAAAATGAGAGCCCTTATAAAACGAATGATGGAGGATATGGGCCTGATGGATATTTGGAGGGAAAAAGGAAGTAAGGATGATAGATTTACTTTTCATAATAAAGAATACAGACACTCCTCCAGAATAGATTTTTTTCTTGTAGGCTGCAGAATTGGATATTTTTTATAAGAGTTGTCACAGAACGTTTATCAGATCATTCTGCTGTGAGTCTAGAGATTAGCTTAGCCCAAACACCAATACAAAGGAGATGGACTGTAAACCAAGCTCTATTATTAGATACACAAATAATTGACATATTGAAATAAGATAAAAATGAACTTTTTCAGCTCAATAAGTCCCTGCTCCATTGCTCATTGTTTGGGATGCCTACAAAGCTTTTATAAGGGGTCATTTAACTAGCCTGACTATTGGACAGAATAGGGAGTTGAAGGCAAGATGAGGGAACTGAAATCTAATATAATGAAGTTCTTGAGGGAACTAAAGAACATCCATAAAGCACAAAATCAGGCCTTGATTCACGAAAAATTACAGAGAGCTAAGTGCATTATGGTAAATTTCCTGTAGGATGGAATAAAAACAAGCATTGGCATAGCCAATAGGTCTCGCCTTTGGGACCTTATAAGTGTTTAGTTATCCAGCACAATATCCTTGGTGTAACAACATCAACTGTTGCATGGCTAAACACTTATAAGGTCCCAAAGGGGAGACCTATTGGCTATGCCAATGCTTGTTTTATTATACTTCTGTTTTGGGGTTACCTGGTTACTTTTACAGGCTTAATTTGTGTTTCCTACACAGTGACTGCACTGTAGCATAACATAAGACATGTGGAAACTAGTGTGTACTTTGTCGAAATTAGCGGATGTTAGGCAATGGCACAATTGAAAGGAAATGCACTTTATATCCAGTAGTAGATACATTTTTTGTGACCTCCTATCACAAGGCGCTTGACTGTACAATGTTTGAACGATTTCAGATGTGTTGTTTTTAGTGACGTAATTTATTTAGGTGTACATTTAAGCCTGTTGCTTCCGGATACTGTAGTTGTGCCTTTGTAAAAAATTGCTAACCATAAAAGTGGAGTTAGGCGAGAATAGTAATTAGATCATCGACTGTGCTGCAGGGGAACATAAATATGTCAGTGTCTCTCTGATCTTCCGTTCTTTGTATGACCAGAAAAGGTCATACAAAGGTGAGAGGATGTGGCCTCGCTGCTAGAACTGTCTACTTTGGAGCTGGGGAGCCAGGTTCGAGCCTCGGCGTCGGCTGAGCATCTTGTGATTCTGGGCAAATCACTTAATCTCCCCGCGCCTAACAAAAATTTAATGTGTCATTGTGTAATTTAACTGCTCTTGTAAAGGGCTCCAATACCTTCGGGCCGAGTTCGCGCTGTATAAATGTGCACACTCAAAAAAACAGAAAAGAAAGAATCCCAGGTAAGCGCAGTGAGCTGAACGGAAAGATTTTGAGTGCTCGGTAAATCGCTATTTCATTGGCAACTAAGGAAGTCTTTCGAACTCCAAATTTCACCAGCTTTACCCAAAACTTTTAGAAAAGTTACTTTTTTGACTTGGACGCAGATTAATATTTCCCTATTATAGAATATTTTTACAACAATTTTATACTTGAGTGGAAGAAGGCTGCAATGAATTCCAGAAAGACTTTCCAAATTTCACTCATTTTCACTCTTGATTTCTGGACTTCTCCGGCACTTTCACTGCCCCGGCTCCTGGAACCCTTCCACTGAAACGCGGCGCTGACGGGGGACAGGGATCTGCTGTGGTTGGCGCTGCGGTGGATTTGGCGACTTCTTGGCGGAGGGACAATGCCAACAAGTGACTGAAAGATAATCTTCATTCCTGCGTCAGCAGGAAAGCAAACAATGTAACGTGTACAGTTGTCAGAAGGCGCAGCAATGTCAGCGCTGGCTTTACTTTGTGGAGAAGTGGTGTGGTGCGTGGCTGGGGACAGTGGGACGGGGTAATGTGTGAAAGCGCTAGAAGAGACCCTAATTGATGTAGAGCTCTAGAGAAAGACGGGATAAAAGGCCAAAATCCGAACAAAAAAGACGCTATCAGCGATGTACAAAAGAGCCATAGGGGGGACCAGGCCATTATTAGAACAGAGACAGAGTTAGGGCAGTTTGGGAAGAAAGCCAGGCAGAGTCAGAACAGAACCAACCAGAGCTGCAGACGACCCGTGCAAGAACAGGCGGGCCATCGCAGAACCGAACCTTAGCAGAACAGAGATAAAGCAGGATTATTTTATCAAACGGTGCATGTACAGAAGCGTAGTAGAAACAAAACAGCACCTAAAACTCCACAGAACAGAGGTGGATGAGACCTGGAGCATAAAACAGAACTCCAACAAACAGAGCCGAAAGAAAACATACGCAGTGCTCTACGGAGAATGAAGAGAACCAGAAACGATTACCCATCACAGATTATAGCTACTATCAAAACAAAACTAGAACAAAGAGGGAACAATGTAAATGCCATCGCTCGAAAAGCACCGAGACAGAGTCAACAAGTGGGAGGGGTGGGGGAAGTGCGACAGGGACACGCTGCGTTTACCTTGCGGGAGCGAGCGCGATAATTGCTAACACATGGCACCGCTCGCTCCCGCAAGGGAATCGCCAAACGTGCACGCGTTGCCATTGAAAGCAATGCAACGCGTGCACGTTTTTGCCTGCAAAAGTGAACCGATTGCTAAAGGTGTTTTTCCTATGCAGCGCATGCGCGCTGCGTAGGCGAGACCTAAAAATGGGAGGCCAGCAAGTTATCGCACTATGTGTACGGAGAGGGATGCAGTAAACTGCCGGCCTGGAGCTGTGTATGGAGCTGGGAGGACACACTCATGACGTCCTAGGCCTTTATTTGCACCCATTGTTGCACATCCTCCTAGTGTTTTCTGCACATTTTGCCCACTGGTTATACACGCCCACTGCACTGCAGCATGTGGCAATGTCCCTCCATATTTGGGCACATGCTGATTTGCTCAGCTGGGTATCTGGTCCCCCATAAAGCTGAGGGTACAAGCACCTCCTCACTAGTCGTGTTCAATATATTCTCAGTGAAGGAGGGGGGCCTTCTCCTCAAGTCCCCAGCCATGTTGGGGGCAAGATTGATGCAAGAAGCAGCAGGATGGAGGAGGATGCTTCTCTGTGTAGAGGATGGCACAGAATGAAATCAAAATGGCTGACTTTCTCTTCCTGTATGTCATTCCCTGTATGCCATTACCTGTGTATTCTCCGCCCGACTTAGGAGTCTCCGCTCCGTCTGGGAAGCAGAGTCTCCTCACATGGAGTGGAATCTTCGTACATGCGGCGGAGCTCCGCATCCAGAAGGGAAATATAATAAATGGATATAGTTTATTTTTTTTAAACATTTGTTTATTGGCATTTCCAAAGTTATTATACACACTGTACAGGATGCATGTATTACAATCTCAATTTTTCAATTTTTACTTTTCACATTCTGAGTTTCGATCCTTTATTCACATCTGAGATACAGTACTCTGCTTCATTTTGACTCAGCTTCCAATATGTTGAACTTGTTTTACATAGTACACATTAGCTCTGTTTTTTCCCGAGAGTTGGTATACACATTATTAGCTCACATTGTTGTAGGAAAGTAGGATCTGCTTCTTATGGTTACCCCCACTTTTTGCTTGATGTTCTACTGCTAATCAGGACCCCAGTCTATCTGCTTTCTCCTTAAACTGTTATGTCATGTACTTAGGTACACTCCAGATTGGATACTGGGGTACCCTTATCAGTCCCTAGTATATGGTACACATGTACCCAGGGCATAGGTACCCCAGAGGCCTCCCATGGGTTGAAGCATGTATTATGCCACCCATGAGAGGCCATGAAAAATAGAACTACAGGTCTGCCACTGCAGCCTGTGTACGCTGGTGCATGCACCACTTACCTAGATATAGGTTTCCTATATCTAAGGGTCACTGCACTTAAAACATATGTCAACCCTCTAGCAGGCCTTTACAATCCTGAGGGCAGGGTGCTTGGTTCTAAGTGAGAGGGTGCCACTGCATGAGCAGGACACCCCTGCAGCCTACGGAGTCCATTCTCCCGGGTTGTCAGTGAGGCAGCCATTTACGACATATAGAGTGGCAATAAGCGACCACGTAATGACCAACTCTTAAAACGGCTGACCACAACCCTATCATGTTTGGTATCAAACATCTTGGAATCATACCCCCACACCGGTAACCGGTGTGGGGAGTATGATTCCACCCCTCAGAAGCGAGCTTCGTGGGGTCCCTGGTTTTCCCGGTACCAGCCTTCTCGATCCGGACAGCATAAAATGGTTGCTGCCAACCAGAGACACATTTCTGCCCTCCTGCTGCTGAGCCAAGCTCGAGCAGGGGAAGGCAGAACAATAGGCATCCTGTCACAGGTGACCACCTCCCAGACAGGATTTAGAGTATTAGGGCTGGGTGGGTGCGCTTGCAAGCGACCAAAAGTCTGCATGAGGGGCACATTTGGGGTCCCTGTGCATAGTCCAGTTCAAACCAGTCCTGGGAGCCGTTGACTCCCGCTCAGGCACGAAACTGGACAAAGGACATGGAAGTAACCTCCCCCCTGCCCAGGCCCTCCCCTGGGAGGGTCCCCTGAATCTTTCCAACCTTCTCCCGTGGGTACTTTAGGGCTTACCTGGCTGTAGGACTTTAGATTCGTCATGGACAAGATTTTGACCTGAAATCACGGCACTTCGACCGTCTGGGGACTCTGGACTTTGCTGGTCTTCGCTTGGGCCTGACTCCGTCTCCCTCTCAGTCCGCTCCATCGTCTGTGCCTGTGCACCACACAGCATCTGTGCAGGACCTGTGGAGCATCAAAGACAACTGAAGATAATCTCCCTTGGAGTGAAGGAGTCACTCCCCTGCATTTGCAGGCACCTCAACACTGCTGACTGGTCTGCTGATCCCAAGCTCCTACGGACTCCAAAGCGTCCAGAAACACAGGAGGTGGGTTTCTACATCCCTCGAGGCTCGAGCTGTCCTCTCATCAAGTTTGAGGCCAGTATCCCTCGTGGGGGCTGCAATACCTGAACCTCTGTGCACTGCGTATATTTGCAAGTGCATTTGCTTGTTGGCAATTCCTTGACAAGTGCATTGGGCTCCGAGTAGCCCCAACCTCTGGTGACTTTCTGCACAAAGATCTTCATCCAACCCCACTCGTGTGCTCCGTGGCTTGCTGTTTTGTGAAGCTGCTCGAGGTCCTCTTGCAACTCCTGTGCCTCCGGCCTGTGGGTCCATTTGAGGGTCAACTTTGTTTTTCTTGGGCTCCCCTGGTTGCTCCAGGCTTGCCCTGACTCCCCTGTGTGTGGTGAGTCTCCTGGACCTTGCTGGTCTGAACCATACTCTTTCTTGACTTCCTGTGTGGGTTGCTTTTGCCAAGGCTTGTTGGTGCTCCCGCCGGATACGACCCCTCAGCACTTGACATCCCTCATGGGACAGCTCGCATCCGGCTCCTCGCCATCCTCAACATCACCTGGTCCCCGCAGCTGCAGAGTCAAGATCACTGTCCACTATCCTGAAACACCCGACATCGGTGGGCATTTGTCTAACGAGCCCCTGGTCACTCCTAAGTGACCCAGACTCTGTCCCCTCTGCTTTCAGGTACTCTTCAATAAGAATCCACATTTGGATTCCACCGGACATTCTTCTCCCTTTCAGCAGCAGCACTTTCTTGAAGTCCTCCATTGAGTTCAACAGCGGTTTCCGACGCCACTTCATCCCTATGTACCCGGCTTCCCTGGAATAGGTAACTTGGGTACTTCGGTATCCACGGGTGGGGTGACTCTCTAACCTTTGTCTTCCATGGGGTTTCTTCAAAGTCCACTGGGAAGGGTCCCTAATCTTTAAAACTCCAACTGCGACTTTCACATAGAGTTGTACGGAGCACACGGTCGTGTTCCCACACTGCACCCGTCCTACGTGGGGTCCCTATCTACTCACCTTAGGTGGTTCCTTGGGGTCCCAGCGATTCTACTTCCTCTCGACATCGTCCTGACTCGAATCGTGGTTCTTATACCACTTTCTTAGTATATGGTTTGGTTCCCCCTGGGGCCCACTGTATATTAGTGCTATTTACTGTGATTACTTTGCCTAATATTGTGTGCTTTGTGTCTATCTCCGTGTAGGAGATACTGGAACATACTAGAGAGTATTCTATAATAAATACATATTTTTATAAATACCTTGTGTGGTTCTTTTTCATTTAATCTATACTATAAGATTGCATTCTGGTGAAACAAGCTGCTTTATACTCCTTCAAGACTTAGCCTGAAGGCGGCTCTCCACAACTACCACTTGGATAGCTTTCTAAGGTTGTCTGAGACCTCTTAAATCACGATAAGGGTTGTCTGGACTAGTGCAAGGTGCCCACTTTAATTAGTGGACATCATATACCAGGCCAGCTTCTCACACGTTCGTAGACAAAAACCTGTAAAGTAATGTTCAAAACCCCTCCCAGAAAACAAATTACATTCCCCAAAATACATCACACTTAACCATCAAAATATAAATAACATAACACAATTAAACATAACATATCTAATAGAGACATCTAGCCGCAGATTCCTTAACTTTTGAATTCTCCCTAGGCGTCAGACTAGATCTGGAAATTTTTCAGCTGTACCTTTGCGCGCCGGGGGATGGCGTCGTTCGACTCTATGAGGATGTGGACTCTGGTTTTGATGTCAGTGGAGTCATATAAGTCCCCTCCAGCGCGCGGGCATCAGTTTCTTCTTTTCTGAGCTGTAACGCGGATCCGGAGAAGCAGTTCCTCAGACCGTTTGTAGGCCTACTTCGTCAGTTTTTGTTGATTGGAAACAGTGTGCGCTTCTTCTTCAGGCTTTAAGCCTTGTGGGTCTTGTACTTGACAAATGTCGGTTACAGACCCACACTCCAATTGTATGTGGTGTTTAGGGAAACACCATAACTCCGAAGACTGCGGCTCCTGCCAGAAGCTGAAGCCGAAGGCGCTCAAGGAATGCCGTATGAAACTTCTAGCGGCATGGATGTTGCGGTTTACAGACACTTCACCTCAGCCTCAGTCTCCTTTTCGTTTGGAGGGTCGTTCACGGGGCCATTCCAGGAGTCGTAGCCGTCTTTTCATGAGCCGGGGCGTCAATGGCCCAAATGAGAGAGTACTACAATTTTGTGCATCTTATCTTTGGGCCCCTACTTTCCTCTGGAGCACCATCGTGCCCCATAGGGATGAGAGGAGCCACACTGGTAGGTTTGCCCTCGGTGCAAGTTTGGCTGTCTGAGTCGTTGGGTCGGCGCCGGTCGGAGTCGGCCGACTTTGCTTCGGTGTACGGTGCACAGCCCTTCGGGGTCTCCACCTTTGGGTCATTTCTCCTCTTCCTCTCAACATCGAGGCGTCGCCTACTCGGCGTGGAACGGTGTTGGGTGTGGAGTCATAGAGCCAACTGAGGACAATGTCGTTTTTCCACTTTCCTCTCATGATGGGGCTTCTGGAAGTCGCCTTGTTGTTGGTGAAACAGAAGAGTCTAGGGTGTTACTGCCTATTTTGAATACTATTCCACCTCCTATAGAGGAGAATTGGCTATCTGCCCTTGATGAGGCTAGTGGGCTGGAGTCTTCCCCTGGGTTACTTTCCACTCCTAGTCTTGCTACTGAGGCAAGTTCCTCTTTTGAGATATGTTGAGGAGAGTGGCTACAGTATTGGAATTCTCTCTGCCTACGGTGGAGAAGTCCACTTATTCCCTGATTGATGTCCTTTATCAATGTCAGACAGGGGTGGAGCCTGTTCTCCCATATTGTGAGGCCTGGTACGACATACTGTTGGGCACTTGGGCCAAGCCTGATACGGGGGTCTTGGTGGATTGGGCTATATCTCGCAGGCACTTGCCTGCTCCGGGAGATCCAGCTTGTCTCCTAAAACATCCTACCCCTCGTAGTTTGGTAGCTCAGGCTGCTTCAGCCTCACAAAATATGGATTCTCTACCTAAGGTTCAATTGGATAGAGAATATAGGAGACAAGATTTGTGTGGCAAACATATTTTTTCCTCGACTAGTTCTGCTTTAAGGTCCACTAACACGTATTTTGTTCTTGGGCGTTTTTCTCACACTTTGTGGGATTCTTTGCAGATTTATGCCAACACTTCCAGATAACCTCCAATCTAATCTTGAACAGTTGATTTGGGATGGACAGCAGGCAGCTAAGCTGATTATTAGATGTCCTTTGTGGCACTAAGGCATCATGCCTGGTTGCAAACCATAGGATTTTCAGAAGCTGTCCTTGGCTGCTTTGGTCGATATGCCCTTAGATGGCCCCCATCTTTTTGGTGCCCAGGCCGAGTCGACTTTACAGCTTTTCCATGATGGACGAGGTGAAACGGAGTCTTAGTTTCTCTTTATCGAATTATATCCCTATTTGATTATTTTTCCTATACTAGGGTTGTATGGGGATATTAATCTGTTTTTTTTTTTACACAGCTGGCCATGTTATGGCAGTGTCATGGTGGTATACGTTCCGCCTGTTGGTGACACCTAATGCGGTGTTCCTGCGGTTAGCACATATTATTGTTTTAATGCTGTCTTTGACAGGTTATGTGGTACAAGGATACCTATTGCATAGGTTTTTCCCTTCCCTTTTTTCCTCTGATGATGGGCTTCATGCTCAAGAGGTCATTTGCTTCTGATGTTTCTTACATTTATGAAGGTTGCCTATGCCTCATGCATCTTTGGAAGCAGTTTGGTATGCTGGTATGCATTACTTTTGATTTTCAGTATCTCTTATAGGGACATCTTGCTTATGCCCTTGGGAGACCTTTTTTTACAGAGAGTATGCTCATTCTTTACACCTACTCTGCATTTCCACTTCAGTACAATTTTGGGTCAATTTGATCAAGATTTCCAATAGGACATTCTTGTTTGATTGGTCCTTCATTTGATGGCAGTCCTTTTCGCTAGTTTTGGCGTGGTGCACCTTGCTTTGAATTCAGGGGTTGCACGGATTGCTTTGCGTTAGGTGATTTTTGCAAAGGTTATGCTGCTTTATAAGGGGGTTATGCCTCCTTTACCACGTTGTATGTTCATGGCCTGTGCATGGGGGTTGTCCCTTGATATGTATTTCTCTTTCTTGGAGGCGTTACAAATGGCATGTTCAAGGGCTCTATTTTGTATTTTTCTGAAGGATTATATTACTAACGCTTACCTACATTTATTGAGGGTCTATGGTCTACTTTCATTCTTAGAACATGGTTGTACCATAATCACTTCTTGTAATGTTATCTGGAATGCAGTGTCAGAATATTTGAACCCTAGGGGTTAACTTTTACAGCCATGTCCAGCATTTTCTGGGAGGATTTCTTCTTTTCTTGAAGAGAATGTTCACCTCTATGGTTCTTCCTTTGCTTAAGAACATCCTGAGTTTTCCTTTCCATATACTTCCATATACTTTGATATGATAGTGTAGTTAAACCTTTCCTGTCAGGAGATTGGATTTCCTCCATCTCCTTGAGGACATTTTCTTTCTCTTGCTCGTTTTGTGACTTACAGTCCTTTTTGGACAAATATTCCAACTGGATATCTCTTTTTGAGATTGCCATGGTTTGGATTGTACTTCGTTTGGCCTATTGGGCCAAGTGTGGTCGGTCGTAAGTGTTTGGTGGTGGCAAGGTTTCATTTTCCTGTGTTTTCTTTTAGGCTTAGTAACAGCCTTTCAGGATACTTTTGAGCAGTTGGCATTAACTTAATGCTAAGTCACCCAGGGTGTGTTATTGAAGCTGTGATCTTCCTTTCTTTTGTTCTATTTTGATTTCCAGTTGTGTAGGCATCATGGGCTGGTTTTTCAATTCTATTTTATCTAAACGGGTATATGGCGTACACACAGGTTAGACATATCTGTGTTGTGCACATTTAGATATAGCTCTGCTATATACAATAAGGCCGGATATGTATTAAATTTTGCATATCCTACTATGAGCTGTAGTTTGCTTCTCTCTTCACTGTAAGTTTATCTGTGACTGATAACCTTAATTCTGAGGTGCATTTTTTGATCATTATTTATTACAGATTCATATCTGTGTAATTGCCCTTGTAGTGGTCATTTTATCTAGTAATGTTTTCTTCAAGGATAGACTTTGATTTGCATCAATTTCTGGAACTTAGGGGCCGATTACGATGACGGGCGGACTTGAGTCCGCCCGCCATCGTAGCGGGATTGGGACCGTCCGCCTGTAATGCGGCAGTCCCGCACCCCCAATTACGATGCGACCGCCACCGCGGCTGTCGCATCCAGCAATTTAACATTGCGGCAGGTGCTGCTGGCTGCAGCACCCGCCGCAATGTTAAATGGCCATGTTGTGCATTTCCCTGCACAACGTAGCAGGCACCGCGTGGTGCCTGCCACCTTGTGCATGGAAATGTAGGGGGGTACCATGGGTACCCCCCAGTGCACATCTGGCCCCCCCACCACAGAGGGGGCCCGTAACGGGCCCCCCAAAGTCAGCCTCCGCCAGCCTTTCCATGGCGGTTCTACCGCCATGGAAAGGCTGGCTGACGCCAGCATTGTGATCGGGCGGGCGGTGCCTGCTAGGCACCGCCACCATATCCCCTGTCTGAACCGCTCCGCCAGGCAATCGCAACGATTTGCGGAACGGTTCCCCCCGCCATCCTAATGTGGCAGGGGGAAATGGGAGCCAGATGGCGGAGGGACCGCCACCGCCAGCCTGGCGGTGGTGGTCCCTCCGCCATCGTAATGAGCCCCTTGGTTTGGTCTTTCCGACTTTACGATGAATGTGTTATTCATCCACGTTCTATTGTGGATGAGTTTTTAGGAGATCTTTTTTCTGGATTTCTTGGGACAGGATCTTTCGAATACTTACTTACTAATGTAGGGAATTGTAGTTTACAGGGCATTCGTTATTGTTTTTGGCTCCTCTAGTCCATAGGCTCATTTCACCCTTTAGGGGTCATGTACTACTGTCCTACTGTGACTGTTGTCTTCTGACACAATATTATTCAGCTGCCCTTGGGGCATGTTTTTTTCTGTGCCTGTGGGGTTGGTGTTATTAACATGGCTGTGGTCCTTGCCACCGCTTCTATAAGGAGCTCATGCTCTTTTTCATCTAATTCCTACATTTGATTGGTTTATTGGTAGTTTCAACCAGCTGGTTCTCTTTGAGATCTTTTGTAGGATTAGTTCGGAGACCCTCCTCCGGGTGAGTATACCTATGGTATTTAATTAGAAAGTTAAGGAATCTGCAGCTAGATGTCTCTATCAGATGAAAAAGTTACTTACCTTCGGTAATGCATTATCTGGTAGAGACATAGTCTAGCCATAGATTCTTAATGCCCTACCCATCCTCCCCACTCTGTGAACGATTTGTAGCGTAGAGGTATTTCCTTTTACAACCCTGGTATATACACCGCTGGTCAGTGTTTCAAGTAGCTATGTGCTTCGTTGATCCATTTGATCTTTCCTTATGGACCTTGCCTGGGTGTAAGGGTTTTACCCTTTTTCAGCACTGGTTTTATACGCTAGTGATCGATCTTTCGTGTAGTTGTGTGATTAAACGAACCATTTGGTCTTACCTTGTGGATCTTGACTTGGTATTGCCATACCATTCATTTCTGTTTTCTAGTTACTGTTTCGAACATATATTGGTCTTTTTTGGCACACAGTTTCCACAGCCAGTTTCTAGAGTGGCTCGGCGTTGCATCGCAGAAGGTTTCACAAAAGAAACTGAAGTCTGCGCGCCGAATGGGACTTATATGACTCAACTTACATCACAATCGGAGTTGACGTCATCACGGAGTCGCCCCCAGCATCGGCGGCACGCAGAGGCACTGCTGAAAAATTTAGGGATCCAGTCTGATGCCAGGGGAGAATTTAAAAGTTAAAAAATCTGCAGCTAGATTATTTCTCTACCAGATAATGTGTTACCGAAGGTAAGTAACTTGTTCAACGATACATTACTAAAATAGTATATGAAAAACAAAAACTACTCACTAGTGAAAAACAACACTATTAATACATCTAAATATACCAAAAAGCCACAAACAATACTATAACTAACATGTAGACCTCCCTCCTAGACCCCCCAACCCTTCAAACCCTTAAACAATCCTTAAAAAAGGATTTACGTGTTCCAATGTACAGAAGCACCTTATCACGACCTACTTCCTGGAAAATAGACTAAAAATAGCACAAATAGATTACAAAATAGAAGCAAGCGGTAAAAAACAAAATGGCCGCTAAATGAAACTAAATAAAAGACTATCTCTCCATAGAAATGAATGGCACACAATATAAAAATGTTGAATAAATGTATAAAAAAATTAAAAATTATTAAAAACTGTAAAACATATCAAAATGTTGTTTAGAATGTTACAAAATTGTAAAGTATAACTTAAATATTAGTTTTAAATGTATACAATTATTTAAGATAAACTGATTTTTTTTTTAAATAATGGTGAAACCGTATTTATAAGTGCAACTACTAGGGGAGCCAACTTTCAACTCAACACCCTTAAGAAAATCAAGCCTTTCCTTCCCCCCGAAGACATCAGGCCTGCTGTACAATCCTTAGTTATCTCTCGACTGGAATATGACTTGGTGACCCTTGCTGGGCTGCCCAAAGCTAGCTTGGCCCCTCTCAGAGCTACTCTAAACGCATCGGCCAGGCTCATCACTGGCTCCAGAAAACATGACCACATCTCCCCCGACCTTTTACAACTAAATTGGCTGTCTATCGAAGCTAGGATACGCTTCAAGATAGCTTGCTTGACGCATAAAGCCTTATACTACAACACCTCGGCTTACTTGGCAAATAAGCTTGAACTATCGGGCTCATGTCGGAACTTTAGAAGTACGTCTACCCTACTTTTGAAACCTCCCAAATTCAAAAAGAAAAGATCTTACAATCGTGCTTTCACCGGACTGGCTCCAAGAATTTGGTACGCTCTGCCTTCCGAGATCAGATCCAATCCACCACTGCATCTTTCAAGAAACATGTCAAACGGCTATTCTTGAGTGAACACTAACAGCATCAACTTGTTCTCATGCCCCATCTACAAGTTTGATTCCTATTTTACACTGTTGTTCCGATTTATTGTATTCTTGTCTGAAAATTGGTACCTTGTTCTAGGGCAATTGATTCTTATTTTACACTGTTGTTTCGACTTACTGTATTCTTGTCTGTTAATTGGTATCTTGCTCTAGGGCAATTATGATTAGGTATGGGTCGGGCCAACTCCCCAACGCCTGACTTTGATTGTTTCCCCCCCTCTGTTTGACAGTGTGTGGATTTTTCTACACCATTTGTACAATTGTGTTTTATGTGTGCCTTCGCCACATCTGTACAGCGCTCTGATACCCGTAAGGGTCTTGTTCGCGCTTTATAAAACTTTTCAAATAAATAAAATAAAAATATACAACAATGTAATAAATGTTTTAAAGAACTGTTAATAAATGGAAAATAAAAGTGGAAAATATGCAACATGCAATAGTAATTAAATATGTACGTTTTTTTCTAAAAACAGAAATATTGAAAACAGAGTATATTTACTTAACTTTATATAAATGTTTATTTTAAAGTTTATATATATATGTGTGTGTTTAAAAATGTAAACTTATACAATAAACAACCTTTGAAAATGAAAAAAATGTGTTACGTCATTCTATAAAAATGAAATTAATGATATTATTGCCTACAAACATACAAATTACTAATTTTTTATTGTAGTTCTCAACATCAAAAATATTACAAAAATAACACAAACTATTTATGCTATATAGAAATACAATTAAAATAAACATTTCAGAGACACACGTGGGTAATTTCTTTCGCCACTTCACTTGCCATTACTTGTTTTAACATTTTAAAAGCTGACTTTTACTATTTTAACTGTTCATGGAGGGTATCGGGGATCTATCTTTATGTGACTACTTTTCTTTACTGTGTTCAGCTGCCATTTGCTTAAGGGGTTTTATCTTTTTAAACGCCATATTGTAATGCACTTACTGTTCTAAAGAGGGGAACGTTGGCTGTATTTTCTCTTGATTGATCCTTGTGGCCTTGTTCAGTGCCACTTCTGTATTACCTTTAGAGCTTCAACCGGAACTGCCATTTTAAGGTAGCGGTCTTGTTGTTTGCCTGCTCAAGTTCGCCCCTACAAAAGTCATTCCAGGGTGTGGACACGCAGAGACACAAGCCGGTAATTGCTTTCGGCACCTCACTTTCCATTACTTATTTTATCATTTTAAAAGCAGACTTTTACTATTTTAACTGTTCATAGAGGGAATCAGGGTTCTATCTTTATGTGATGACTCCTCTTGATTGTGTTCAGCTGCCATTTGCTTGAGGGGTTTGATCTTTTTAAACACTGTACTGGAATACACTTACTGTTCTAAAGAGGGGGATGTTGGCTGTATTTTCTCTTGATTGATCCTCATGGCCATGTTCAGTGCCACTTCGGTATTACCCCTAGTGCTTCAACCAGAACCGGCATTTTAAGGTAGCGGTCTAGTTGTTTGCCTGCTCAAGTCCACCCCTACAAAAGCCACTCCAGGGCGCGGACGTGCGCAGCAGGCGTGCAACCGGCGCGCCAGAGGCGTGCCAAAGCCAAGCCTGTCTGCGTCCATCCACGTCCGACCGGGGACAAGGGCCAGAACCCCTGCCGGTTTCGAACCAAGCAGATTGCCTATTCTGCCTGTGAGCTGAAATCACTTAATAAAGTACTGAGCTCCACTTGCCTGTATTCATTGACACCATGGATGCTCTCCACCACTTGCAAACTGTGTAAGACCATCCTAGGATCTAAATGCCTGGATGGCAGTAGCAAATAACTAATGTCTTCTATTTCCAAGCTTTTTTGTTTATATATCTTTTTATTGAAGACAAGATTAGACAATCCAGATAGCATACAAACATAAACAATTGCAGTGTTGTATTAGTACATGGCGGGCAACAAACATGAGAGCACATGCTCAAGCATTACATTTTACTCACGACTCCCCAGTGGCAGATCGATTGCGTCTACGCCTCTTCTGATTTGTGGGGGCTCGCATAACCCCCCCCCCCTATATTTATTCCAGTTCTCCCAGACCTGCGTCCATTTGGTGGGGCACCCTCTAGATTCATATATGGCCTTCTCTGTCACCATACACCAATCCATATCCTTCCCCCATTCATCTAACGTTGGTGGGTCTCGCGCCTTCCATTTCCATGCAATATTTCTTTTTGCCATCATCAGTCCCAGAGTCACCCATATTCGTTCTTTAGAAGTCAAATCTGTCGGGCCCCAGACATTCAAGAAACTTAATTTGATGTTACAATCAATACATTGTCCCAGTACTCTTTCCATACACCCCGCCACCGCTGACCAGTACCTCTGGATAGTTATACACTCCCAGATCATATGTATAAAAGTGCCCTCCTGCCCACAGTTCCTGGAGCACCCTGCCTCAGTGTCGTATCCCATTCTTACCAGCATTGGACCAGCGAGGTATATTCTATGAAGTATCTTCAATTGTACTAGTCTGAGCCTTGAGGAAATAGCCACCTCTTTAGGAGAGGTCAGTGCTTCGAGCCACTCCTCATCCTCAAGCCCAGCCATGTCATAGTCCCATTTTGTTCGAAGCCGGAGTAAAGGGTCTGTCATGTTGTTGATTCGTTTTTTATATATAAGCGATATGGCTTTCTCTGGGAGATCTCCATCTAAGACCCTATCCTCAAGCGGGGAGAATTCTGGTGGTGTCTCCCCCTTTGTTATCACAGGTAGTAAAGCATGATGGATCTGCAGGTACCTGAAGTATTCAGTATCTGCCAGCTCATACTCCATCTGCAGTTGGGCGGAGGGAACCACTCCACCATCCTTCGATAAGTCTCCTACCCTCGAAATACCTATTAGGTCCCAACGGTCAAATCCCCGGGTTTGTCTCAACTTGCCTAGCTGGTCAGTGTACCAAAGTGGTGTGGCCTGCGTGATCTTGCCCTCCCAGTTTCATCTTTGCTGGGTTTGAATATAATGCCCCTGCGCAGCTACCCCCCGGTAGAAGCCATCTATCCATTTGGAATCCGGGGTCTTCCTGTGTCCTATATGTACATTGATTTATCGCAGCGAGCTGTGTTGCCCAATAATATTTTTTGATGTCTGGGAGACCAATTCCCCCGTCGTACCACCCTAGTGTTAACTTTTGAATGGCGATCCTTGGTGCTTTGCCGCCCAACACAGGTCTCTGAGGACACTATTAATGTCTTTAAAGTAGGCAGACCCAACCAGGTGCGGTGTATTTTGTAAGACATACAAGAATCGCGGGAGGGACATCATTTTAAATAGGGCTGCTCGCCCCAGTAGGGGCAGAGGGAGTGATCTCCAGTGTAGGACATCGCTCTTGAGTCGCTGCAATGGGGGCTGAAGATTGTGCTCGTAAAAACGGGTCGAGTCTTTGGAGACTCGGATCCCCAAGTATTTAAAATCTTCCTTCGCTTCTGCGATAGTGAATCCTCGAGGTAGTGAAGGCAGCGCTCCACTTAGGGCATAGAGTACCGACTTAGACCAATTAATTTTATATCCAGCAAATTTGCCAAACACAAGGAAGATGTGCAATATCCTATTCAGAGAGGCCGCTGGCGATGCTAAGTATAATAAGATATCATCAGCGTATAATGAAATTCGGTCTTCCCAGCCTTCTGTCCATCTGAGTCCTTTGACTACGGGGTCTTTTCGTATCCACATCACCAGTGGTTTGAGTGTCAGGGCAAAAAGCAGAGGGGAGAGGGGATAGCCCTGTCTAGTACCTCTACTGAGTGTGAAGGTGCAGGATTTCCTATTGTTGACCACTATGTGGGCCAGCGGTTCTTCATACAGGAGTCGGATCCACCCAATATATTCCTGGCCAAACCCCAATTTCTTTAACACTGCGAACAGGTAGGGCCATTCGATTGTGTCAAATGCCATGGCCGCCACTGCATCCTCACTAATCGTTCTGGCTCGGCTTAGCACTCTATGTAGCCTTCGCAAATTAAGGGAGGTGTTTCTAGCAGGCATAAAGCCCGACTGGTCCGGGTGGACTAATTTTGTAATTACCCGCAATAAGCGAGTGGCCAAGACTTTCGCTAATATCTTGGCTTCCATGTTAAGCAGCGATATTGGCCTATAAGAGAAGCACCTGTTTTTCGGCTTTCCCTCCTTGTGAATGACCACTATCGTTGCCAGCCTCTGATCAGTGGGAAGCAATCCCACTGCCTTACTTTCTTGGAACATTTTAGTTAGGTAGGGTGCGGTTTTACTCAGGGTTAGCTTATACAGTTCAATGGGCAAGCCATTGGGGCCCGATGCTTTACCCCCGCGCAAATCCTGTATGGCCTTTTCTACCTCTACATTAGTCAGCTCCTGGTCCAGGTCAGAACGCTCTTCCTCAGTGAGCACCGGCAGTGAGATATCCCTTAAAAAGGAGATTGCCTCCTCTTCCGTGTGGGGCGTCTGAGACGCAGAAATAGTTTGATAGTATTGACCAAAGGCATCTGCGATCTCCTGCGGTTCAGTGAGTCTCATACCCGACTCTACCTCTATTTCTACCACTACCCTGTTTGCTTGGTCTCTGCGGTCTAACCAGGCCAGCAATTTCCCGCCCTTGTCCCCTACATCATAAATTCTGCTAAGTGTTGCCCTGTACTGTGCCCTGGCTGCATCATTGGCCAAGTCAGTATATTCTTTAATTTTCAATTGCAGTGCCTGCTTTACCTCTTCAGAATCATCATCTCGAAGACGTCCCTCCAGCTGCAATATGTCTTCTTCCAGGCGGACTATTCCTGCTTGTTTTTCTTTTTTGGACCCCACGATTTGAGCCATAGCTACACCACGGATTACTACCTTGTAGGCCTCCCACAATGTAAGAACTGAGTCTACTGAGCCCTTGTTCTCCTGGAAGTATAGTTCTGTGTCTCGCGTGATTTTATCTCTTATTTGGGGGATCTCAAGATACCATGGGTTGATAGGAGCTGTTCTGCCGGTTGTGGGCTCTCCCACCTCTAGTCGGCACCAGATGGGCGAGTGGTCTGATATACCCCTGGCTAGGGGATTCACCTCTTTGATACTATTCATTTGGCTCACCAGCGTTACTATATAGTCTATTCTGGACATACTGCGATGGGCCCCCGAGTAGAAAGTGCACTGCTGTTCCTCTGGATGGAGCCTCCTCCAAGCATCTACTAGACCCAGTGATCCCAAAAAACTGTGAATTTGCATACGGGAGGTAGGCAAGTCTCTTTGGAGCCAGCGATCTAAGGAATCAGAGACAATGGAATTGAAATCTCCCCCGATCACTAATCTACCCTCCGGCAATTCAAGAAGGAGACTCCCAAGATCCTTGAATGCCTGGATTTGGAGACCCGGGGGTACGTAGGCTGAGACTAGGTTTAACTTGCGACCTTCACAGGTCCCTAAGGTCGCTATAAACCTGCCCAGGTTATCTGTCCAAGTGCGGTCGATCGTCATCTGAAAAGTTTTCCGCGTCATTATTCCCACCCCCCTTGATCCAGAACCAAATGCTGAATGTGCCACCAATTTAAACCCCCACCTCGACATTGCGTTACATGCATTTCCTAGTAAGTGCGTTTCTTGTAATAAAATCACATCTGGGGAATGTCGTTTTATGAATTGAAGCACTATTCCCCTCTTTATCTTGTCCCCCAGTCCATTTACATTCCAGGACAACAATCTGAGTCCTTGCTTAGCTGCTGAATCCATACTTGCCCAGGGTACTATACTGCAGTCGCGAGGGGAGTCCCCTACAGTGTCCAACGGTCTGTGCAGCGTCTACCACCCATCCTGCCTTACTATATGTCAGTGCCGCCTTATTGATTGTACTCATTGAATTGTCACTAGTATCCCACTTGTTGTCTATCTTGTCCGAACTGCTCTTTAACTGAACTAAACTTACCTTCCCCCCCTTCCTGGCACTAGAATGTTTGGCTTTTTGGTTAATGTCTTGGATGGTTATTTTGACGAAAAGTCTCAGTGACAAGAGTCCCACCCCCCTGAACGTAATCAACTTCACCCCCCTCCCTGCCTCCCTGCATGGCGGTATCGGAACCTTCCGCCACCCCGAACTTGCAGAGTGCCTATCGCCCACCCCTATAACTCAAGGTACTTGTGCCCAACCTGACACCCGTTCAATCACTACAGTTAATTACTGGATCAGTAGCACGATGCTTCCATCAATTACTTCATTGAATGACATTATGCAGTCCCACACCGTCTATATAGATTTCTAGTTTGTGCCATACCCCTGCTAGTGTTTTAATTGGAGGGACAGCCGTTACCCGGCCCTGGAAAGGAATGTCCATGGGACCTTCATAATTACTACGATTCATACAGACCAGTTCTCACTTGTCGCCTTCAACTGCCTCGTGTTCTCTCGGTGGGGATCCTGCTCCCTGTTACCCTTGTAGTTTCTCTATTCTGTTACGTTGGCTTTGGTGACCTCCCCTCCCTGCCAGTCGCCAGCCGTCCAGCCAGTCCCATGCCTCTTCAGGGGTGACGAAGAACCAGACCTTTCCTTCTGACTCCACTCTTAATTTGGCTGGAAAAATCATCGCATAATTTATGTTCTTGTCCCGCAGCGTTTTCTTCACTTCCAGGAAGCTGCGTCTCTGGCGTTGCACCCTGAGCGTGAAGTCCGGGAAGAAAGTCACCCTACTGTTTTGGCATTCGATTGGTGGTGTTGTCCGAGCCGTTTGTAGAATGCTATCTCTATCTCTATAGTTAAAAATTCTCGCAACTATAGGTCTCGGGGGGGGCCCCGGGTTTTGGTTTGCCCCCAGGCACTCTATGCGCTCTCTCGACCATGAAGAATTTTGACAGTCTAGATGGTTTCAGGTAAGTCGTGACTAGATCTTCAACTAACAAGTCCGTTGTTTGCTCCTCTGCGCGTTTCGGGACCCCCAGTATGCAAACATTATTGCGCCATGAGCGCCCTTCGTACTCATCCAGCTGAGCCTCCAGCCTCTCGCTCAGGGTCTGCAGATCATCCACCCTCCGCTGAAGGGCGGTCATGTCAGTGACGAGGGAGCCCGTGGTCAACTCGACGTCTTTGAGTCTGGTGTTCATTGAACGCATGTCTGCTCTAATAAGGAGACTTCTGATGACACAGAGTCAATCCTGGATTCCAGTGACGTTCTCACTATCGTGATAGCCATTAGGATATCCTGCAGAGTCAGCTCTTTTGCCCCGTCAACTTCCTGTTGCTTCTCGGGCGGTTCTCCTCCTCCCTTTTGTGTGGGACCGGAGCCCTTGTCCCATGCGTATTTTTCCAGTTTGGCCTGCATGGAGGCCTTGGTGTTGTGGCCACCGGCCATAACCGAGCAATGTGGGCCAAAGTACGAGTAAATGGAAACCAGCCGGATAGTTTTCTATGACGATGGGTAGATTTTGCTGGATTGTACCCCCTTTCTAGAACGACATTGTTGTCTATTTTGGCTGCCGCCTCCTGCGTTATGCCCCATGAGTGAGTCTACTAACAGTGCGCCTGCGAATGTCTTCTGGTGGTAGCACCTACTGGTCTTCAGGCCGCAAGTCACTGGCTATCAATGAGTCTATGGCAGGCACACAGGTGCACCGTCAGAGGCACAGGATATCCCCGAGTGCACAGTCGAGTGCGGTGACTGCAGGACAGGCAAGCCCTCGGTCCGTTTTTCGCCCCTTGCCTCCTTCCGGTCAGGGAGGACGAGGCCTCCCTCCGTTGCGGTCTATGAATGGTATCCAGCCGATATCTCGTTGCTGGGGTGGCACCAGAGAAGCCGGGCAGCGAGGAACCCCTACGCCCGCAGCAGCTCATGCTTTACTATAGGTAGCTCGGTAGTGAGCGTATGCAATCGTGCCATCCGGACCAGCACCCAGCACGCCTCTCCAGTCGTGGTGTACTGTCCGCCCATTGGCACCTATTCAGGGCAGGATTGTCTCTGTGGGCCCCCAATGTCCCGCCGGGCGTTTCCGAATGTGGTCGGCTGAATCAGCCTTCGCCGCTTCTAGGGAGATTGGAGGGGGGAGGGCCCCACGGCCAACGCTTTCCGCGTATTGCCTCTCAACTCAAGGGCCCAGGGGGCAGGTCAAGCCAGCGTCCGGGACGTCTCTCCCTCACTTGTTAGGCCGGCCTCAGCTGTGTAGGTCCCTCCGCACCGCCTCAGTGTCCCAAATCCGCCCCCGAGCCGATCTCGCTCGGGACCGCTCCCTCGTTCGGCGCTCAGCTCACCGGAATCACTGCTTCTTGGGTGTCTGGATGGAGCCAGTCGTTGCTCAGCGCCCTTCCGCTACTGGGCTTTTGGATCTTTGCTCGCCGCAGACTGCACAGGCGGATCCGCTACGGAGGTCAGGGTATGCTACGTGCGACGGGGCCTACTCGCCCCTCCCCCACCGTCAAGGCTGCTCCTCCACGCCAGTCGCGCCGTTGGGCCGATCTCGGTCGTCCCGCACTCGATCCGTCTGTTTCACTGCTCAAAAGGATCCCGCAGGGATCATGGGCACGACACTAGCATTTGTGTCTCAGCAATCTCGGATTTCTGGACGGATGTTATCAGGAACGGGTGCGCTCGGATGGAGCTGCCTCAAGGTGCAGCCATGTTGCTCGGCGGTTGGCCACGCCCCCCTTCTATTTCCAAACTTAATAGTATTAGCATGCTGCTACTTAACTGCAGGTCGGTCTCAAAGCATTGTATTGAGATTTTTACTCTTCTCGATGACAAAACCCCAGATGCCTTGTTTCTCACCAAGACATGGCTAAATGAAAACTCAGTACCAGACATTGTTATGTCCCTTCCCCAGGGGGTTTCTATCGCTAGACTCAGTAGGAAAGATTGAAGAGGAGGTGGACTAGCCATTATTTTTTTTAAACAAATACAAATGCACCTGTACTCCGATTGATATTCGAGATAGTGAAAGTCTCCTATTTTTCCTTGAGCTATCACCAAAGTTTACACTTTCAGCGATCAGGGATTTACTGTCTCCCGGGTCCAGCGACACAATTGGCACTAGCTCTGCCTGAAATTGTGGCTGAAATCAGCCTAACGAAAGCTAACTTCACGTTATTAGGCAACCTCAACCTACGTTTCGAGGATAATAAAGATATAATCGAAAACAGACTAGTACAAGATCTTGCAGCACTACAACTAAAATTATTCACCAGATCTGGGACACACAGTCAGGGCCATCTATTGGACCCAATCTTCTCTAACATCACACAGCTAGTTATGGAAGATGCATTTTCTGTTTTATGGTCTGATCATTTTATCGTCCCCTTCTGTCTTGACCTCCCGACAACACGATTGAAAGAGACTCCTCCTTCAAAGGCAAGAAGATTATGGAATAAACTCAATTTGAACAAATGGCATAATGCTCTGAAGGAATCCTCACCGGTTATGGAGGGCAATACTTCTGAAATGTATTCAAAATTTGAGATGTGGGTAACCGAGTCACTTGACTCTTTTATTCCCTATAATTTCCTGACACCAATGCATAATGGAGGTCGGGCTCCATGGTACACCCCAGAGCTGGCGGAGCTTAGGAAAGAGTCAAAGAAAAAGGAAAGAATTTGGAGAACTGGGTATAACTCAGGTAACAAAATAATTTACAGACAAACTGTAAAAAAAATACCAACAGGCCATAAGACAAGACAAATTTTCTTATCTTTTCTATTTATTTATTTATTTTTTATTCCTTATATCACCATAGAGTGTCTGCAATAATCAATAAAGCACACCGTCAAACTGTCCGCTCTGCGGTCGTTGCATTCGCCCAGGTCCTATTACCATACCGGACCATCACCTTTGTCGGTGACTCAGTGTAATCATTGGAACGAGTAGTCAAATCCCAAAGAGCTGCACCAGATTGAAAAAATCAGTCCATATATCCAGGGTAGGGCTCTTCTCCATACCCTGATTGAGCCGCAAACCTTAACAGCCGCCTTAACCCAGTCTTCCGCTTTCGGGGGCATATGATCCCTCCATTTTAAACATATTTCTCTTTTAGCGATTAGAATCAAGTAGAAGAGCAACCTTCTGTGTGACCGCCTCAACAGCTTGCTAATTTTTTCATCTCCTCCGAGAAGAACAAGCATGCATTCAAATCGATCTCCCGACCAAAGCTACCTTTTAAAGCAAGTTCTATTCCTCCCCAATATTCACTCAGCCTGGGGCACTCAATGAAGATATGGACATCATTAACTCCTAGACAGCTACACCGTACACACTTGGGGGGAGGATGAGGAGAGAACTTTGTTATTTTACTTGGAGTCCAGTACAAACGATTAATGGTGAAAAAGTGGTTCCTCTTCAGGTTAGCTGGTTTGACAGTTGAATACAAGATCCTCAAGGAATTGTCCCAGCCTCTCATACCACCTTGCAACCTCCTTACTCTTAGATCTTATGTCTTGAAGAGAAAGCTCCAGCTCCCAGTTGCTCCCAATTTCCTTTTTTGAGGCAGCAAATTAAGAGGACAGTTGAATAAACTTAAATCTAGACAGGTCATTACCAGTCTTGGCTTTTAATAATTCCCTCCAATGACATCAGGTCTGTCCATGTTGTAACCCCGCCTTCCTAAATGGAAGACTTAAGCCATCTTTTAAGCATTCCGGGGGTACTGGGAGAATCCTAAACTGGAACCAAATCTAAATAGTAACCAATGCCCCACCTCCTCCTAACCTTATACCATAGATTTAGAACAGATCTTAAAAACTTTTAATCAAACTTTCTTGAAAAACCTGGAGGCACCAAACTTATAAAGGAATCCCTCCACACTCCACTGCTTCATCATCTCCCCCAGAAGCTTTCCCCAAGAGGAACCGTCCACCTTTATCAGTAGCATCCAAATGTTTTTTAAATTGGAAAGCTGCACAGTACCAGTTAAAATCAGGCAAGGCCAATCCACCTTTGTTAAGCCTACGTCTAAGTTTTTTCCAGGACAACCTAGCACCCTTATGAGCCCATATAAAACTCACAACCTTCCCCTGAATTCTGTCAATACCTAGTTTAGGAAACCCAAGGGGAATAGCGTTAAAGAGATAAGAAAATTTAGGAAGGATGACCATTTTTATTAAATTAACATGTCAGAAAATTGTCAACAGGAGGTTTTTCCATCTAACTAATAGGCGGTCAATTTCTTTAGCCACCCTTTGCATATTAAGCTGCGGGATTTTATCTATATCATCCACTATTGTGATACCCAGATATCTAAAGTTGGGTCTCACTTTCCCATCCCAGTCTGTAATATTCCAGCACAAAACCTCAGTTTTAGAGGTATTTACTGAATAGCCAGAAAGGGAGCCAAAATCCGTTAGTAAATATTCCACCCTCGGAATGGATATGAGAGGGTCAGCCGTATAGATTAATAGATCGTCGGTATAAAGCGTGACTTTACTACTATAAGGCGGAGAACTAAAGGGGACTACGGAAGCATCCAGTCTCAACTGTTGGGCAAGAGGTTCTATATAAATATCGAATAGTAAAAGAGAGAGAGGGCAACCCTGCCGTGTCCCTCTTAATATACTGAAAACTAGGGGTTAAAGCGCCATTAAAAAAAAAGAAAAAAATCCTAGCCAATGCCCCTTCATAGATTGCCTTAAGTGTATTTAGAAAGTTAGGGCTGAATCCCATTGCTCTCGTAACCTCCCAAAGAAAGACCCAACACACTCGATCGTACGCCTTAGCAGCATCCAAGGCAAGTAAGGTCAGGGGAGCTGAACGTTCAATGGCAAGATCTATTGTGCCAATTAACGGCTGAGTCTGCTCCTGTATATACCTCTATGGGAAGAAACCCTTCTGGTCTGAATGAATTAACTGAGGGGCAAACTTAGACAATCTCCCTGCTAAAATACTCAATAAGATCTTATTGTCCGCATTCAGCAGGGAGATTGGCCAATAAGAGTCTTCCCTAGAAGGGTCTTTAGAGGGTTTCGAAATGAGGACAATTGTAGCTTCCTTCCAGGATTTAGGAACATGTCCACCGTCTCTATAGATCGAATTAAACAGTGTTTCCAAGATTGGTACCAACTCCTCTATTAAAAAGTATACACTTCGTTAGGAAGGGCATCAGTGCCTGCAGCTTTACTGTTCCTACTTTTAGTAATACTAGAGCAAATCTCCTCCTTAGTTATAGGTGCGTCGAGTGTCTTACAATTCGTTGCTGTTAAGCTGGGCAGCTGTAACTTACTCAACCAGGCCTTGAGATGCTCTGAGTTGGGAGAGATTTCTTCCTTATATAGTGTGGAGAATAAAGACTCTAGACAGGCCTGCATATCCTCCAATTTGTCGGAGACATCCCCTCTGTCATTCACGACTAATTGGTTAATGAAGTTCCTAGATCTATCTACCTGGGCTTTCCAAGCCAACTGTGCACCAGCCTTTTCCCCGTATTCAAAATTCTGCATACATCTGGCATGCCACTGCGCTCTACACTTTTGATCAATTTTGACCCTATATTCTTGCCTCGCATCTTCAAGGAGTCTCTGCATCCTTGCCTGTGCGTCGGTAGACCTCAAGCTAGCTCGAAGCAGGTCGCCCTCCAACGAACCCACTTTATCTTCCATAGCTTTTAAACTTAGACGCTCAACCTTATTTTGGGCATAAGACAGGCTTTGTAATACCCCTCTAATGTATGCCTTAAAGGCATCCCATACGACATCGAGGGAGGTAGATCCAATATTGTCCTTAAAGTAAGCCACACATGCCAGCTTTATTGCCTCCACCGTCTCAGAGTCTGTGAGGATAGCTCTCTTTAGAGTCCATCTTGGCCTGGGAGGCTCGCAGTACCCAACTAAAGAGAGACTGATCGCAGCGTGATCCGAAATGTGACCTGGGAGGATATTTATAGAGGTTATTGCTTCTATGATGGTCCTGTCTGCGAAGAGGTAGTCTAACCTTGAAAACTGTGAAAAGTGAATCCCTGACTGGTTCCCATCTTATACCTCCACACATCTAACAGGGCCAACTCATGCAACATATTTTTTAATGTCGGGCACACCTGAGGGGTATTATCATGACAACTTCTATTAGACCTATCATATACAAGTTCCAATAAGACATTAAAATCCCCCCAACTATAATAGGAGCCGTAACTTCCATTAAATTCCATTCAAGGTTAGATAGATGGGAGGGATCATCAATATTGGGCCCATAAAAGACAGCACATACTAGCTCTGCCCCTCCACGGTCTAAAGTGGCTATTATCCACCTCCCAGATTTATCAAGCTTAGAGGATTTAATAACGCAGCCCGCACCTCGTTTAATTAAGCTGACAACACCCCTGCAATGCGCTGCCTGTTCTGAGACTAGGAAGCACTCTATCCAAGAATATTCTGTAATTACAGCTAGTCCTTCCGAGGTGTCTACATGGGTCTCCTGAATCAGACATATATGTGCTCTACTCTCCTCCAGATATTTCATCACCAATTTCCGCCTGCGCTTGCACCTAAGCCCGTTAACGTTCCAAGAGAGAACTATTAGCTCATTAACTCCCCTCATCTAAGATGTCTAGACATAGTACTATCATGGACTGAAGTGATGATGCGGTTAGGAACATTCTAATGTGATAGAGGAAATGGTAAGCAGCCGCTGGTCTTTTCATCGGTTTTGTAATTCACTGAGAGGACCGCTCTCTCTCCCCCGCCTCGTTTTTGCTTACCATTTGCTATGGTGGATTCCTTGACTCCTCGACGCTTCTTTTTCCGTTATTTTTCTGCTTTTGCTAGTTTGTTGTCTTTCCAGCCTTTCGGCAGCGTCCCGGGGATCCAGTGCGCTCCTCTATGGTTTCAGACCCGGGCGGTGTCCTCGGCTCGTCGCAAGCCCTGCTGCGAGCTCCTCGGTGGGAAGAGGCAGCTCAGGAGCTGTGCCGCTGCCGAGAGGCCACATTCCAGATCCGGAGCGGCGGTGGAAGAGCCAGCACCGGCTGCGACGCCTCCTGCAATACAGTCTACTACGCGAGGCTGTTCACTGTCGAGAAGATTGTGGGGAAGGCAAGCCCTGGCTCTGAAGTGGAGCATGGTATGGTCTTTCCATTAGCAGAAGGGGGGATTTGCAGCTAAAATTTGGACCAGGTCTCGGCCACGCACCCCTACCCCATTAAAATAACGGAAATTTTTTCAGTAACACACCACAGTGGTTTTGTGAATGGGGTTTTGGTGAGACTTAGGGCAGTAAGAGAGGGGCCCACTTTCCAGCCTATGGAGAAGGGCAAGAATTCTCAGAGTAAACCATCTTTACCTACTGGGAAAGTTTGCAGATACACCCTTCGCACCAGAGGGGTCTCATTACTTCTTTACCAGGACTAATAACATCGATCCCTATCCCCCTGTGACGGATACAAGCAATCCGACTAAGGACTGCAATAAATCACCTGAACGTTCAAGGAAGGAAAAAGGACCAGGAGGGAAGGTGCAGAAAGTCACATCTACAGCGGCTGGCAAGAGCCCCAGGAGTAGGGGTAGGGGGAAGACGGCTGTTCAATCAAAAGTGAGGATTACTCCTTCTTTAAAATCATTCTACAAGGTTCTTACATCCCCGGTTGCTGTTTTAGAGGGAAACTCGAGACCAGAACTCTTCCAGAATGGAGTCGACCGTTGGTCCAACTCAGGGGGCCAATATAATGACTCTCCCTAGCTCTCCCTTCTTGGTGGCCCAGACCCCAAGATCAGCTAATGGAAGGGGCCCGAGCAGCAACCCCAATGCCTATTTCAACATCGAATAGGTTCAAGGTTCTGGAGGTACACGATGAGGACTACCATGATGAACAGGAGGAATCCTCACAGTTAGCCCCAGATATTAGACATCCTCCTCCATTGGCTTCAGAATCGTTGGCTGGTATCCTTCTGACCTTCAAGGAGGAGATGAAGAGCAGGTTTACAATATCTGAGCAGAATCAGGTTGCAATGCAAGCCTCCAGTGCTACCTTAGCTCAGAAGCTTGACGAAGTATCTGCGAGAACCGATGCCTTGGAGCGGGAGATCCCCATAATGAAGCAGGCTTTAGACACGACCTCTGCAGAGGTGAGCCAGTTAAAATGGCAAAATAAGAAATGAAAGATGATCTAGAACGCCTTGAAAATCATTCATGAAGGAATAATCTTAGTCTTATTAATATCCCTGAGACTGCGGGAGGCTCGGATATTAAGGCCTTTGTGATTTCACTGTTGCAAGGCACAGCTCTAAAGAACCGGTCAGATATTGATCTCTCCTCTGAAATCCAGCGGGTACATCGGGACCCCTATAAGAGGAACACCGGGAGACAGAAACCGAGGAGAATCTTAATCAACTTCCTCACGTACACCACTAAGGAGGCCATTCTGTCTTCGGCGTTAAAAGAAGGATCTTTCTCTGTTGGCTCCTATTCATTTTCAATAAGATCAGATGTTTGCCATGCCACCGCTCTGAAACAGTAGGAGAAGGGGAAGAGGATGGAGGAATTGAACAAACTTGGTGCCAAAGCCCAGCTAAAATTTCCAGCCTCACTTCGAACAATGTGGAATAATCACATGTATATTCATCGCTCAGTTGAGAACGTAGATGCTTTGATTGAGGAAATTAGAAAGGGAGCTGGCATATAGGGAGGCGGGGGTGTCAGGAGAGCGGGCAGGCCCGACACATTGTGTTTCATTTTTTACCGATGAAGAAGACCGATAGGCTTTATGCCTATATATTTAAGGGGGGTTCCCAAAGGGAGGGGGAGGGGGGGTAGGGCACAGGGGATGGGGGGGAAGATGGGTGGTTGGGCATGAGGTGGGAAGCAGTGGGTAAAAATAAGAAGTTCCAGATTTTCTTATCTTTGTACTAAAATTGTAGATTCCAGCAATTCATCTAGGGAGCTATATAAAGTAGTCAATACCCCTACTTGTATTGCACGCCCCTGCCCTCCATTGAGTGATGTGGAATGTTCGCCTCTCCGTTTATTAATAAAGTAAAGAACATCCTGGATTCTCTCCCAAGCAGCACACCAACCTGCCCAACCCCCCTTGAAGAACCAATAGTGATAGCCCAGCTGACCTTCTTCCCGTCTCTAAATATAGATGACATCAGGTCTATCCTACTTTCCATAAAATCTGGCTCTCCAATGGACCCAACCCCACCTGATGTCCTATTAAAAGCAGGTGATGTTATTTTTCCAATTTATGAAGATCCTAAATAGCTCGCTGGTCACTAGCATTGTTCCCCTTGTGTGGAAACATGCTGTAGTCAAACCTTTGCTTAAAAAGGTGCATGCAGACCCTTTGGTAGTCAAGAATTACAGACCAATCTCTCTGCTTCTAATAACAAGCAACATTTTAGAGAAACATGTCAATAAACACCTCTCAAATTTTGGGGAAAATTATTCCATCCGTCATCCTGCTCAGACTGGATTTAGGCCGGGAAGCAGCACTGAGGTCGCATTATTAGTACCTATTGAAAAGCTTTGGGCCATCTTGGATCGAGGTGGTGCAGTGGCCATGATCATGCTAGACCTCAGTGTTGCTTTTGATCCTGTCTCTCACTGTATTCTGGCCCAAAGAATAGAAAATGCTGGTATTTTAGGCTCTGCCCTTAAATGGCCCAAGGCTTTTTAGAATGATAGGACCTTTCAGGTGCAGGATGATCCCTGCCTTTCAGCCACCTATTCCAGTGAATGGGGAGTTCCGCAGGGCTCTTCGATGAGCACAACTCTCTTCAATGTTTATGTCCTCCTACTGCCAAGAATAGTACAGGCCTATGGCTTGGATCTTGTATCATATGCTGATGATACTGAATTGTTCCTTTCACTTACCCCTGATTCTCAGCAGGCATCCAGGAACCTAAATATCTGTCTTAAAAAAGTAACAAAATGGATGTCAGACAGCAGCCTCAAAGTTAACAGCGGAAAGACAGAGGTTCTTGTTGTCAGCAACGTCATGTCCTGTTGGAGAGAACTTTCCTGGCCTCAATGCCTTGGGGAGCAACCAGCACTCTCCACTGCAGTGAAAAACCTCGTTTTTTTGGCTGGATAGTAAGCTCACTATGGAAACCCAAGCAAAAAAACTCTCCACACCGTGTTTCGACTATTGCAAACACTCAGAAAAGTCATGCAGTGGCTACCACCCTCTACCAGAAGGGTGATAATACAGGGATTAATTAATTCCCGGCATGACTACGGCAACTCCTTATTCTTGGGAAGTCCTCAATATGTTTGTTCTAAACCGCCTACAAATAATTCAGAATGCTGCAGCATGCTTACATTTTAAGCTCTTCAAACACCATTCAGCAGCCCCAGCTTTGGCGGCATTGCATTGGCTCCCAATACAAAAGAAAATACATTTCAAGGTTCTATGTATGGCCCATCGAGCGATGCAAGGTAAAGGCCCCCTTCAGATGCAAAGAGTACTCTGCCCTTACATGCACAAGTGATTAGTACATTCTGAGAACTCCTTTCTGTTGGCCATTCCAAAGGGCAAAAAGGTCGTTCCTTTGCCTTTCAGACCTCTAAACTGTTGAACGCTCTCCCTGTTAGTCTGAGACTGGCCCAGCCAGAAATCTCTTTTAGGAAACTTCTAAAGACTCATCTATTCTAATTCTGGAATGGCTGACCAAGGCCTTGCAGGTGTGTCTGTCTCAGCGCCAGGAGGCCTTTTGGGGTAGCTGTGTGTTATACAAGACATTTTTAATAGAATAGACTAAAATTATAACATTAAATAATCACACTCCAACATAATCCATTTTTTAAAAAGTGTTAGGTACTAAAAGGGTGACATTTACTATTTCTCACTCCAATCCAACCATATTGGGGGAAGGTGTTGGACACTAAAGGGGTGACATTTACTATTTCCACTTCAGTCTAACTATATTGGGCGAAGGTGTTGAACAGTAAAGGGGTAAAATGTACTATTCCCACTTCAATTCAACAATATTGGGGACGGTGTTGGACACTAAAGGGGTGGCATTTACTATTCTCATTCCAGTTTAACCATACTGGGAGCTTTATACTCCTTCAGAATCATCCATGCATGTGCTCTTTTCGAGAACAAATCTTTGTCTTTCAGCAGTGAAGTTCGTTTTGTTATTCTGTTGATAACATTTTTGAAAGACTCTGGTGTTATAGACATATCCTAAATTGCATATGCTGATAGCTCGTCTAATGCTGTTTGTAAATATTTCTGAAATTGGGAGTTTTGATTTGATTGTATTTCTTGCCAGAGTGATTGACACATTGGGTTGGAAGTATTTATTTTTATTCTTTTCCATACCTTTGTATATTGGCCCATCCTTGAAATGAGCTGATTGGATACACCAAATTTTAACCTGATTTGTGCAGGTGATGCATACAGGGAAGCTGGAACAAAAGCTTAAATGATTTAGTAATAACGTTATTTAAGGTTATGGAGTCCTTACCACAAAGTGCTTCACTACCACAAGTGATGCTGGGCAACAGTTTTGCATTTATTACCTTTAGCAACGGGAGATAACTAGGCCCTCCCAACGACCTTTTCAACGTACGAAATGCCATAAGTAAGGTGTTACTTCTCCTTAACAGATCTGTTTTATGTTGCCGGAATGAGCCCTTATCGTCAAACAGAACTCCCAGTCATTTGTAGGTGTTCACTTGCTCTAGTTGTAGGCCTGTGGGGTGAACTCCGCTCCATTTGCGGAGTTTGTGGAATTTTATGCACTCTGCGCTTTGTGGAGCGCGCGAAGTGCAGAAAACTCCGCGAAGTGCAGCGGAGTTTTTTCCCTGCTTGCGCTCGCAAAGGGTAAGTTCGCGAGCGCGAGCTGCAGCTAGGGTAGAATTTCTGCCCTAGCGGCAGGAAGACCAGCTCGAACTGCAGTTTGCACTGCACTCCACCACTTGCGGAGCTTCGCAGAGGTTTTTTTGTCACTCCGTGGAGTTCCGGCGTACCGAAAATCCGCGAACTACGCCCAGGCCTGTCTAGTTGACGATTTTGCATATACCATTTATGTTTGTTTTTCTGTACCTTGTTATTGACTTCCATTACTTTTGTTTTAGCTTAGTTTATTACCATACCATTTACTACAGAATATTTTGATATTCTATTTATAAGACGTTGTAGGCCTATCTTTGTTTGGCTTAATAAAATGACGTCATCAGCATATAATACATTTTATATATATCTTTCTGCTAGTTTGGGTGGATGAGCGTTCTCTTTGTCCAAAGCTTCTGTTAGGTCCAATAAAAACAACATATGTATGGCGCGAGAACACACCCTTGTTTTAATCCCAGAAATGTTTTAATTTTACTTGATAAACGTGAGCCCTAGCCTAATCGAACTTTGATCCAAGTGTCGGAATACAGTAATTGAATTGCCTTTAAGAGACTAGCTGGAATACTTTGTTTGTCCAATTTTTCCCAGAGGATTTGCCGATGTACACAATCAAAGGTGGATTTAAAGTCCACGAAGCATAACTATAACATTTGTTTCCTCTATTTATATTGGTCAATTAGTATTGAAAGTGCTAAAATGCTAGTTGCCGTGCCTTGTCCTTGCATAAAACCTGATTGATTTGGCGGAATTGTCTGCTTCTCTGTTGCCCATTCTGATAGTTCTATCAGGAGGATTCCTGCAAAGAGTTTAGCCTCTGTATCTTATAACGTGATTAAACGATAATTTGTTGGTTGTGCCCAGTCTCCACTTTTATAAATAGGTGATATTACAGAGCCTTTCCATGACTCTGGTATAGTCGATGATTGCAGTGCTTTGTTAAAAACTCTTGTCAGGTAACCTGCCGGGACAGGAGGATTCGCTTTATAAAGGGCAAATGGAATCCCATTGGGGCCATGCGCTCCATCTAATCTCTGTTTTTGAATGAGCTTACATACTTGGTCTTCGTTATATTTAATTCAATTTCATGATTATCTTTTGGTCTTCTAAGGTTATTTGGACTAGCACTTAACTCAGCATCTGGTTTATGATTCAAATTTGATTGTAAAACCCTAATCCAGCTGGATTCCATGACTATAGACGATGTAGTTGTCTTATTGACTCTATTCAAATTGTTTATCATTTTCCAAAACTCTCTTAAGTTATTCTTTTTACTAGTATATAGTGCTTTTGCCCAGAGGGCCTATTTTTCTTGAGATTTTTCTTCCCAAATGACTTTCTCAGGTCAGTATTAATCCTCTTTAATTTGCAAGGGTAATCTTGATTGTCAGGCCACTTCTTTATCAATTTCAATATTCTATTGCGATTCCTTTTCAATAAACGGCATCTAAGGGACAATTTAGTCCTCATTAGTGCTTGTGCTTTATTACTTAGTTGCTGTTTATTACATTGTTTCGGAATATAGGTTGCCATTAGTTTCTTTGTAAAAACGACCTATTTTCCTATTACAGTGAGAGAATCTCCTTCGACTCAGTGTTCAACCAATGATAGTGCTGTTTTCGTAGTTGAGGCTTTAGAGGCTTCCGACCAATAAAGCCTCCTGTAGTTTACCGTTATTATCTCTCCTGGAAGTGTCTTATACTTCTGATGTCTTAAACATCGCCATCGGTGACTGCTATACCGCCCGCCTCATTATGATGGCGGGCGGTATTTTAGCGGTCGGAGAGACCGACCGCTATGGATCCGATGGGCTCAGGGGGCCGCTCAGTCAGTCGGAGGTGAAGTAATACCTACAATGGTGGCGGTGCCTGCCAGGCACCGCTGTAGGTATTAAAATGTTCCTTTCCGCCGGCCCTTTCATGGCAGTGAACCCGTCATGAAAAGGCAGGTGGAAAAGGACTTTGGGGGCCCGTAGCAGGCCCCCTTCCCCCCTGGGCCTTTGACATGGGCCCTGGGTGCCCCCCTACATATCCCTGCACCGTTGGCAGGCACCGCATGGTGCCTGCCACGTAGTGCAGAGATATTTGTAATGTCTCTTTTTTGTACTGTGGCGTGTGCTGCAGCCTGCAGCACCCGCCACAATGCAAAATATAGACATTGAGACCGCCGTGGTGGCGGTCGCATCCTGATTCGGAGTGCGGGACCGCTGACTTGTAGTCGGGCGGTCCCGTTTCCGAATGTCCGACCGCCATCCTAATGAGGCCCTTAGTTCTATTGCTACGAAGGTTGCTAGGCCCCCACAGGATCACCCATATTTACTTACTTTCGTGGCCAGAGTGTAGTATCCCATAAAACCTTCTGGCTTAAAATATTGGGAGGCCTAGGTTTCTTGAAGCAAAATAATTTGAAAATTACCAGCCGTAGCAGTCAGATGCTCATTTTGAATCTTTGATTGTATACCTTTTATGTTCCAAGAGCATATTTTTATTGTTTTCCTATGATTAAATGCCTTTTTCCGATCCCCATGGAGTGCATTCTGTCAAATTTTGCAAATACCTGTTTGTTTTCCGTCCTGTTCCATTGATACTCTGAATATTTTTGGGAAGAAATGGGCTTGGATAAGAGGATTGAGACGGCCTAGTGATATTTATTCCCCAGTTCAAAAAGATTTCATTTTCCTGGAGGATTTGTCCTGCTAGAACAGTAGAGTTCCAGGTTACCAGTGTCACATCTTGATTATCATCTTTGTTGGGAAGGAATTCAATTGATTCTATATTTTCGCTTCTGATTTTTTCTAGCGATGGAATTGCCTTGAAAAGTCTAAGAATATTTCCCCGATTCAAGATGACATGTTTGCCCCTGGACTGATATTCTGGTTTAAAAATAAGTTGGATCATTCCTTCTTTATGTTTCTGGCTTCTACTCTTTTTATCATCAAATTCAAAAGTTGTGTAAAGTTTTTTTGCAAAATCTTTTTTTTGTTTTAAACATCTGTTTATTCAAACATTTGATCAGATACATTACACTTATTCATTACCGTCAGTTAAACATAGGTATTACACCCCCATTATTTCACCCTCCCCCTGTTCGTGGAATAGCGAATGACCGCTGGTATCTCATATAGCGCTTTGTAGTCTGGCTGATCGAGCCCTACATCATCTCATGCATCATGCTGAGGATACTGGAGAGTCCCTACTGTATCCCCTGTAGCCTTCCCACCCATCCCAGATCTTCATCCATTTCCCTGGGCAGCCCCAACTCTGATAGATGACCTTCTCTGCCTGACTGCACCAGTCTAGATCTTGTTCCCATGCAACCAGCCTTGGGGGGAGAGCCGCGCCCCACTTCCTAGCCACATTTCTCTTGTCCACTGAGGCTGCTGTCAAAATCCACATTTTCTGATATTTGGGCCATGTCTCCTCCCCCGCTATACATAATATCAGCCATCTTGGCTCCAGTGGGACTGCCCTATCTACTACTTCCGACAGAGCTTTGGTGACCTCTGTCCAGTAGCCCCGGATAATTGGGCATTCCCTCAGAATGTGGAAGAACGATACCACATCCCCACATCCCCTTCTACACTTGTCTGTTTCCCCTTGTCCCAGCCTATATAAGACTGAGCTGGAGAAGTAGGTTCTGTGCAATATTCGTAGCTGCACTAACCTGAAATGCGATCTTATGGCCACCTCCCTCCGTCCCTGCAGCACCTCTGCCCAATCATCGTCCTCTAGGATACCTACTTCCGTTTCCCATGCCTCTCGCAGTTGGACCAGTGGGTCCGGCAAATTATTAAGGATCTTCCTATATGTCAACTAAAATGCTTTGGACACCATGGGGTCCAGCAGGAGTCTATCCTCCAATAGCATGTATTCTGGTAAGTTATCCCCTTTTCGGATATGTGTCCTTAGTGCATGTTCCCGGTTGCAGATAATAAAACTTTTCACCATACTGTATTCGTCTTGCAGCTCTTGAAATGTGATCAGTGCTCGGCCCCTCCACACAGCACCCAGTGATTCTATCCCCAATAGCCTCCATTTGTGGAAACCTTCCAATCTACCTACTTCCCTTAGCAAATCGCTATCCCATAGGGGTGTTCTTTCTGTCAAGGTATTTGCGCACTTCAGATATCTATTTACCTCATGCCACACCTGGGTCACTGTCTGGGTGTGTAGTGGGAGTTGTCTCAATCCCTTTTTCTGGTATAATACTGCCAGATAGCCTCTGCCACCCATCGCTTGTCGGTCAACCCTGTATGCCAGTTCCTCCCTATCCGCATACACTCGCACATTCACTGTACTCAACTGTGCTGCCCAGTAGTACTTCTTAATATCTGGGACTGCCAGCCCCCCTTCTTAAATCCCCCTCTGTAGCTTTGAAAGGGCAATTCTAGAGCTGCCCGCATTCCAGAGGAGCCCACGTAGCTCCCCGTATATCTTCTGAAAGAGGTCAGGAGGAACCCCACATGGGGTATTTTGTAGGATATAAAGAAAGCGGGCAGGGCCATCATTTTAAAGAGGGCTGCTCTACCCATTAAGGATATTGGGAGGCCCCTCCAATGTGCCACATCTGTCCTAAACACCTCGATCAATAGAGGAAGATTATCTCTTAGAAAATCATTTGGTTCTCTGGTGATCTGTATGCCCAGGTACTTAAAGGTCGTCCACACTTTTAGGGGCATATCTCTATCCAGTCTCAGGGGGATATCTCCTGATAGGGGGAGTAGGAGGGACTTATCCCAGTTGATCTGGTAGCCGGAGTACCTGGCAAAAAGCCAAAAGATGTGGAGCAGCCTGGCCACCGTGCTGTATGGTCTGATAGCGAATAGGAGAATATCATCCGTATACAGCGAGATTCGTTCTTCCCATCCCTCTAGGCCTCCAATTTCTCTCATCATGTGATCCGCTCTCACCCATGCTGCCAGCGGTTCCAGCGCTAGTGCGAACAGCATCGGGACAGTGGGCACCCCTGTCTTGTCCCCCTTCCCAATGTTAATGCTCTGGATACCACCCTTTTACACAGACTCTCACCTTCGGGTCTCTATACAATAACCTGACGCAACTGATGAACCTTTGCCCAAATCCCAATTTCTCAAGTACTGCAAAGAGGTACGGCCACTCAATGCTGTTGAACACCATTCGGGCGTCTAGCGATATCAGGATAGCCACTTACCCTGGTCTATCTTGGGTCATATGTAGGACCCCATATAGGCACCTGAGGTTTAGTTTAGTGCTTCTTTGTGGTACAAAGCCTGACTGGTCTGGATGCACCACTGAGGATATCACTGTGGACAGCCAAGACGTCAGGACTTTTGTCAAGACCTTAACCTCCAAGTTAAGTAGGGATATGGGCTGGTAGAAGCTACACAGCTCCGGTGTTTTTCCCTGTTTAGGAATAGGTATTATAAGAGCTGTACGCTGATCTTCTGGCAGGTACCCCTTGTCTTTCGCCACCTGGAACATGTGAAGCAAATGTTTTGCTACTATGCTAGCCACTCCTTTATAGAGTTCAATTGGCAGGCCAGTCGGGCCCGGGCCCTTCCCCGATTGTAGGTGCTGGATAGCTCGCACTATCTCCTCCTCAGATAGGTCCTGCTCCAGCATCTGCCTGTCCTCCCCGGACATCCCTGGGAGCGTTATATCATGCAGTGGCTACACACAATCCTCTGCGGGGCATGTCGAGATCGGGGCATACAGCTATTCATAGTAGTCTGCAAAGGCTCCTCTAATTTCCCTCCCAGTCCTATAGAGTGTCCCATCCGGTGCTTTTACTTCCTGCACCCAATTCCTACCCTGGTTCCTTCGCTCAAGCCATGCCAACATTTTTCTGGCCTTATCCCCTACATCATAGAGTTTCCTCTGAGTTGTCAGTGCATGGGCCCTGGCACAATTCTCTGCTAGGTCTCTCAGTTCTTTCTGTTTAACCACGACCTGGTGGACAATTGTAGCTACTTCCTCACCTTCAACAAATACCTGGGTATCCAATTCTGCAATTTCTTTGTCAAGCTCTTCATATTGCCACACACATCGTTGGACATATCCTAGATGTCATTTTTGCTAATACTGAACTAGTTACCTTTCAAACTATAACTCCAGTCACATGGTCAGACCACCACTTGCTTGCTTTCCAACATAAAACAACACTAAGGGACTCACCTAAAACTAGCTTACATCCACCCACCTATCGGCCGTGGAAAAAACTCAATTTGGAACACTTAGAAACACAACTAACATCAAGTACAAATCTGGAAACAATAACTTCTGTTCAAAATCTATATGAGTGGCTACAGGAAGCTTTTGACATCCTGATACCACTCAAAACCACACAACAGCACAAAAGAAAAAAAGCGCCTTGGAGAAACATAGAAATAAAAGACATAAAACAACAAATTAGAAAGCTGCAACGTACCTGGCTCAAAACAAACGCCAAACAAGACAAACTTCACCTACAAAACATTAACAGATTATACAAGTCAGCTATCAAAAAAGCTAAGAAAAGGTACTAATCAGACAGAATTCAAAATGCTAAATGTGCAAATAAAGAATTCTATAAAATACTCCATGAATTTCGCAAACCAAATTGCCTAGAAGGAACTCATCCTGCTACTCAAGATTTCACAGACAAACTGGCAAATCATTACACAGACAAAGCAGACACATTGGACTCCTACTTAAAACAGAAACAAAGCACCAGCACCAACCCCTGTACAAAACAACAATCCAAGAATACTCTAACCCAGCCTCTCCGTTCCTTCCAACACATCTCACACAATGAATTTATGGACCTGGTCAAAGCAAGCAGGCCTGCCGGCAGCCCTTCTGACCCCTGTCCACCACAAACTTTCAAGACAATTCTTTTAACAACCTCAGCTGCCACTGCAGTAAGAAGAATCATCAGCGATTCCTTAACTACCGGAATATTTCCAGAAGAACTCAAAAAATCACACATACGCCCTTTACTGAAGAAAACAAACTTGGACCCGCTGAACCCTGACAACTACAGACCCATTACAAATAGACCTTTCCTGGGCAAACTGATAGAAAGAGCAGCGTTCGCCCAGATGTCACAATTCATTGAAGAGAATGACATACTCTCAGACTTCCAAACAGGATTCCGTCCGGGAAGAGGCACTGAATCTGCCCTCCTTGCCACCTGGGATGACCTGAAGAATACAGTAGACCGCAGCGGGGTTGCTGCGCTACTCCTCTTGGACCTCTCGGCTGCCTTTGACACGGTTGACCATGACACTCTGAAACAAAGACTCTATGAAGCCGGCATAGAGGGAACTGCTCTAGACTGGATCGCGTCCTACCTTCAAAACAGAACTAATGTCATCTATACCCCACCTTTCTCGTCCAAACCATACTCCACAAAAGCAGGGGTCCCTCAAGGTTCTATCATCTCGCCCATGCTTTTCAACATCTACATGAAGTCATTACCGGTACTGATCAATCAATTTCACCTCACGTGCTATAACTATGCAGATGACACGCAAATACTCCTTCAACTGGAATGCCCCAAAGACATTGAAAAATCCCCAATTTTCAGTTGTCTCAGGGCTGTGGATCAGTGGATGACTTGGAGCCATCTCAAATTGAATGCTTCAAAAACAGAAATACTCACGTGTGGCGATTGGAAACATTACGACCCGCTTGCCGCCTGGCCTGATGAACTGGGATCACCACCTAAAGTATCGAAGGAAGTAAGAAACCTCGGAATGACCATGGACTCCAAGCTGTCGATGAATGCTCAAGTGGACAAACTAGCAAGATCAAGCTTTGTCACTATAAAAACGCTGCGACGAATTTTCCCTCATTTGGGATTTCCACACAAGGTCCAAGCTACCATCTCCCTTGTTCTGTCCAAACTCGATTACGCCAATAGCCTCTATCACGGATCACCTTTAACGACCATGAAAAGACTACAACGGATTCAGAACTCGGCTGCCAGACTACTCTTGCATATCAAACCGCAAGACCACATTTCACCTGCCTTGAATGCCCTGCATTGGTTACCGGTTGCCAGAAGATCCACGTTCAAGCTACTTTGTATCACCCACAAAGCAATACATGGAATGGGACCGCTCTTCATCAGGAATAAAATCACCAAACACATTGAACAAAGGAACCTACGCTCTAAAGGGGCATCTCGCCTCAAAATCCCAAGATACAAGAAAAAAACCATGGGTGGCCCATCCTTCTCTGTTCAAGCAGCCAAACTATGGTACTCTTTACCCCCCAACATAACATCCACCGACAACCACCTTATCTTCAGAAAACTACTCAAGAATTGGCTCTTCCCCACATAAGCACCATACGCAAACAGAAATTTACAGCATATTCCTCTGTATATAAGCATTTATTTTCACTATAGATATGTACCTATCTTTGTGTATTGCTTTGTATAAACATGTAGAATAATTAATTATGTTGTAAATAAATAAATAAATACAAATCATCTTTGGTCTACATGTACTTACTTCCATTGTGCATCTATGTACCTTCCATGTACTTGGATCTGTGTGTCTGCTATTTTTCTCCTGAAAAAGCATATCCAATGCACTACCCTATCTCTCACCCTATACATCTATCAATATATCCTCTACATCCACTCTCTCATTTATCCCAAACCCCATACCACTACTATGATCCCCAAAATAACCCTTTCTAGACTCTCTCCTACTCTACCCCTCCTTGCATCATGACACCTCTTTTTACTATACCGATCCCCCAAAACAAACCTTTCTAAACTCGTCCCTCTGACTCTTCCCCTCAAAAACCCCTTTTACTCATCCAAAAGCCGCCTCCTACTGCTATGACCTCCAAAAAAGAGAAAAATAAATAAATCTCTCTTCTGTCCCTCCACTATCCTTTTCAATCAAAATAACAGACTAACATGTTCACTTCTCAAATTCTATATTCCACTATACTAATTCACCACTAATCCTTTATGGGTTCCAGAGTAGCGTGCTACTCGCCAATAAAGCGCTTCAAAACCCCATCACGGGGTAGCAAGCGCTATATAAATACAAACCTCTTTCCCTCTTCTATCCCGCAACCTACCCTTCTCTATCCAAATAACTGAGTAACATATCCACCACTCAAATTACTTCATACTTCAATATACTAATTTTCAACACTAATCCTTTATGGGTTCCGGAGTAGCGTCCTACTCGCCAGAAAAGCGCTTCAACACCCATCAGGGGTAACAGGTGCTACATGAACGCAAACCTTTCTTCCCTTTTATCCCTCCGCTACCCTTCTCACTCCAAATAACTGACTAATATCCACCACTCAAATTACTTTCATATTTCACCATACTAATTCAGCACTAATCCTTTATGGGTTTCCGGAGTAGCGTGCTTCAACACCCCACCAGGGGTAACAAGCGCTATATAAATACAAACTTTTTTTCCCTCTGCTATCCTTCTGCTATCCTTCCGAATCCAAATAACTGACTAACCTATCCACCACTTAAAATTTACTTGCATGTTTCACTATACTAATTCAACACTAATCTTCTATGGGTCCCGGAGTAGCGTGCTACTCGCCGAAAAAGCGCTTCGACGCCTCGTATGGGGTAGTAAGCGCTATATAAATGCAATTACAATACAACAATACAATATTGCAGCTGCCTTTCATTTTGTTTCCCTCCTATCAATCCCTGCACCTGCCCCAGTATGACTGCCTTATATGCCTCCCACAACGTATCAGCAGATGTGACTGACCTTTCATTCTCCTCAAAGTATAGCTCCGACTGCTCCCGTACCTTCTGCCGGACATTTTTGTCTTTGAATTCCCATGCCTCTAATCTCAGGGGAAGCGTGTTGTCCCACCTAGGCCCTTGTATCTGTACCTCCATCGGTGAGTGGTCAGAAATCCCTCCCGCTCGATGGGCTACCAAGCAAAAGAGACCTGTGTGTATTTGAAGTGTAAAGATGTAGTCCAACCTTGCATAACTGCCGTGGGAGGCAGAATAGTATGTGCATTGCCGCTGTGTGGGATTGTTTTCACGCCATCTATCCGTCAGCCCCATGGCGTCTACAAACCCCTGCAGAGGCTCCTTTCCTGGTCCCGCCTTGGGGCATGAGGTTCTATCTTTTTCTAGGTCCAAGGCCGCGTTAACGTCTCCTCCTAGTACTAGTACTCCCCGCTGTAATTCAAGCAGGAAGGTGCTCCATGTAACCGAGGGGGACATAAACCGAGCAGAAGTTCACCGTTGCTCTCTCCCATGCTCCCGTGATTGCAGCAAATCTGCCCAGCGTGTCGTACCATGTCTGCCCTAATGCCAACGGAGTTGAGACCTTCTCTAGAATACCCACACCCCTTGAGTCGGATGTATAGCTTGCGTGTACCCGCAGGGCATATCCATGACGATCCAGAGCTTGGTAATAGTTCCCCCTCAAGTCAGTTTCCTGCAAGAGGACCACATCTGGGGCGTGTCTCTTGATGCTTTGCATGACTACTGTACGCTTTATCTTACTTCCCAACCCATTCACCCCCTTGGGTGCCCAGCGTATGTTGGGTTTGCCTATCCCCATTTGCCTGCATCTCCCTCAATATGCTGATTATGGCGGATCACAATTTCTCTGTATCGGGTAGGTCACTGGGTGCAAGGTCCCTTCCCACCCCTTCTCACTTGTTCCACGTATCGGTTCCTGTGTTGTATCAATATCATATTCAGAGCAAACCTATCAAAAACAGACAAAACAACTTGTTTAGAGCTTTTCCCATTACTTAACTCCCCCCTCCCTGCTACCCTCAATGCTCCTTCTCTGATAGGTTCTGCCCCTCGTCGTGCATATCCACTGTCTCACTTCGATTCTCATCAGATCGACTTGGTGTAGCACGGCCCCCGAGGGCCCTTCCATTACTTGGCCCACAGGGTGAACTCTGTCCGCCAGCCCTCCAGCCATTCCCACGTTTCTTCTGGCATGTTAAAATGCCACGTTTTCCCCTCTGCCACAACTCGGAGCCTGGAGGGGAACAACATCATATATTTAAGGTCTTTGGTCTGAAGCTCCCTTTTCACTGCCTCAAACGACCTGCGCTGTCGTTGGACTTGTAGATTAAAATCTGGGAAAAAACGGATTGCCGCATTCTCATATTTAAAGTCTCCATGTGAGCGTGCAGCTTGTAGGATAGCATCTCTATCTCTATAATTTAGGATCCGGGCTATGATTGTGCGTGGGGGTGCTCCCGGTCTTGGCCTGGGAACTGGTGTCCTGTGGGCCCGTTCAACTGAAAAAAGGTTAGACAGGCGCTTGGGTTGCAGATGTTTAAGGATGAGGCCCTCCAGTAAGAGGTCGACACTCAGGACTTCAGCTCCCTCCGACACTCTCACCATTCAAATATTATTCTGGCGGGCCCTCCCTTCTTGATCTTCCAGCTTCGCTCCCAAAACCGTTTGTTGTTTAGTTAGATGGTCTACTTGTTCTTCCAGGCTCTTGGCCGGTGATTGCAATTGTGTTATATTGGCCTCTGGTGTGGACGCCTTTTCTGAGATCTTGTGAAAGTCCGCCCTGAGGAGATTAACGTCTGTTGTTACTGTATCTAATTTAGGCTCCAGTGTACCCTTCAGATCTGCTATTGCCGCCATTATGGCTCCAAGCGTGGGTTCCACCAGTCCTTCATGGTCCGACTGGTCTCCTACCTCCCCTGCCGGTGTTCTGACCACCGCATAATTGTCCATTTTGTTGGCTTGGGCCGGGACTTGCCTAGACTTGCCCATGTCTGCCTCTCCATCCCAATTGGGGTTTCCCCTCTGCCAGGCTCCTCTGTCATTCCCCCTGCTTCACACCGTCGCCTCCTTATCTCACTCCTATGGGGATCACCTCCTGCACGGTTGCTTTGCAATTTGTGCACTGCTGTAGCCACGTTATGTTATGTTAATTTCGACTTGTATAGCGCCTAATACCAACAGGTCTCTAAGCGCTTCAAGAAGATCAGCGTCAGTTCCAGGTGGGATGGTAATATAGTTAGGCCCAGGCTTCTATGTACAAGAGGGTTTTGAGTTTTTTTCTGAATGGAAGAAGGCGTCCTTCCGCACGGAGCTGACTAGGCAGCTTGTTCCAGAGTGGCGGTATCAGGACAGAGAAGGCACGTCCTCCTTTAGTAGTGTAGTGAAAGCGTGGGCATTTTAGGAGGCCCTCAGTAGAGGACCTAAGTGAGCGGCCAGGGACATATCTCTCCAGGCGTTCTTTGATGTAGTGGGGTGCCTGTCCGAAGAGGGCCTTATGCGTGATACAGAGTCCTTTGAATTTGGCCCTCTGTTTGATGGGCAGCCAGTGAAGTTGTTGCAGAAGGTGTGATGCCCGCGTGCGTCTAGGTAGTTTGAAAATTAACCTAGCGGCATCGTTCATCACCACCTGAAGTTTGCCCAACAGTGAGTCTGGTAATCCAATATAGAGTGAATTCCCATAATACAGCCTGGCCAGGATCAGGCCGGCCACCACTGTCTTCATGGTAGAGAGGGAGAGGATGGGGGAAAGTCTCCTCAGCAGCCTGAGAAGGCTGACGCAAGTACCAAACACAGTAGAAACTTGAACAGCCAATGAAAGTTTGGCATCAATTTTGATTCCTAAACTTTTTACCACCGTTGCTGGGACTGGGTAGTCACCGAGTTCGAGTGGCCAGTAAAGGGAGTTCCAAGGATTGCTCTCATTGGTGACGGCCAGGACCTCCGTCTTGTCTGGGTTAATCTTAAGAGAGTTGGCCGTCATCCACTTAACCGTGAATCGCAGTATGTCTTTTGCCCGGGAGTGGGCCTGTGGGGTGTCTTCTATTTGAAGAATAATTTGCGTGACATCCGCATAATTGAAAACCTGACAGTCCATCAAGGCGAGGGCCTTGATCAGAGGTCTGATGTATATGTTAAACAGGAGGGGGGAGAGTGCTGACCCCTGAGGAACTCCGCAGGGGATAGCTCCCCTCTCTGAGACCCAGTCACCCATCTGAATTTTTTGGGTGCGGTCGGTCAGGAACGAGGTAATCCACTGGAGAATAGGGCCGCCAATCCCGATGTCTTGTATTCTTTTCAGAAGTTGGGAGTGGTTGAACGTGTCGAACGCTGCCGACAGGTCTAGAAGGACTAGAGCACATGGCTTCTTGCTGTCAGCTTTGTTTCTGATGTCGTCAAGTATTGACAGCATCACCAGCTCGGTGCTATGATGAGCACGGAAGCCGGCCTGCCTGTCTCCCAGGAGGTGATGGTCCTCTATAAAGCTGGATACGGTTTGCAAGACATACTGTTCTAAGATTTTGGCCAAGAATGGGAGTTGAGATATGGGCCTAAAGTTTTTCATATTGGAACTATCCGCTCCTGCCTTCTTGAGTAACGGAATTACTCTGGCTTCTTTGAAGAGACTGGGAACCTTCCCGGTTTCTAGCGAGCAGTTCAGCAGGGCTACAATATCTCCCTCAATCTCTGGAAGGGCTAGTTTAAAGATCCTAGGGGGGCATGGATCTGCGGGTGAGCCAGATTTAATTTTAGATGCAATGCGTCGGAAGGTTTCTAAGTCAAGTGTTTGAAAAGAAGAGATCAACTCTACCCCTTGTCCCGGGGTCTTGACCTCTTCATAGTGAGATTGCTTAAAGGGGGAGTTGTCAATATCGGCCAGAATGTCTTGTATTTTGTCGGAAAAGAAGGATAAAAATGTATTGCATAGTTCCAGGTTGGACGGTGTCTCCAGTGGCGGTTTATGACTCAATTCTTTGAGGATTTTGAATGTTTCTTTTTGTTTGTTAGTTGCCATCAAGATTCTATTTTCAAAATATTCAGCCTTCCTGTTAAGTAGCGCCTTTTTGTAAGTGGAGACTCTTGCCCTGTAATCTGCGAGGGCCTGTGGTTCGTAGGCTTTGCGCCAACGGCGTTCGTGGTGGCGAAGTGAGCGTTTCAAAGACCTGAGCTCCTCCGTGAACCATGGTGCGCCCTTACCATTGTTACCAATTTTTATTTTTTGACAGGGGCTAGTATATTGATGGCAGAAACTAACTGGCTGGAGATGGATTCAGTCCACTCTTCAATATCTGCATTCTCCGGCCTCCTAGGAGGTATTCCTCTGAGCAGGTTTCCTAGTTTAGGGCCCTCAATTTTTGTCCAGCTTCTAATTAGTTTCCAGTTAGTGGGTGGACGTCCCTCGCACCTAGCTATGGGGAGTTGAAGGTTGATAAAGTAATGGTCTGACCATGCACAGGGGGAGGTCTCCACTAAGTTTACGAGCGTGAGAGTGGACCAGACCAAGTCTAAGGTATGTCCTTTTTCATGTGTAGGGGTCGTTACTAGTTGTTCAAGCCCAAGAGAAGTAAACGTCTCCTCTAGCTGTAGGGCCTGAGCTCCTCTAGGTTGTAGATCCCAGTGATAGTTGAAGTCTCCTAACACCAGAAGTTGTTGGAAACGTGACCTAAGATTGGTAACACATTCCGTGAGGAGATCCACGAAGCGTGGAGGGCATTTAGGTGGGCGGTAGACTACCATGATTGCTATACTAGATGAACTAAAACAGATCTTGCTTATTAAAATGTCAGCTCCTTCTAGATTGTCTCCTGACAACTTCTCAATTTTCAGATGATTTTTGTACAGTAGCGCCACCCCCCCTCCTCTTCTACCCCATAACCTGTTGTGCCAGATGGCATCATATCCGTCCGGAAGTGATGCTACTAAGTTGGGGCCGGAGTCCTCATCAAGCCAAGTTTCAGTCAGGGCAAGGATGTCAGGGCTATCATTTTGCAGGAGGGTCAAGGTTTCTAGGGCGTGTTTCTGGAGGGAGCGTGTGTTTAGAACGGAGAGTTTCAGGTTGTTACAGTTATTGTTACCAGGGTTGTAATCACCCGGGGTGTATACAGGGATAGAGCTAGATGACTTCCTGCCCTGTGGTATGAGGAGTCCTTCTCTCTGAAGTATATTTACGGTCTCTCTGCTTAAGGGGCAGGGATTGCTGTCGAGGGTTCTGAGTTCCTCACCCGAGTATACTAGGGAAGGGCCAGGGGTCCTGGCCCCTGGACCCGTGCGAGCGCGGACGGGCTTGCCTTAGGCGCGCCTTCGGCGCGCCAGCGGCGCGCCCGCTGTGCGCGTCCACTCCAGCATGCAGTTTTATGCCCTGGTGACCTCTGGCCCCCGCCCCTCCAATCAGCCCTGCTGTGCAGCAGCTGACACCCCACGGAGGCAGGACCGGCCCAGAGGGAGCTCCGGTGCGAGATGCGGCGAGCGCGGTGAACAACAGAGGATTACACACTTAGCAGATTAAAATCAGACAAGTTTAAAAAGTTAAAAGTAAGTTTTAAAAAGAACTGAGCACTGCCTGGCTTAGCGCGACTTCTAATACCTGCGCGTCCGCTCCAGCGTGCAGTTTTATGCCCTGGTGACCTCTGGCCCCCCGCCCCTCCAATCAGCCCTGCTGTGCAGCAGCTGACACCCCACGGAGGCAGGACCGGCCTCCGTGTCGTCTGTCCCCCGACTCTGGCTGCCTAATTCTTCCGGTTTGCCCCACCGAATTTCCAAACCATCTTAAATTGCCACACTCGCCTTTGTAGCTATTTCTTTCCAGGAGGTACTGCACTGAACAGTCTGGGCAGACCAGGTCCTCTTTTGTTACTCCTCCTGCCTATGCATCTATTCCCCTCCAAGAGTCTATACACCAAGCAGTCTGATCATATCCCACCCGTTCCTCTTCACATGTAGGGGTGCAGTCCCACCCCAGGGTGTTCTTCTGGGCTGATTGCCTTTCTTCGCTCCTTGCCAGCCACTATTTATGTCCCTCTTTGCTCTCTCTCGATAATCAATCAATCAATCATGTCACTTATAAAGTGCACTACATACCCGCGAGGGTCTCAAGGCGCTGGGGGAAGAGGGGGGGGTGCTGCTACTGATCGAAGAGCCAGGTCTTGAGGAGTCTTCTGAAGGCCAGTAGGTCTTGGGTCTGTCGGAGGTTGGTGGGGAGGGTGTTCCAGGTCTTGGCGGCGAGGTGGGAGAAGGATCTGCCGCCGGCGGTCGTTTTCCGGATGCGGGGGACTGTGGCGAGGGCGAGGCTGGTCGAGCGGAGCTGGCGGGTGGGGGTGTAGAAGCTGAGTCGTCTGTTGAGGTAGGCTGGTCCGGAGTTGTGGAGTGCTTTGTGTGCGTGGGTGAGGAGCTTGAAGGTTATCCTCTTGTTGACAGGGAGCCAGTGCAGGTCTCTCAGGTGGGGTGTGATGTGGCTGCGTCGGGGGATGTCGAGGATAAGACGTGCAGAGGCGTTCTGGATGCGTTGCAGCCGTCTCAGGAGCTTAGCCGTCGTTCCTGCGTAGAGGGCGTTTCCGTCGTCCAGCCTGCTGGTGACGAGGGCCTGGGTGACTGTTTTCTTGTTTCGTTGGGGATCCACTTGAAGATCCTGCGGAGCATTCGGAGGATGTTGAAGCAGGATGAGGAAACGGCGTTGACCTGCTTAGTCATGGAGAGGGTGGGGTCGAGGATGACCCTAGGTTGCGTACGTGGTCGGTGGGTGGCGGGCTGTTCCCAGTGATTTTGGCCACCAGGAGTCGTCCCAGGCTGAAGGGTTGGAACCAAGGATGAGGACCTCCGTCTTGTCCGAGTTCAGCTTCAGGCGGCTGGTCCTCATCCATTCGGCGACGGCCTTCATTCCTTCGTGGAGGTGGGCTTTGGCGGTGTGAGGGTCTTTGGTGAGGGAGAGGATCAGCTGGGTGTCGTCGGCGTAGGAGATGATGTTGAGGTTGTGCTGTCGGGCGACGTGGGCGAGGGGTGCCATGTAGATGTTGAACAGCGTTGGGCTGAGGGAGAAGCCTTGGGGTACGCCGCAGATGATCTTGGTGGCCTTGGATCGGAAGGGGGCGAGGCGGACGCTTTGTGTTCTGCCGGAAAGGAAGGATGTGGTCCAGTCCAGGGCCTTCTCTTGGATCCCGGCGTCGTGAAGGCGTGTTCGTAGTGTGTGGTGGCAGACCGTGTCGAAGGCGGCTGATAGGTCCAGGAGGATGAGGGCTGCTGTTTCTCCGTTGTCTAGCAGGGTCCTGATGTCATCGGTGGCGGCGATGAGGGCGGTTTCGGTGCTGTGGTTGCTGCGGAAGCCGGACTGGGAAGGGTCCAGGATGTTGTTCTCCTCGAGGTAGCGGGTCAGTTGTTTGTTGACGATTTTCTCGGTGACCTTCGCGGGGAACGGGAGCAGAGAGATGGGTCGGAAGTTCTTGAGGTCCTTGGGGTCTGCCTTGGGTTTCTTGAGTAAGGCGGTGATCTCGGCGTGCTTCCAGCTTTCCGGGAAGGTTGCTGTCTTGAAGGAGATGTTGATTATTTTCCGGAGATGGGGCGCGATGGCTGTACTGGCTTTGTTGAAGATGTGGTGAGGGCACGGGTCTAGCGGTGAACCGGAGTGGATGGTGTTCATGATCTCGCTGGTGTCCTCGTCGTTGATGTTGGTCCAGGAGAGCAGGCGGTTGGTGGTTGTGGGGGCAGTGGTCTCGGTGGTTGCCGGGGCGGTCGTGGTGTTGAAGCTGTCGTGGATGTCGGCGATTTTGCGGTGGAAGAAGGTGGCCAGTGAGTCACACAGGTCTTGCGACGGCTGGATGTCGTTGGTGTTGGAGCTGGGGTTGGAGAGTTCCTTCACGATGTTGAAGAGCTCTTTGCTGTTGTGTGCGTTGTTGTCTAGGCGGTCTTTGAGTGAGGCCCTTTTGGCGGATCTGATGAGGTGATGGTGACTGCGGGTGGCGCTCTTGTGGGCGGCGTAGCTGTCCGCTGTCCGTTCGTGGAGCCAGATCTTCTCCAGTTTTCGGCATGTTTGTTTGGAGGCCTGGAGGTCTTCGGTGAACCAGGTGGCTTTCTTGCTGGTGTGGCTGTTGGGCGGATTCTTGAGCGGGGCGAGGGTGTTGGCGCAGTCGTCGATCCACTGTCTGAGGTTGCGGGCGGCGGTGTCGGGGTCGGAGGGTTCGGCGGGTGGGCTCAGGGCGAGGGTTGTGGTTAGCTGGTCTTCCGTGACTCTGCTCCAGCAGCGGCGAGGCATTTGTTCGGTGCGGTGGTGCGTGGTGGGCTTCATGTAGGTGAAGTGGATGCAGTGGTGGTCAGTCCAGTGGGGTTCGGAGGTGTGGTTGAAGGAGACGTGTGGGCTTGCGGAAAAGATGGAGTCTAGCGTGTGGCCGGCGGCGTGGGTGGGTGTAGTCACGAGCTGTCTGAGTCCGAGGGTGGCGAGGTTGTCGATCAGGGTGGTGGAGTTGGTGTCCTTGTTGTTTTCGAGGTGGAAGTTCAGGTCCCCGAGGAGGATGTAGTCCGTGGAGGCGATGGCGTGTGTGCTGACGAAGTCAGCGATGGAATCGCTGAACTGTGGTCGGGGTCCGGGGGGTCTGTAGATGAGGGTTCCTCTGAGGGTGGTGTTGGGATCGGTGTGGATCTGGAAGTGCATGTGTTCGGCGGTGCTGAGGGTGTCGTCGGTGTTGGTCGAGACTCTGAGGGTGTTCCTGTGGACGATGGCGATGCCTCCTCCGACTCCGTTGGTGCGGTCCCTGCGGGTGATCTTGTATCCGTCCGGGATGGCAATGGCGATGTCGGGGGCTGAAGCGGGATATACTACTATCTACCTGGGCCTCACCATACAGTCAGTCCATTTCCTCCTTCCTCTTTCAGCAATCCTCGCAGCCCTCTCCTTAACGTTGTCCTGGTCTCCCAGTGTCTTCCCTGGGTCCTCCCCAGGCCGTCGCTCCTTGGCTTCTATTTCTGTTAGTGAAACATGCCCGCTCCCGCCTGCAGTTCCCAGGCCTGCAGGGGAGGGTGCCCACTTGTGTGCGGTCTGTCGCGCGGCTCCTCACCGCAGTGCCCTTGTCGTCGTTCCCAGTCCGCTGGGTCCTTTTGGGTCCGCAACAGGGGAGTTCGATCCCGCCCATCCACCTGGAACCGCACTTGGCTCCCTATGCGTTTCTGACGGGCCGCTTATTTGGTAGGCCCTCGCTCTCTTTTCTGAGATTTCCTCTCATTCTTCCGTAGTGCTCAGCCACACCTCTGGATTTCCAGCTGTCTGGTTTCTGATCAGAGGAAAAGGGAAGGATCACACACCTTTTCCGCCATTACTGCGGACCACCTCCTGCATTCCTTGATAGTCCCGGGCACGTACAGATCTTTGGGACGGATTTATGGTATAAAACGTCGGTCCTGGCACCAAGCTCCTCTAGTGTGCGGCCATTATGGTCGGACCTGTAGCCTTTTTGCAAAATCTTTAGCTGATTTGGTGACTCTAATTTTTGGCATACTCCTGTATAAGTGTCTGCCATATTCTCTAGTCCATTGTTTAGTTGTTTGTTGGTTCATAATTAACCTACCAGATGTATTGTCTTTCTTGCATCCTTCTATATCCACATACTGCAAAGCCTCATATTTCCACTGGTGTTTCAATGCTTCCGAGTTATCTAGACCAGTTAGGGTATCTTGACTTATGGCTTTTTTCTTTTCTTTTCTTTTAATAATTCACGATTAACCCTCTTGTTTTTACCCTCCGTTCCTGGATTGACGGTTTGATGTTGAATTTCAATTTTTTACTTTTTTGGTGAATCAATTAGATCAGTTATAACATCACTTTCTTCTATGGGGATAATTTCGGCCTTTATTTGTTAAATAAAGGACAAAACGTTTTCTTTAATTCTGTGATTTTGCCGGGCTGGTTTTGGGTTACTCCGAGAACATGATTCGATTTATTTATGTTGTTCCCTGTTGTTACTGTTGCTATTTTTTGGGGGATACTACTAGTGTACTGCTTTTTAGCTTGTTTCTTGCTTTTAGTTTTTTTTCTCAGTTTTTTTGTCATTAGGAATGGAGGAGTAATTGGAGGAGAAATTGCTTCCATTTCTACAGGATCTTCCATCTTTTTATCCAGGGTCTGTTTTAGTTTGAAGAGTTGAGCTGTTACTTATGGTTATTTCATCCGTTACTTGCTGCTTCGAGTATTCTTTTTTGCTTTGAATATGTAAGTTTCCTTTTAGATCCTCAATCATTGTGCTCAAAACTTACGGCACCGTGGTCAATTTATTGATCAACGGTGCTCAAGTGCAGTCTATAGATGAGGCTGTTGGTTGTGTTTGAGCCCGTATTGTCAAGTTGTTTAGAGTGACCAGCTTCTGATCTATACCCGCAACTGAGGATGCCATGCCATTTAGAAGATCAATTTGTACTTTCATTTTGTTCGATTGGTACGTTAGGACTTCTAATGTCAAGTGGGAGGTTCTAAAGAATAAGTCTCAAATTGCCCCCGAGTCCCAATTTCCAGAGGCCTGAGATCCAGGGTCTTGGCCACTCTCAGAAGTGTGTTGCTTTTTGTTCACACATGGGGGACTTAGTTGTTGTTCTTTCTTTTTTGACTGAATAAATTGCGAGCTGATGTTCCAGTCGTTATTTTGGCAAGGTATACTCCAACGTTGCACATTCTCAGATTTTAATAGAAAATCGTCCATATGACCTTGGTTTCCTTCACCCTGCTGTGGGTTCTCATAACTCCTTGTTTGTTTAGTATTATTTGGCTTTACCATAGAATTTAATTGAAAAGGTTGATGAAAGTTCGTGGTTACTCTAGGAATTTTATGCAGAGGGTCCAGATCACCTCCTGCCGTAAGGCTCGTTTAATTTTCCTGGTTTATTTGGGAAGAAGGTGTAGGGTCCTCTACAACTTTAGAGTTTTTGATATTTACTGTTACTTCAATTGGGAGTGGCACCCCAGATGGCAGTAATTGTCTAGAATCTCCTGGCAGTAATTCAGGTGAGATTAGGACCTCATGGAGCAGATGTGAGGTTGAAGCTAATGTTAACATCTCCAGGTCTGTTATTTGCCCCCATTGAGTGCCCATATTTCCTCTGGTTTTTTTCTCATTCTCTGGTTTAATTGGGGTTTGTAAAGTGCATGATTCTGTTTGTAGAGTTAGCATGGCTTCCATTGGATCTTTCATAAAATCAAACTTGTTTGGAGTCTTCATTGATTTTCCGAACAAACGTGCCATTGGAGATATTAGCGGCTGGTTTTCCCCTGCTAGTTTTGCCTTCACTTTATTTAGAGTTGTTGAGGATTGGAGTCTCTTTTTCCTCTTAATAGGGGGGAAAGGAGGTCTCTCCTTGCCTGATCGCATAGCCCTGTTTAGAGGTGTCTAAGAATTTGGTCATAGCCGTTTGAGGGTTAGTGTTCGTGTCAACAGCTTACTCTAAGTTTAGAGCATGCACACTCTTTGAACTTCACGTCTCACCTCCTCTCACCCTACTTTTTGCAAATTACCCTTCTTGGAAGGCTACTTAGACTTTATTCGGGATTGCAGGAACTGGGTGGGAATTGAGTGCTAGGAGGGTTTTGAGCTGACCATCTTGCTGTGCACAGGCCGCACCGGCCTAATGTCGACTGCTTTTGTGCAATGGGTGGGCGGTGCTGCAGACTACTGCTCGTATTGTGCCCCCCCTTGCTCAGTTTGCTAACACTCACTCGATAGCCACCGTTGCTAATATAACTGCCCCCCCCCTTTATGCTCAGCTTGCCACTGGACTGAGCGACTTAATGGATTTGGCAGATTTGGCAAGTCGATAGAAAACTGGTGGCAGCTTGGCACATTAGAAAGCAGGAAAAACTATTAAAATTGGGGAAAGCCTGGATTCTTGATGGGGGTAATGGCGGGGGAGTAGGAGCTGAGAAAGACCTGGGGTAGCAAAGACCCAGTATACCTCGCTGAGCTGATAACAGATTTTGAGTGGGTCCTGCAGCAACCTCGCCTTCACTTCTGGTCATGGACTCAACGCTGAAATCCGGGTTCCAATGTGAGTTCCTATGCCGAGAACAACCTCTGCTTCTACCCCCACGCCGGTGCAACACGAGTGGGGTCGCTGCGTCCACCGCCAATAGCTTCTTAGCCCAGCACCTGGTCCCCGGCACCACCTCCCATGGCTCCTCAGCCTGACCACGGCTGGCCACCACACAATGCTCTCCGGGGGTTGCTTTTCAATCTGGTGCTGGCAGTGCAGGCGGAGCAGGCAGACTGGAGACTGGTGACCGGGCTTCAGGCCAGAGCAGTGCGGACCAGTCCGGATGGCCATGCGAGACAGCCAACGGCCCAATGGCCCAGCGGTGGCAATCCGACTGTGGCAGACCAGTGGCCGCGAGCGAGCTGCAGCGAACAGCCGCGAGCTCCTCCAGCAGCATGTGACGTCAGCAGTGGCTCTCGCATCCAATCACCAACAAGGGACAGGGTAAGAACTGATATGGATCACTGCCAAACTCGTAATCAGGCCCTAAAGAGGTGACATTTAGTATTCCCTCTCCCATCTAACCATTTTGTGGGAAGGTGTTGGACACTAAAGGGGTGACATTTACTATTCCCACTCCAATCTAACCATATTGGGAGAAGGTGTTGCACCCTAAAGGTGTGAAATTTACTATTCCCCCTCCAATCTAACCACATTGAGGGAAGGTGTTGGGCACTAAATAGGTGACATTTACTATTCCCACTCCAATCTAAGGCTATTTGAAGAAGATTGAAAAAGTTTTGGCAGTTAGGAAACTCAGTTACTGCACCACCTAAAGTAATCACTTGTGCAGCAATTGATGAGAATTCCCCACCTGAAACCACCAGCTACCAAATGGTCATTTATTTGACATTTTAGAGCACAAAAGATGAGAGTCTTTGGTGAGATGCAACCGTCCTCCGAATATACAACTTTAGCTAGTAGAATTCCATTGCCCTGAAGAAGCCCATGTGTTGGGCGAAACGCGTAGGCTGCATGTTTTTCCATTGTCAAGAAAAAAAAAAAAGAAATTGCAAGAATAAATCGACTTAATGCATATTTCATAAAAAAATGGTTGTAGATATGTCTCTGTATATAATAAATTGCCTCTCATCTTTTTGCTCTATTTGAAGATGTTAGACGCTAAAGACCTAAACATTTACCATATACACTTCAATCGAAAACTTTTTTAATAACGCTAATACAAAATAAATATTTTATATACTCAACCAATACTCCATACTCACACACAATTTCCTAACTATAAAATACAATATGTAATCGAAAAGCACTCTATCCAAAATTACACACCTATACATACATATTTACATCAAAATAGAAAAATGAAATATCAAAAATATTAATGAATATAAATAATGTACTACCATTTCTAAACTTTAGACCATAAAAAATAAATAAAATAATCCAACATTAACAGATTAAATAAAAATTTAAACCAAATTGTATTTAAAAAATATATTTTTAAAATAAAGTTATAATTTTAAAAACAAAATAAATATATATTTTTGAATTTTGAAGACTTTGTTCAAAACCAAATCATTTTTTTAAAGTAATATAAAATTATTTCTAATAATTAGTTTTTTAAATTATTTTTTTAAATACTATAATTTTTAAATGTTTTTAATAATGTACACTTGTTTATAATAAAAAAATTTTTATTTAAATGTAATACCATCAATATATATTTATATTATTTTATTCATATTTTATTTTATTTAATATAAAATTTGAATATTTTCTAGAAAATTCACATTTTGAAACTTGTATATAAAAATTAATTTTAATGAATTTACTTCATTACAATACATTTTTTAATATTTTTATTTTGTAAAATATTGTAATACATTATATTTTATTACAATTATTTATACCCTTACCATTAATATATATTTTATTTCATCTTAAATAAAAATGTATTAAACACATTAAAGTAACAAAATACATTTTAAAATTGTAAAATATTAATTTGCATATCATAAAAATTATTACCATAAATTTTACTTTAAAATGTGCACATTAAAAAAATCTCGCCACCCTTATCCCCTAAAAACATAATATCCTGCTACTAATAGAGAGTATAATACAATTATTTATATATATTAATACAACTAAAAATAAAGATTTCAACAATTTCCTAATTAATAAATTATCTTACTGAAAACACAAATCAAAAAAATTAACACACAACTAAACACACTACAATAAATTAAATACAAATTAACACTTACAAATATAACATACAACATTTTATACATCAATATTTTTTACAACAATATTAAAAACAACACTAAAAACTATATTTTTACGTTTGATATTCCCGTTGATGATATTTCTATAATCCTGATATTCTTGACACAATATTTATTGTATCACAATATGTTTATTTCCGATATTTTACCAAATACCCCTAAGAGTACACACGATCCCAGAGAAGCACTGGCGGTGGTCTGTGGAAGCATATGCCTCCAGTGGGGAGGGACACTTTTCTGAACTTAAAAGTGGAGGACCAAACCAGGTACACCCCCATGAAAGGCATCCTTTTAGCTACATTTGGTCTGACCCTCGAGAAGTATCGCCAAAAGTTTAGGGACAGCCACAAGCTCCCCAATCAGTCTTGGGTGGATCTCCTAGACTACGCTAACAAGGCACTGAAGGACTGGATGAGGGGCAGCGAAGTCAATGACTATGATGGTTTGTATAACTTGATCTCAGGGAGCACAAGCTCAATATTTGTTTCACAGAGCTGTACCAAAACCTAGGAGACAGCAAGCTGGCTGACCCCAGGAAGCTTGCTGAGGAGACAGAGGTCAGGGTCATCACCAGAGTGTCCATAAAGGAATCTTGTGGGGACTCCCAAAAGGGTGGTCAGTGGTCCCACCAGAAGAAAGAGAGGGAAGAAAAACTTACAAATAAGGAGTTCTCAAAAGGCCCCCAAAATCATTTTCAAGGTAATAGCAGTAACCAGTCCCAGTCTGAAACCAAGATAAAGGGATTCTTTGACAAACAGACAGAGAGGTTTGTCCCCCAATGCACTGAGTGTTACAAATATGGGTGTGGAATGATGACATAGGGATGTTCTTAGGTAGAACTCTCCACAATGGGTATTCCACTCTGTATGGAAAGGAATGTGGGTGAGTTCTAAGGGTGGCAGTTGGCGAGAAGAGTGGCTGTTGGATGAGGTGCAATAAAGACCTTCTCTAAACTGAATCCCTTGATGTGTGTCTCTTTTGGATGGTGCTAGACACCACAATCTGGCGATGAGGATGGGATGCCTTAAGGCTGGTTAGCTGCACCTCAACAACATAAGCTGTCATTTACCTGTTTTGCCCGTGAAGAAACTGCTAGTTCTATTACTGTTCAGTTTGAAGTGACCTCTGAACACTGGAGGAGAGAGAGAGAGATCAATCTCTTGGTTGGAGAGACTGTGGCAACATGACTGGTGAGGAGCTGTCTCATTTTCCTACTTTGAACAGAATCTTGAAGAGCTGTGGAACACATCTGAGTTCCATGGCATCGGTTGGAAGTCGGCGCGTCCTATCAGCTGTTGGAAGAGAGGTGGTGATTTGAAAACTACCTCCACTCTCTCAAGAAAACAGTCCAAGGGTGTGTGTGACGATGCACGGTGGCCATATTTGCTGTGTAGAAGGACAATCTCTAGCTCCTTCAGAAACAAGCCTGTTTGTGTGTGTGGAGATGCATAGCTACCATTTTAGCTAGTTGGGGTCACTTGCGATGATTTAAATAGAGTTATGAGTTCAAGTCACAAGAGCTGTGATGGGGATCATAGTTCACGAGAGAAACAGTCTAACAGAAACTGTTCCAGGGGAAGTTTGTGTCTGCACATTCGGTGACAGGCACACCAAGTGTTTCAGTTTTGCACAGTTGTAGGAAAATAGAATCTACTTCTTATGGTTACCCCCACTTTTTGCCTGATGTGATGCTGTTTTTGACTATTCTGACTGGGATCCTGCTAATCAGGACCCCAGTCTATCTGCTTTCTCCCTGAACTGTTATGTTATGTACTTAGGCACACTCCAGATTGAATACTGGGGTACCTTTTTCAGTCCCTAGTATATGGTACCCATGTACCCAGGGCATAGGTACCCCAGAGGCCTCCCATGGGCTGAAGCATGTATTATGCCACCCATGAGAGGCCATGCAAAATGGAAATACAGGCCTGCCATTGCAGCCAGTGTAAGTTGGTGCATGCACCACTTACTTAAGATATAGGTTTACTATATCTAAGGGTCACTGCACTTAAAACATGTAAGTCACCCCTATAGCAGGCCTTTACAATCCTGAGGGCAGGGTGCTTGGTGCTTGGTGCTAAGTGAGAGGGTGCCACTGCACGAGCAGGACACCCCTGCAGCCTATGGAGTCGATTCTCCCGGGTTGTCAGTGATACAGCCATATACGACATATAGAGGGGCATTATGCGACCACGTGATGACCAACTCTAAGACGGCTGAAATAAACCCTATCGTGTTTGGTGTCAAACATGTTGGAATCATACCCCCACACCGGTAACCGGTGTGTGAGGTATGAGTCCATCCCTCAGAAGCGAGCTTCGTGGGGTCCCTAGTGTTCCTGGTACCAGCCTTCTAGTGCCGGACAGCACAAAATGGTTGCTGCCGACCAGAGACACATTTCTGCCCTCCTGCTGCTGAGCCAAGGTCGAGCAGGGGAAGGCAGGACAATAGGCATCCTATCACAGGGAGGTTTGACCACCTCCAATACAGGATTTAGTGTATTAGGGCTGGGTGGGTGCGCTTGCCAGCGACCGAAAGTCTGCATGAGGGGCACATTTGGTGTCCCTGTGCATAGTTCAGTTCAAACCAGTCCTGGGAGCCATTGGCTCCCGCTCTGGCACAAAACTGGACAAAGGACATGGGAGTAACCTCCCCCCTGTCCAGACCCTCCCCTGGGAGGGTCCCCTGAATATTTCCAACCCTCTCCCGTGGGTACTTAAGGGCTTACCTGCCTGTAGGACCTTAGATTCGTGTGGACAAGATTCTGAACAAGAAACCACTGCACTTCGACCGTCTGGACATCTGGACTTCGCTGGACTTCGTTTGGGCCTGACTTCGTCTCCCTCTCAGTCTACTGCATCATCTGTGCCCGTGCACCATACAGGATCCATGCAGGACCTGTGGAGCATCAAGGACAACTGAAGATATTCTCCCTTGGAGTGAAGATGTCACTCCCCTGCATTCCCAGGCACCTCAACACTGCTGACCGGTCTGCTGATCCCAAGCTCCTATGGACTCAGAAGGGACCAGCAACACAGGGGGTGGGTTTCTACGTCCCTCGAGGCCAGAGCTGCCCTCTTACCGAGTTTGAGGCCAGTATCCCTCATGGGGGCTGCAATACCCGAACCCCTGTGCACCGCGTTCATTTATAGGTGCATGTGCTTGTTGGCGTTTCTTTAACAAGTGCTTTTTGCTCCGTGTAGCCCCAACCTCTGGCACCATTTCCTACCAAAATCTTTGACCTCCTCACACTAAGTGCTCTGTGGCATGTTGTTTGGTGAAACTGCTCGAGGTCCTCTCGCGACTCCTGCGCCTCAGGCCTGTGGGTCCATTTGAGGGTCAACTTTGCTTTTCTTGGGCTCCCCTGGTTGCTCCAGGCCTGCCTTGACTCCCCTTGCTGTGGTGAGTCTCCTGGATATTGCTGGTCCGAACCGTACTCTATCTTGACTTTCTGCGTGGGTCGCTGCTGCCAAGGCTTGTTGGTGCTCCCGCCGGACACCGACCCCTCAGCACTCAACATCCTTCGTGGGACAGCGCACATCCGGCTCCTGGTCGTCTTCAATGTTGCCTGGTCCCCGCAGCTTTCAGGTACTCTTCATCAAGAATCCACGTTTGGATTCCACCGGACATTCTTCTTCCTTCCAGAAGCGGCACTTTCTCGAAGTCCTCCATTGGGTTCGATGGCGGTTTCCGACGCCACTTCATCCCTATGCACCCGGCTTCCCAGGGATAGGTAACTTGGGTACTTTGGTATCCACAGGTGGGGTGGCTCTCCAACCTTCTGTCTTCCACAGGGTTTCTTCGAAGTCCACTGGGAAGGGTCCGTAATCTCTAAAACTTCAACAGCAACTTTCCCATAGAGTTGTACGGAGCACGTGGTCGTGTTCCGACACTGCACCCGTCCTCCGTGGGGTCCCCACTTACTCACCTTGGGTGGTTCCTTGGGGTCCCAGCGATTCTACGTCCTCTCAACATCGTCCTGACTCGAGTCATGGTTCTTATACCACTTTCTTAATATATGGTTTGGTCCCCCCTGGGGCCCACTGTGTATAAGTGCTATTTACTGTCATTTCTGTGCTTATGTATTATGTGCTTTGTGATTATCTCCGTGTAGGAGACACTGTGTCGTACTAGATAGTGTTATATTAATAAACACATATTTTTATAACTACTGTGCGGTTCTCCTTTCATTTAACCAATACTATAAGATGACATTCTGGTAAAACAAGCTGCTTTACATTCCTTCAAGACTAAGGGGCCGATTCCGATCTCAGCCGGAAGCGCACCTAACACTATTCGTCCGGAAAAAATCAAGCCGAACGCGTGTTTCCCGACCGATTCGAACAGTCGTCCGAACGAGCAAGTACGATGCGCATAACTGCTCAGATTCCGACCCAGCCGTACGTACCCATTCCAGCTCCTGTTCCCCGCCCGAGCCGGATCCGTAAACGCCGATTTGAGTCGCACGGAAGTAAATATACAGCACCTTCCGGCCGGACTAGTACGATGCGCCTTCCGTACGTGCCGAACCCGTCGCTACGTCCGGCACGTCAGAGCATCCGGGAGAGCTGCACATAAGCTCCGATTCGCGCCACAAGACGATCCACGGCTACGAGACGAACAAGCCAGCTACGAGTACGAGTCGAAGCCACGAGAAACCCGAACGAGACGACCCAACCATGAATCCCATCGCGCAGGTCCTACCAATACTCTACATCTATCACCGGAACCGGTACGGACGCATACAGCGCAGACGGTAAGCCAAACACCCACTACACAAACAAACGACACGTACCCGACATATGTCACACACACATAGGGATGCAGAAATGACGTACACTAGCAACAGCCGAACCATAGGGGCGGGATGGCTATCACCAATGCCATACACACCCATAGGGGCCTAATGGCTACCACTACCACCACCCCCACTCATGGGGGCCTGGATGCCTGTCACTACTACCATCCCCACTCATAGGGGGATGGATGCCTGTCACTACTACCATCCCCACTCATAGGGGGATGGATGCCTACCACTAACACCACCCCTACTCATGGGGGCCTGGATGCCTGTCACTACTACCATCCCCACTCATAGGGGGATGGATGCCTACCACTAACACCACCCCTACTCATGGGGGCCTGGATGCCTACCACTACCACCACCCCTACTCATGTGGGCCTGGATGCCTATCACTACTACCATCCCCACTCATAGGGGATGGATGCCTACCACTAACACCACCCCTACTCATGGGGGCCTGGATGCCTGTCACTACTACCATCCCCACTCATAGGGGATGGATGCCTACCACTACCACCACCCCTACTCATGTGGGCCTGGATGCCTGTCACTACTACCATCCCCACTCATAGGGGGATGGATGCCTACCACTAACACCACCCCTACTCATGGGGGCCTGGTTGCCTGTCACTACTACCATCCCCACTCATAGAGAGATGGATGCCTGTCACTAACACCACCCCTACTCATGGGGACCTGGATGCCTGTCACTACTACCATCCCCACTCATAGGGGGATGGATGCCTAGCACTACCACCACCCCTACTCATGGGGGGCTGGATGCCTGTCACTACTACCATCCCCACTCATAGGGGGATGGATGCCTACCACTAACACCACCCCTACTCATGGGGGCCTGGATGCCTACCACTACCACCACCCCTACTCATGTGGGCCTGGATGCCTGCCACAACTACCATCCCCACTCAAAGGGGGATGGATGCCTACCACTAACACCACCCCTACTCATGGGGGCCTGGATGCCTGTCACTACTACCATCCCCACTCATAGGGGGATGGATGCCTACAACTACCACCACCCCACTCATGGGGGCTTGGATACCTACCACTCCCACCACCCCTACTCATGGGGGCCTGGATGCCTGTCACTACTACCATCCCCACTCCTAGGGGGATGGATGCCTACCACTAACACCACCCCTACTCATGGGGGCCTGGATGCCTGTCACTAATACCATCCCCACTCATAGGGGATGAATGCCTACCACTAACACCACCCCTACTCATGGGGGCCTGGATGCCTACCACTACCACCACCCCTACTCATGTGGGCCTGGATGCCTGTCACTACTACCATCCCCACTCATAGGGGGATGGATGCCTACCACTAACACCACCCCTACTCATGGTGGCCTGGATGCCTGTCACTAATACCATCCCCACTCATAGGGGGATGGATGCCTGTCACTAACACCACCCCATCTCATGTGGGCCTGGATGCCTGTCACTACTACCATCCCCACTCATAGGGGGATGAATGCCTACCACTAACACCACCCCTACTCATGGGGGCCTGGATGCCTACCACTACCACCACCCCTACTCATGTGGGCCTGGATGCCTGTCACTACTACCATCCCCACTCATAGGGGGATGGATGCCTACCACTAACACCACCCCTACTCATGGAGGCCTGGATGCCTGTCACTAATACCATCCCCACTCATAGGGGGATGGATGCCTGTCACTAACACCACCCCATCTCATGTGGGCCTGGATGCCTGTCACTACTACCATCCCCACTCATAGGGGGATGGATGCCTACCACTAACACCACCCCTACTCATGGGGGCCTGGATGCCTGTCACTACTACCATCCCCACTCATAGGGGGATGGATGCCTGTCACTAACACCACCCCTACTCATGGGGGCCTGGATGCCTGTCACTACTACCATCCCCACTCATAGGGGGATGGATGCCTAGCACTACCACCACCCCTACTCATGGGGGGCTGGATGCCTGTCACTACTACCATCCCCACTCATAGGGGGATGGATGCCTACCACTAACACCACCCCTACTCATGGGGGCCTGGATGCCTACCACTACCACCACCCCTACTAATGTGGGCCTGGATGCCTGTCACTACTACCATCCCCACTCATAGGGTGATGGATGCCTACCACTAACACCACCCCTACTCATGGGGGCCTGGATGCCTGTCACTACTACCATCCCCACTCATAGGGGGATGGATGCCTACCACTAACACCACCCCTACTCATAGGGGCCTGGATGCCTGTCACTACTACCATCCCCACTCATAGGGGGATGGATGCCTACCACTAACACCACCCCTACTCATGGGGGCCTGGATGCCTACCACTATCACCACCCCTACTCATGTGGGCCTGGATGCCTGTCACTACTACCATCCCCACTCATAGGGGGATGGATGCCTAGCACTACCACCACCCCTACTCATGGGGGGCTGGATGCCTGTCACTACTACCATCCCTACTCATAGGGGGATGGATGCCTACCACTAACACCACCCCTACTCATGGGGGTCTGGATGCCTACCACTACCACCACCCCTACTCATGTGGGCCTGGATGCCTGTCACTACTACCATCCCCACTCATAGGTGGATGGATGCCTACCACTAACACCACCCCTACTCATGGAGGCCTGGATGCCTGTCACTACTACCATCCCCACTCATAGGGGGATGGATGCCTACCACTAACACCACCCCTACTCATGGGGGCCTGGATGCCTACCACTACTACCATCCCCACTCATAGGACGGGTAATGCATGACACAACCAGCATACTCCAACATAAGGAATGTCAGAAAAAGACATCCCCTCAACATCATGACGAGTGTGTAGTCTGTGTCAAATGCCTACAACACTGATCATGACATTGAACATACAATGTGACCCCCTATCACATGTGTCACACATAAATGTGTGTGGCCTCCACAATGCAAGCAGACCATGACCACTGTGGGAATGGGGTCTAAACCCCATCATCACAGTGACCAAAATGTAAGTGTGGGGTCCATAGCTGAAGCACATTATGATCATTGTGGCAATGGCGTCTAAACCCCCATCATCACAGTGACCAAAAGGTAAGTGTGGGGTCCATAACTGAAGCACATTTTGAACATTGTGGCAATGGGGTCTAAACCCCCATCATCACAGTGACCAAAAGGTAAGTGTGGGGTCCATAGCTGAAGCACATTTTGAACATTGTGGCAATGGGGTCTAAACCCCCATCATCACAGTGACCAAAAGGTAAGTGTTGTCATGGAAAAAGCTGCAACTGCCAAACAGCATGGATGATTCCTGGTCACACAACAACAAACACATCAGTGGCAAAGTAGTGGTTGTGTCCCATAGCAACATAGATTGGGTGAGGCAAACAGTGCAGTGCAAATAAAACATACCTTTGGCCATGTGCAGACAAACATCACCCATGGGGGCTGACATTGTCAACATTTATCAATTACACAATGACAGAAGTGACCATCATAATGCAGACCCACATATCTGCACCAATGGACACACAAATGTAGATATCCTGTGGAGACTGTAGATGTGAGCTGAACAAATACCATACCATGGCAGCAATGGGACATACAAACCATGATTATTGTGCTGACTGATGACCTAGGAGTCCCAGGGACAGCAGGGGAAATCCTCCAAACAACATACAGCCAATGGCACACTAAAGATATGCCAATGCAGTGGTGCAGATGCACAAACACAAACAGGCAGCCTCACACTGCATATCAAACACAACAGGTGATGGGGGGGTGTGCCAGTGTCCCCAGGCAACCACACAACACATGAGGAGGCCTGAATCCCAATTACACAGATGTGTATACAGTGCCACACAAAAGTAACTCATGGATCGGATTCCCCTATGTGGGCAATCAGGCATTGTTAGATGAGAGGGAGCCCAAATTACACATGTCACACAAGCTTGTAGGAACAGCAACTAACACAGCAAGAGACAGACCCACCACAGCACTACCCCCAGGGACCCCACATTGTGGTGACACTAGCCTGCATGATAATCCCACTGTGATGACAAAGGTAGATGTCGTTCACACTGTGAACCACAGCCATGTGTCCTGAGCAACAAACTACCATCACACCTACACAAGCACAAATCAATCAGCACGGCCTGTCAGCCAAGGCCAATATGGAGGTAGGGGTCTAGCCGTGCAACAACTCACATTTGCACACACTCAACACCACACACCTTGATCTCCACCAATGTGCAGCAGTGAAGCTCACATGGACTGGTGACATTGCTCATGCACCCATGACAATCCCAGGGGTCGTGGTGGGAACTAAGGTGCAGAAACCCATCACACATGGCCAGTCAACAAGACTCGTGAATGTCTGACACACTGCACAGTACGCCGTACATGGGCATGACGTGAAATCCACCCCAATCAATGGGATCCCGGCCACAGTCACACACCAATGAAGAAGCCAAGGTGACCCACAAAGAACACACATAGACAACTTCCAACATTGCAGCTCTGACCCTGAGGAGTGGCAGCAGTCACACACACAACGTGTCACAATCACTGACAGCTACCACAAACTGTAAATTACATGACTTGCGTAACCAACAAGTGCCAAGGGGAATCCTGACTGTGTCCCATCTACGTTTGCCCACATCCCCAGCCCTGACAACAAAGACAACTAGGGATGACAACCTGATGAACATTAGTTTGCCATGCACCCACATCCCGGAGAAACCAGGTCCAAGATGCTGGATGAACACAGGACAACTCAGCAAGCATCACAAACAGGAACATCCGTAGGGACACAGCCTGTGTAGGAAAAGGGAAGGGAACACACACAGACATGCTCACACAACACACAACACGGGCCCAGGCAATGTCATGGGATTACACACTGCCATGAGGGCACTCCACTCCTGTGGAAGGTCCGCTGTGCCAAACCTTGTCTGTGCATGACTCAAACATGTCAGCAGAACACTCGGTCAGTGAGTCAACAACTACAACACACTGAAGGCTCTGCTCACATCAGCCTGGGTACGGGAGTATCACGTGTCATCTGCATACACCCAAAACACGTGTCAGGCAAGTTGCACTGTATACACAGATGAGTCCTTCAACATTGATGTGGTAAACTGCATGTCCAGTGGAGATGGGCACACAGTCAGGGAAATAGAAACATTGAACAGTGGTAAGCCCACCAGATGTGCATCAGTGTAAGCCAAAGATGTTAATTTACAAATGCAAAACGTACATCCCTGTGTCAAATGCTGAACATTACACCCTCAGACTGCAGCAAAGGATGCTATAGATCCAGACTACATTAGGACACATATCCCATGGACCACATGGAGTCCATCACAGCAACACTTCATTTTCCTGATCTGAACACTATTACAACTGCAAATGCATGATGATACTCATCTACATCATGTACATCCAAAGAAAAACCACAAGTAAACAAAAATAGGCTTTATTCAGCAAATGTGAAACTAAAATTTCAACTCCAAAAGAAACTAAGGCCAATGGCCAGTCCAAATACACAGTCCCAACAGGGTGATATGTGACAACTTGTCACTCATTGCTTGCCTGCACTGGTACGGACAGGGAACATCCCCCTCGGAGGGGCATACAAGGGGCAGGCCAGGCACCACAGGGACAGGATCAGGGGATGCCAGAAGGAGGCAGTGAAGGGGTGGTGGGTGCAGGAGTATCACCGGCAACTGCAGTGGAGGTGTCTGACTCAGTGGGGGCCGGCACCACTGTAGGGCACAAGTCAGATGGTGTGGGTGCTGCAACCACTGCAGTGGGCCGGTCAGATGGAGTGGACTGGGTCCCCACTGCAGTGCCCGAGTCAGACGGGGTGGTTGTGGACTCCACTGCAGTGCATAACTCCAAGGGAGTGGAAGGGGAGCAGATGAGGTAGGCAGGACAGAGGGGGACCCGGTCTCCACACCAGTGGCACAAACAGGCAGAGCGTCTGGTTTGGGGGTGGAAGAGCAAGTGGTAGGGGGAGGGCCTAAGCAGTTTGGGGATGCGGTATCGGTGTGTGGGGGAAGCTGGGGCAGGGTGTGGCGGTGGAACCTGTGGAGTGGTGGCCTGGGAGATGGAGGAGAGAGACTGTGTGGTGGAGCTGCGTGGTGGTGGTGGTGGGGTCTTGCCCTTCCTGGTCCGGGGGGACTTTCGAGTGGGGTCCTCAGTCTGCCTGTGCCTGGGGGAGGGTGTCTGGGTGTGAGGGGCACTCCCCGCTGTGTGTGGTGGTCGCCTCTTCCGTCTGGACTTCGTGTCAGATGGATCTGTGGGGAAGAGGCCAAGCTCACAGAGGAAGAGCTTCTGGGAGGGGGGGGTTGCTGGTGAGGCAAGGGAAGGGCTTTTGGAGGGAGAGGTATCTGAGGACTGCGGAGTGCTCGTGGATGCGTGTGTGTGTGTCTGGGCCCCATCCCCTGTGAGGTATCAGTCCCCTGACTGTGCGTGCGTGTGCATCTGGATTTTGGCTTTTGTGTCTGTGTGCTGCTTGTGTCTGTGCTGGTGCGTGCCGGTGCCGGTGTGTGTGTGCTTGGGACAGGTAGGGTGCTGAGGATTGTGGATGGGGCAGAGGTAGGAGGGGTGAGGGACTGTTGCAGGAGGGACACTGCTGCCGTCAGTGAGGAGGCCATGGACTGATTGGTCCGATGTAGGGCAGACATGCCAGATGACATGCCCTCCATGAATGACACCAGTTGTGTCAACAGACCCGTGTGTGCATGGAGGACACTCAGCATTGATGTCTGCCCTACATGGATCTGTTTCAGCAAGTCCACAGATTCCACACTCAGGGCAGCAGGGGGACAGAGGCAGGGGTGCGGTGCCTGGCATGAAGGAGACACGCTCCCCTACACGGGAGCCTCCACGGACATGTGGGATGGGAGCAGATGGGAGGGTGGAGATGGTGGTGGTGGCGGGGACAGACTTGCTTGATGTTGCCTCTGGTCTGCTGACACCCGCCTCCACAAGGGAGTCCTCACTGGAAGTGCTGTTTTCCCCAGCCGAGGTGGTCGTAGCTGAGGTCTCCTCAGTGTGGCTCCCCTCACCCTCCGTGCCACTGGGTCCCTCGCTCTCCCATGCAGTGGACCCAGTCTGGCTCTGCCGCTCCTCTTGGTCCATGGAGCTATCTCCTCCTGTGACCGTGGATGTATCTGCAAACAATCAGGATAAACAGAGCAACATTAGTCACCTGTACTGACCACACACACCACAGTAAGTACAGCACATCACAGAGCAAGCCCTGCCATCATTTGCTAGACATTGCAATAAGTGCTGACACTGATTTGAAGAAGCCCATTGTCTGCCTGACAGTCAGTCATGCCACACATATCCTACCTGTCCATGCACCCATCTGTCTGCTGCCTGTTGTATGCGACTAATCATATGTGCACACATGCACCACATACACAGTTTTTGGACATCCAAGAGAACATATGGAAATGTGTCACTCCAAACACATGCCATCTCCTGCCACTGACTCAGTACATGTGTCAGGAAAAGTGATGGGCAGAGTCTCTGTTGATATGCGGGTTTTGCTTCCATCACCAGACACAATGATGTCCTCATGTCCTGATAGACAATGCGACAATGGTGTGCATGCAGGACATATCACACTACTGCTGGATCACCCTTTGCGATTGGAATGTCATGGCACAGGCCTGTCTGGCAAGTCAGTCATACCTGTCTCCTGTCACAGGGGCAGTGCATACACACAACACCAGTCTGCACTGTGTCACAATCATGGAAGTTTTTGGAATGCAAGCCCTGTAGCTGACAGGTGCACATGTGCACCCCTGGCCACCCACATCATGAGGACTAAGATGATCCCACGTCAATCAAATGAGACATTTGAGTGACTGCAAACACAAATCCATACACATGAGCACTTCACCGTCTGATGAGAATGAACCAAAGCTGCCTGCACCTCAATGTTTCATACAACATTGTGCGCAGTCAAGGGATCAGAGACCTATGCATTAACCTATGTGCAGATCCCATAGTCACAACTCAGATGGCTGGCCACCCCAAATTGTTAAACACTCCAGGAGTCCAAAAAGCAAGGCCACACCACGGTGACACAGAGGCATACACCTGAGTGCACTCTTCACAATGCCCAACATGTATGCTGACACACGGGAGTGGGAGAACAGAGTGCCTTCGATGTACGGAGTAGGCATTACAGTCCTGGTCCATGTGCAACATGGTATTACCCTGAACACTAGGCAGGTGGCTATGCATGTGTCACACACATGATGTACATACTTCTGAGGCTCCTACCTTGGTCTCTGCTGCAGCATGGGTGTGTGGCACATACCCCAGACATGTGGTGAGTCAGAGCAGCAATTGGAACACATATCAAAGCCATACCCAGAGTACATGTCAGATCACAGGCATTGTGAGCAATTGTACCACCCATGCAGCCCACCACAAAGTTCCTGTAACTGATGCTGTCCCCAACTTGAACCACAGGTAACTGCAAGTACACAGTACCCAAGTGACCTAAGTCACAGACTGTAAGGGCCACACCTGTGTATCAGATGAGGAGGGGGCATGACACAAGTGAGGGACATGAGTCCAGGACGACATGACAGTTGTACTGTGGAAGTGGAACCAGGCTAAAGGAGTGCATAGAGCATGTTAGTCATAGTACACAGTTAAGGCTAGCACTTACCCCCTCCTTGCTGCAGTCTGGCCTTCAGCTGCCCATCCAGGTCAGGGAAGACCACCGCCAGGATCCGGAGCATGTGGGGGGTCAGGGTCCGGTGTCCGCCCCTCCTGCGAGGAGGCAATAGCTTCAGCTGGACCCTTGCGATCCTCCGGGTCCAGCCCCGAAGGTCCTGCCACCTCTTCTGGCAGTTGCGGATCCTGCGCCTGTAGACCCCCACAGATCGTACTGCCCGGACGATGGTCAGCCAGGTCTCCTGCTTCTGGTGGGCATCAACCTGTGAGGATGACAAAGTGAAAAGGCCATTACTACACATACAAAATTTCCGTGCATCACAAAGTTGGATATACATGTCTCAATCACAGGGGCATATGATGTACACAGGTAGTGCAACTATGGCTATGAACAGTTTGCCAGCAGTTACTAAATGGTATCATTGCCTGGGAAGTCAAACCTTGTTGGAATGCACTGTTACTGCACTATACCTGTTCAGTGCATGTGACTACACATTTTGGGGGGTGACAACTACTCAGTGAGCATGTAGCCACTGGTGTACACACTGTAAGTCTTGCTAGTCAGACAACATGCACAATTAGTAAGGCAGTGGACAGCACACTCACCTGCTCCCCTGGTTTCCCATACAGCTTGCTGTACTGTGGAAGGAGGCTGTCCAGCAGGGCCTGGTTCTCCTCAGTGCTGAAGGCTGGGGCTCTATCCACAGTACGTGCCATTGCAGTAGACAGAGGATGCAGAGACAGCAGCAGTGGTGGTGGCAGATGTCGTCCTGGAGCATGTAGTGCAGGCAAGTGAGCTCTCAGGGGAACAGCCAGCATTATATGTGTGCTGCAGAGGCAGATACTGTCCCATGTGTCCAAAGTGATAGGTCCAAGTTGTTTGCATCTTCTGAATCTGGCCAATCCATGGAATTGCACCACTTATACACGCCCACAGCATCCTTCAAAAGTTCAACTTCATGACACCCATGAATTTGCAACATTGTTGTGGGTGGCCAACTGAATTCACTGCATCCGACTCGTTAAAACTTCGAAAACGCGTCCGTTACCATGTCAGGCCATAGCCAATGCGTGCCCACCGATCGGTCCATTGCTGTACAACGCGTATTTCTAAACACAACACGCATCCATCCACATCATATGCAATGGCCAATGCGTGCGCACCGATCGGTCCATTGCTGTACGACGCGGATTTCGGAGCACAACACGCATCCGTCCATATCATATGCAATGGCCAATGCGTGCGCACCGATCGGTCCATTGCTGTACAACGCGTATTTCTAAACACAACATGCATCCGTCCACATCATATGCAATGGCCAATGCGTGCGCTCCGATCGGTCCATTGCTGTACAACGCGTATTTCTAAACACAACACGTATCCGTCCACATCATATGCAATGGCCAATGTGTGCGCACCGATCGGTCCATTGCTGTACAACGCGGATTTCGGAGCATAACACGCATCCGTCCACATCATATGCAATGGCCAATGCGTGCGCACCGATCGGTCCATTGCTGTACAACGCGTATTTCTAAACACAACACGCATCCGTCCACATCATATGCAATGGCCAATGCGTGCGCTCCGATCGGTCCATTGCTGTACAACGCGTATTTCTAAACACAACACGCATCCGTCCACATCATATGTAATGGCCAATGTGTGCGCTCTGATTGGTCCATTGCTGTACAACGCGTATTTCTACACACAACATGCATCCGTCCACATCATATGCAATGGCCAATGCGTGCGCACCGATCGGTCCATTGCTGTACAACGCGTATTTCTACACACAACACGCATCCGTCCACATCATATGCAATGGCCAATGCGTGCGCACCGATCGGTCCATTGCTGTACAACACGTATTTCTAAACACAACACGCATCCGTCCACATCATATGCAATGGCCAATGCGTGCGCACCGATCGGTCCATTGCTGTACAACGCGGATTTCGGAGCACAACACGCATCCGTCCACATCATATGCAATGGCCAATGCGTGCGCTCCGATCGGTCCATTGCTGTACAACGTGTATTTCTAAACACAACACGCATCCGTCCACATCATATGCAATGGCCAATGCGTGCGCTCCGATCGGTCCATTGCTATACAACGCGTATTTCTACACACAACACGCATCCGTCCACATCATATGCAATGACCAATGCGTGCAAACCGATCGGTCCATTGCTGTACAACCCGTATTTGTACACACAACACGCATCCGTCCACATCATATGCAATGGCCAATGCGTGCGCACCGATCGGTCCATTGCTGTACAACGCGTATTTCTAAACACAACACGCATCCGTCCACATCATATGCAATGGCCAATGCGTGCGCACCGATCGGTCCATTGCTGTACAACGTGGATTTCGGAGCACAACACGCATCCATCCACATCATATGCAATGGCCAATGCGTGCGCTCCGATCGGTCCATTGCTGTACAACGCGTCCCTGTACAAGTCACTTGCATATGTCACCATAGTGGTCACTGGTGAACGTATGCCAGCCACAATTACTTGCCAGGGACTCAGGGGCACACCTACAACACCACAGCCTGTCCACACTGTATCCTAAGGCATGTAAGGCTGCATTACCTGTGTGTGTATGGGGGTCAACATGTGGTTTTTTGGGTGGCACTTGGGGGCAGCCACTCCCAGGCTGTGCACGTGTTCATGGGGACAGAATCCTTTGTGTGTTGTGCACATGACCACTGTCATGTGCAACTGTTCAGTTCAGAGCATGTGGCATGGTCACATTTGCAGGTTGTGTATGTGTATGTTATGTCACATACACCCTGAGTCCCATGTGGGATGGTATGTACGTCACAGGGTGACCTATTGCCACAATTGTGATGGCCCTCCACAGTCTGTGTGCATGTTGTGTTTCAGATGTCTCTGATTCCATGTGCACAATGGGAGACAGTCTCCACATCCACGTTGTTTGTGCATCGACTTTGATGTTGTGCGTGTGTGTGTCACAGACGTCCATGTCTGTCCTGCAGAGGCAACAGGGGCCACTACCTGTGGGAGTCATGGTTGTTTTGCTGACGTGTACATGATACGCCATGTCATGCCAGTGTCCATGTGGCAATACAGGGTCCCTGGGAATCTACCTGTCAAAGAGCTGTGATGCCTGGGGCACATCTGTCCTCACTTGTCACTGTGGTGTGTGTTTGGAACGTGACAGCAGTACATGGGTACTGTGACACAGCCTAATGATTTCCCATAGCACAACCTGGAACTTGTTGTCTACACATGTTGAACTGAGATGTTAGATGTTGGCCATGTAGGTGCCATATATGTCCATACAGAACGGCACACACATCAAGTACTTGTGTCTCGTAATGATGTATCATGTGATATTGAGTATGGCCAATGCCACATATGTGGGGTGACTGACAATCTTTCTTTGTTCACCTATGCACTGCAGGGCACCAGCTGTCCATAGACCATTCCCTGACCTTGCAACCATGGTTGAACGTGACTGCCTCCGACGGTACCGCTTCACCAGGCCGCTGATTGAGGAATTGGCGGGGCGATTGGCCCCACATTTGCAACCTGGCCGGCCATACCCTACAGCGCTAACCCCCAAGGTAAAGGTGATGGCAGCCCTACACTTCTTTGCCACCGGTACCTTTCAACACACTGTGGCGTCTGCTGGTGGGATGTCACAGACCATGTTCAGCCGTGTGCTACGCGATGTTTTGGAGGCGATGTTGAGATACTTGAACCAGTACATCTATTTCCCTAAACGTCAACAACTCACTGACGTCAAGAGTGACCTCTATGCCCTGGGGAGGATGCCACATGTCATCGGCTCCATTGATGGGACACATGTGGCTTTGGTACCACCACAGGCACATGAGCAGGCATACAGGAACAGGAAACATTACCATTCTATCAATGCTCTGGTGGTATGTCTTGCAGATATGAGCATCTCACATGTGTGTGCCCGTTTCCCCGGTTCTGCACACGATGCCTACTTGATGAGGAGTAGTCGCATCCCGAGGATGATGTCACAGATGCAGAACCAGCGTGCCTGGCTTGTCGGTGTGTACTGACTTTGTACCATTGTGTGTGTTCTGCAATGTTGTATTCCACCCTCTTTTCCAACTCAGCTAATGTGCAATTGTCTGTATGTAGGTGACTCCGGATACCCCAACATGCCGTGGTTGCTGACACCCCTCAGGAACCCTGTGACACCAGCCCAGATGCGCTACAATGAGGCACATGGTCGGACCAGGAGAGTGATCGAGCGGACATTTGGTCTCCTGAAGAGCCGCTTTCGCTGCCTGGACAAGACAGGAGGGGCCCTCCCATATGCCCCTGCAAACGTGTGAAAGATTTCCATCGTCTGCTGCATGCTACACAACATGGCAGTGGGGAAGGAGTTGCCTCTCATCCTGGATGACGATGACCAACATCCGCCACCTGTGTAGGATCCTTGTCAGGGCCACGATGCCAGTGATGATGATGATGATGAGGGTGATGTCCGCACACAGCTCATCACCAACTTCTTCAGCTGAATGTGAGTATACAGAGATGTTATGTCAATGATTTGAGTTTGCATGATATGTGTTGGTGGTGCTCTGTTGCTGTTTGAGTGTGGCCATGTGCTACTTGACTGGATGCGTGCAGCGATGTGTCCTTACAGGTAGTCTGTACTCCCCAACAGTGTTGACATGCTAACTTGGTTTTGTGTAGGTATCTTGTGACATGTATTGGGCATGAGTATTGCAGTTCTGTCCTGTTCTTCAGTGCTTTTGACTGTGTGTCATGTCTGTCCTTCACAGGGTACTTTCAGAGTTGTTTGGTCAACTCGGATCCCCCGACACCATGATTCAACTTCCAGGGTGGAAGCAGTCGTTTCCCTACAGGTGATGTGCCACACACCCCTGGACTTTATTTCTTCAACACTTGGTGACTGTGTGGCCACTGCCACGTGGGATTACCTTGCATCTGTAGTGGAAACAACATGTTGCAAATGTGTAATAAACCTGTGCTTCACTTTGGGATGTGCGTTGTCTGTGGTCACACATCTGACTGACATTTTCTTACTGCACCTGTGGGCTAGTTAACACAGACTCTGAATAGGTGTGGTGTCTGTGCATTCCACTGTATTTCCTGGCAACATCAGTGTAGGCAATGAGTCAGATGGCCCTGGTGTGTATGTGTTGTGTTGCCCTAGTGGTGTGTCTCCCTCATATGTGTCACGTCGCCATGACTCACATGACGGTGTTGAACTTGCTGTAGCAGTTAGCATGCACAGTGTCATTTAGCAGATCATCATCTCCATGACAAAAACCACGTTGGAATCACAACAGAGGCAAGTATGGTGTATTAGTGAGTTTATTTACATACATGTGTGAGGATAGTGCACAGGATGGTGGGTGCTGTACATTGGGATTGGAATCCAAAGTTCCCAGATGAGTTGGAAGTGTTGGTAGCAGAAATGTCCTGAGTAAAGTCCACAGTCATCTGATACATTAGTCCAACTTAAACTCCCCATGTCATGTGGGAGAGTTGGGTTGCATTCGACAGGGTGAACAGTTTGCACACAAAGGAGAATTTCCAGAACAGGTGTTGGGTTCCTGGGGGATGTACATGGCCATCTGCCTCTCAGTTGTCCTTCCTAGGACGACCCCTCTTCTTTCTGGGGGACCCTCACGTGCAGGCCGCTGCGGTGCAGAGGACTCTCCACCAGAGTCATCCTCCCTCCCTGTGGCAGTTGCAGTTGTTGCGGCACCAGATGTTGTGGGCACACAGGGAGGTGTGGACATGTTGGTGCTAATCTGGCGGAGGCATGTCAATATGTCCCTCTGCACCGCTGTCAGTTCTTCCAATGTGTCCCACTTGGACTCCATGCCAGACATGTGTGTCTCCACACGGGACATGTGGGAGTCCACACGGGACATGTGGGAGTCCAAGCGGGCATGATGGGCAGCCTGCTGCTGTTGAATGTCCTTGAGGATCCCCACTACCTGGCTGACCTCTCCAGTGCTATTCTGGTACGCATCAGCAATGCGTACCAGTTGTGGGTCATCATGCAGTCCAGACCCCTCTGCAAACAGCGACCTCTGCCTACCACCCCTCCCACCACCCCTGGCCACACGTGCGGGACCTGCGGTGGCACGCACAGGTGACCCTCGGCCCCCTTGGGGGTTGGTACTGGGGTTGATGTCCGTTGCTTCATGGTGGGCTGGGGTCCCTGTGCTGTTGTCATTCAGTGTCCTTGGTCTGTCCGTGTCGGCGGGGGTGGTCTGTGTGTTGCCAGATGTTGGAGGAATGGGTGCAGGGGGTGCAGATGGTGGTCCTGCTGGTGCTGCATGATGACTCACACCGGAGGTGCCAGGTTGGTCTTCGCCATCCGATGAGGGCAGAGGCTGTTCCACACCAGAGAGCTCAGGGGCCACCGGAGCCTGGGACAGGGACTCCTCCTCATCTGCTGCTGTGTCCCCATCATCACCTGTTTTTGGAAGAGACACACAATGTATGTTATGTTTCTGCAGGCATCAATGGTTCAACCACATGACAGTTGTGACTGTACCTCTGGATGAGGCCCTGTACATTGCATTGTCCTAAGTTGTCACAGTGAGAGGTTGATATTGGTGGGCTCATTGTCCTGCCAACCTGATGCATTTCAATGTGGATGTTGAGGTGTGTGCATGACCAGCATTGGTGGTATTTGGTTGACATCCGGACCTCCTTCTCCCCCAGCCCAGTTATCCCACCATGAAGCATGCCACCCTTGCAGTGGGTGCAGGTTAACTCTCAGGATGTCAGTCAGTGGTGTCCTGCTGTTGGTTGGTGCCCAGTTCCCAGCAGGGCCTGGTACTCCCCACAACAGAGCACCATTGTCAGACATCTTAGAAGTGTCTTTTCACTCCCTGTGAGGTGTGCATGCTTCAGTGTGAGCTTGCTGGGCCATGTGGGTGGGGGATGTTGAGCTGTGACTACCACTCCCATCATGCTATTGCCTACACGCCCCTTCCCAGCATGCCCATACTTCCTTCCTTTTGACTATGCTACCCTGTGGGGTAGTGTGCCTGTGCTGACAGGATGGCTGACAGTGTTGTCCTGGCGTTTGTTTGGCTACAAGTCCCAAAAGTGTCCCTGTGCTTCACACAGCATCACCCAGTGTGGTTGTTCTTTGTGGGATATTTAATTAGAGTGTGAGGCATTGCATTCTCCCAGGTGAGTTGTGTGGAGTTTGTGTTAAGGGGGTGTGTGAGAAAAGCTGCTTGTAACTATGGTCAGAGCTGTCAGTCCTCCTTCCCACCCAGCCAGATATCCCACCATGGAACGTGCTTCCATTGCAGGGAGTGCAAGTTGGCTTTCAGGATGTCAGTCAGTGGTGTCCTGCTGTTGGTTGGTGCACAGTTCCCAGCAGGGCCTTGTGCTCCCCACAGCAGTACCCAGTGTCAGCCATCTTGTCAGTTCTTTTCCACTCCGTGTGATGTGAGCAGGGTTCAGAGTGGTGTTGATGGGCCAATTGTGAGGGTGACCAATATCTGTGACTACAACTCCCATCATGCTATTGCCTACACCACCCTTCCCAGCATGCCCATACTTCCTTCCTTTTGAGGCGACTTCACTGTGTGTGAGTGCGACAGCAATGGCAAGATGGCTGACAGTGGCGTCCTGCTGTTGGTTGGTGCACAGTTCCCAGCAGGGCCTTGTGCTCCTCACAGCAGTACCCAGTGTCAGCCATCAGTTCTTTTCCACTCCCTGTGATGTGAGCATGGTTCAAAGTGGTGTTGATGGGCCAATTGTGAGGGTGACCAATATCTGTGACTACAACTCCCATCATGCTATAGGCTACACTCACTTCACCAGCATACACAGAATTCCTTCCTTTCAGTGAGCTTCCCTGTGAGGTGGTGTTCTAGTGGTGGCAAAATATCTGACTGTGTTTGTTGGTTAGATTTGTGCCACTGCCTTGCTCTATTTGTTGTTAGGTTTGTACATGTCATGACACAGTTACATATCACTATGAGATGGCATGTATTGTGTTTATCTAACTAACATACACATCATGATTATCTTTTGGTTGCTGTGGATTTGCTAAGGGTGCATGGTTTGACTATCCCCTTGACAGTGATGTGTGTGTATTGTCACACAATATTGGGTATATTGGTTGTGTACTCACCAGGCTCTGGGATGTTTGATAGTCCATGTACGCTCTCTGGTGGTAGGATGGCCCGCACCTTCTCCTCCCAGGGCCTGAGGTATACTGGTTTGGCAGGAGGGCCACTGCCGGTGCGATTACTCAAGGCGTAATCCTTCTTGAGTAGGTCCTTGACCCTCCTGCGCACATCATACCACCTGTTCTGGATGTCTTCCTTTGTGCGCAAACATGGTGATTGTGCGTTCACCCTGTCGACGATCCTCTCCCACATCTTGGTTTTCTGCGACATGCGGGTCTGTTGGACCAATGTACCAAACAATTGTGGCTCTACCCTGAGGATTTCATCTACCAGGACTTCCAATTCACTGTCTAGGAACTTTGGATTCTTCTTTGGGGGCATGGTGATGGGTGGTGGTGGGTATTGATATGTGTGTGTGAGTGTGCAAGTGAGGGTGGGTGAGTGTAGGTTTTGCTGGGTGTATGTGAGGGTGCTATTTGGGAGGTGCTAATGGTGTGTGGCTTGTGTGATGGATGAGTTGTTAGTGTGTCTGTGGTTGCTGTCTGATGGTGTTCTGTGCTGGCAGGTCAGTTGAATTTGCAAAGGATCATGGTAGTGATTTGTGGCCTTTATATGGGTGGAGTTGTGTGTGTGTCTTTGTTCCATGTTTTTTCACCCCTGTATTTATTGACTTTGTCATTGCTTGTTTGGCCCTTTTTTTTTTATTTTTCCTTTGTGGGTTTTGGGCATGTAGGAGACGTTCTTCTGACCGAGTAGGACGCTGCAGTTGGCTCGTGCGGGCTTCTCCGAGTCTTTCAAGCTGTGTTCCTGATGGGTTTCATGTGCGGCGTACGAGTCGCTTGCGGAGTATTGGGTTGCTTCGGCTCGGTTTTGTATGCGTGTCGGTCGTACAGCTTGGGCTCCGTGCGACTCGGTCTGGTTTTACACGCATTGCATCGTACTGCGCGGGTCGGAGTTCGCGGGTACGTTTCTGTCGGGTTCATTCCTGGTGCGTGTCGGTCGGTTTTATTCGCGTGGTTTCCCGGCCGGATAGCTGGTTTCCGTGCGGTTCGGTCGTTCGGCTTGTGTTCCGTACGAGTCGGTCGTAATTCACATGCATTGCATCGTACTACGCGGATCGGGCAGTGCCGGTACGTGTCGGTCGGACTACATTCCCGTACCGAGTCAGTCGGTATGTTTTCCGGCCCGAATCGGAATCGGTCCCTAAGCCTGAAGGCTGCTCTCCACAGCTACCACTTGGATAGCTTTCTAAGGTTATCTTAGCCCTCTTAAATCACCATAAGGGTTGTCTGGACTGGTGCAAGGTGCCCACTTTAACTAGTGGACATCATATACCAGGCCAACTTCTCACAACAGTTATTTCTCACCAACTATAAGAGAGCGTGTGGAGATATTCTTATTTCGGTGACATGCACAGGGAATTTTTACGAATTAACTACAAGTAAGGAAAAACTTTGCTGAAGGTCACGAGTTACTTGCAGCATCATTGATTGAGGAGCATAACAGCTAAAACTCGATCCTGGTCTGTAATAGGGTCACCTTCTAAAGTACAATTGTTTACTGTGTAGGCGCACCTTCTAAAGTGTAGCTGTTAACTGTGTAGTCATTCTCAGAGTATTACAATTTTCACAGCTGTGGGGCAAATTTGGAGATGTTTAAAAGAATATATTTAGATGCTGGTGTGACAGCAGATAACCCAGATTTCAGAAAATGCAGAGTGTCACACCATCTCCGTCTTTCTTATGAAGTCCAGGTGAACCAGTAAACACATAGCAGAAATGTACAAAAATATTAGCGAATTACGCACAGATGTGTGGCACAAATTTAAGTGCAGAATGCAAGTATTCATTGTTGTTACATTGTTTAAATGGTGAGGGACAGGGAATTTTAGAGAATCTACCAGACTTAAATTCTGCAAATCAAAGATCTTTGAATAAATATGAAATAGGCATATTAAATATGGATAAACACTATCTACCACAGGTCAGCACTATAATGGAACGGTATTATTCTGGGTTTAGGGAACAGAAGAGAAAAATTGGTAGAGGAGTTTGTAACAGGACTTCGCAAATTGGCTGCTAGTTGCAAATTTGGTGGAGCTACTGAAGAAAGGATAAGGGATCAGTTTTTATTGAAATGGTGTAATGATAAAATAAGAGAAGAACTCTGGTTGAAGGATGAACCACCTCTGGATGAAATAATTGCAATTGCAAAATGGGTAGAACACATGGTGAAGTGTGTAGATAAGTTAAGCACTACATAGAATAAGAAAAGAAGATTCTGGCATGGTGGAAGAGGTAGTCTGTCAAGTTAAACAGAAAACTATGAATATGTCAGATAGTTAGAGCACACAGGAGTTCAAAGGCATATGTTTTGGATGTAGGAAAACAGGACACAAAGCCAATGTATCTGTCTTGCGGTGCAAACTACACGTTATAGTTGTGGCAAGAAGAGCCATTTCTGTAAGGGCCTGATTACGAGTTTGACAGTCCGACTGCCCGAGAACCGCGTCCACATTGTCTACGCCACCTCTGCACTGGCGAGCTACCACCCACAGTATTACGAGTGGCGCTGTCTGAAAAGCCGACCACGGCCAAGGCGGTCTACCCAGCGGGATCACGGCCGCCTGTAATGAGGGCGGTGCATCCTACAAGCCGCCAGGTCTGTGGTCTCACAGTGGTGCTCAACAAACGGCGGCTACCCAACAGCAGTTGACCTCTGCAGTATGCGCTGAAAAAACAAAACAAAACTGTGACCAATGGATAGATTCAAAAACTACACACCTGATGAACTTTTGCACGTGAACACGCCTGCACATCACACTATAAACCACATCCCATCTCTGACCAGCATCCTTTGCTCCACAACTGCAACACAGAAAGACAGCCAGCCATTTTTTCTGCTACACATTTTCATCTTCCCATTTAGCACTCTCCACCATCTGTACCTTTTAAATTATTGAGCACCTTTTTACCTCTATCACTTGTTTGTTCTCTATTCACATACTCCCTCACATTTTTGTATTGTTCACCATTCCCCATGCATGCAAAAAAAAAACTTGCTTCACTGAGCAAGAGTTGACAGTCATGGTGAATGAAATCATTAGAGTAGAGCCACCCATTTTTGGGTCAGACGTCCAGCATACGCCTTACAGTAGGAAAAATGAAATGTGGGACAGGATAGTAAATAGAGTGAATTCTATTGGTAACACCCTGCGCATTAGGAAAAGGTGGAATTACCTCGGTCTGAAAGTACGTGGCAAGTACAACAACCACCAAACTGGTAGCTCAGAGGACTGGTGGTGGCCCTCCCAGCGCACAACTACAACTCTTACCCTGGGAGGAGAAGGTCTTGGCCATCTTGCATACAGAAGGCTTGTCTGCAATTGAGGGGGAGTGGACTCTGGTAAGTTACACTTCAATAACTGCCACAATATCACACTGTCCTCTTTGCTCTCAAATCTGCTTTTCCTATTCTGTTCTCTATCTACTTTCCTGCAATACTCAAGGTATCTGAGATGTTGGTTTGTCGGTGGAACTGTGTATTGGTGCATAGAAGAGCACATGTATTCAAATCCATAACATGCCACATGTTGCAATGCTGTTTGTAACAGTATTACCATCAAAATATCTATCCAGGACCCATAACATGGGTGGAAATGTAAATGCATGGTCCATCCCAAATGCATGTTGCCAACAGCTATGGTATACTGATCGTTTGTCAAGTGTTGCTAAAGTTACCTTGAAGTGACTACAACTACGATGAGACCTTGTCACTCCAACCAAGCTGATTCACTCTTTTTGCCCCTTCTCACTTGTCTGCCATGTCACTTCTGAACTTCACTTATCATGCAGCTTACCAATACTCAAATGCTGCTAAAGTGAGTTAGAAGAGACTGCAACTACCATGAGGCCTTGTCAGTCCAACTTTAACCAAGCTGATACACTTCTTTTGTCCCTTCTCAGTTGTCTGCCATGTTAATACTGAAGGTACCTAAAACAGACCAAAACAGCGAGATTAGCTAGCGAAACATACATATGACACACATCACATTGCCCACTTCTAGCAAACACAGTCCCAAAAACAACATTTAGCTGAACTAAGTACACTTACAAAACAAACGGTACAAGGGATTTGGCCCCAGGACGCGTTGCTACCTGACAGTAAAAATATATTTTGTTTATACATGCTTCGTTTGATGCTAAATATTTCGTCAAATATTATGCCACAAGATAAATTCTGTCTGTACAGATTATATAAGCCTTGAGAAAGCCCTGGTCCAACCAACCATTATAGGGCGAAACACGTGTCGGCTGCTGCAATTGCTCACTGTACCATCTTGGAAAATCATGGCAATTTATGCATCATGAAATAATGATGAAGATCAAAAAGTATAATAACAAAAAAAAATATAAGAAATAATAAACGCAAAGATAAACATCTAATTGGAATCATGTGGTTCTTTGAACAAAAGAATTTCAACATTAACCAAGGAGGAGCATGTACTCACTAGTTTCTCTACTTACAAAACAAACACCTTTTCCCACATATTGTCAGAGTCATATATTCCTAGTATGTAGCATTAATATCCTCCTCACAACATCATTACAAGAGTTGCAAGAATAGTCAAAGTCATCACATCTCACAACATCCTTACACTGATGAGAAGTAGTTCTGGATGAGATCTTGACGCAAGTCAGCTCCAAGTCAGCTCCTTCCTCTTCACCACGATCATAATCTTCATTTGGCATTCCAGGGTACCCAACAAAGTGGGTCTTCATGGCCTGCATCCTCTGTGATGTAAGGTATGTTCCTTCGCAGGGCAATGTTGTGGAGTATGCAACTGGCCATGGTGATCTTACACACCTTCCCGGGTGAGTAGAGGAGATCTCCCCCAGTCTGGTCCAAACATCTGAATCTTACTTTCAGGAGCCCAAAAGGCTGCTCCAATGGCCGCCGTGTTTTTCCATGGGCCTTGTTGAAGTGGACTTCTCCTGGCGTTGTAGGATTTCTCAGCGGTGCCAACAACCATGGCTGGTTGGGATACGCTGAGTCTCCTAGATGGAACTAAGGCAGAAGGGCAACATTTAGTTACACACTTTCAGATCATACTACTTGACATTTTCCACACAAAGTTAGGACAGATCACACTTAACTACTAGCCAGGCCCTCTCCGGTAGTAGTTGCGACATCAGCTGGGGAATGGTGCTGTTCCGCAGTACGTAGGCATCATGGGCAGAACCTGGGAACCAAGCATAGACGTTGATAGATTGGTAATGCTGCCTGTTTCAGTAGATTTGCTGTCTGTCATGTGGTGGTATTAAGCCAATATGGGTGCCATCAATAGATCCAATCACATGTAGGATGTGTCCTAATCCATAGAAATCTGCCTTCACAGTGGCTAGATCTTCACGTCTGGGGAACTGGATGTAGCTGCCCACGTGTCTCAACATTGCTGTAAGCACCTCTGTGAGGACCCGACTGAACATCGTTTGTGATATTCCACCAGAAATTGCAACAGTGAATTGAAATGAGCCTGTGGGCAAAAAATGCAAAACTGACATGAGTTTTACTAGTGGGGGTATTGATATAGGATTATTGATATGAGGTAGGCAGTTAGGCTCCAATTGATGACATAGATCCGCGATTGTTTGCCTATTTAAACAGAATGTTTTGATGATGTGCCATTCTTCCTTGATGTGTATGTCTGGAAATGGGCGGTACACAGGTGGCTGGCGTATTCTCCCTCCCCCAGGGTACCTATGTAAGGAGCAACACAAAAATGTATGTAGGTCACAGTGTACAGAGTAACATATGTTAAAAAAATAAGTCAAGTCATGTGTCTGAACATCAATGCTTCATGAAGCAGTACACATATTGAATTATCATTGTCAATTCTTGAACATCTACCTGTCATCCCCAAGGTGCCCTTCACAGGTCTGTAACAGACCTGTGCACATCATCAATTCAGAATATTGCGATTTTCAACTATAGTGAGGGTAGCAGACCATGTAATGTGAAAAGTTCGCCAACCGTGGTGTAGAGTGTGCAGCGCACATTTGGTCTATGTAAAGTTTTCCCAACCGCTAACATGGCGGCGGCCTGACCCGCTAATAGGACATGTCGAATCTTGTTGGCAGGCGTAAGTCGACTGCGTAGTGGGCGTCGCATGCACGGCGATTACAGCCATTGGCTAACGTTGGGGATAGTGACGGTCACGGGCCAATGGCTGTGTACAACAATGCAGAGGTTGAAAATAGCTCACTTGCCTCCTGACACTGCTGCTATCACGAACTCCTCCAATATAGCTGCTGTTTTTAACATCTCAGAGCAATAATGTCACACACATCAGGGGAGAGGGCCCATCCCTTCACTCCAGAGGAGCTGGAAACCCTAATAGATGTGGTCTTTCCCCTGTATTCTCAGCTCTATTGCTCACCAGAGGAACAGGTAACTATTTCAAATACAGTAATATACTCTGTTCAACTTCTTCCTTTCTGTTCCCCTAGGCTACAATGTGGTTCTGAATACAGTAGCTACAATGATTCCTGAAGTGACATCATGGTATATGTGAATGTGTACTGTATGGATTCACATCACGAGCCATGTCTGTATACTGTCATAAGCATTTGAGGATGATGTTGGCCAAGTGTACCGTCCCACTTATCACTCAGCCCATATCAGACTTTGTAAAACAGTTGTCTGGGAGGTAGATATACTTCACAGACCCCTTCAGAGTGCCAACAAACATTTGTTCATTTATGAAATGTCAGTATTTATTTGGATAGTAAAGTGAGGTTCATGTGGGATAAGTAGCCTCAGCATGCAGAGAGCAAGGCCTGACATTAATTGATATGTGGGCAGTCTGGGCCATGGCCCAGCCTGGGACAGTTACTTTGGCAGAAGATCTGCTGCACAGAGTTATGTCCATGGAGACCTGCTGATCCATGGATGTTCCCAGAAAGAGTGATCTGCCCCACCAGTAGCTCTGATAGCTGTTACATGGATACTATGAGGCATGGCGACTGAGGGGATCCCCTGACCTGATACTTCTTTCCATTGAACAACAGTGTCAATGTGTGTCTGTCAAAAATGACTGTCTCTTTACCAACACAGGACTATTGACACTTTTCTAATGGTGTTGCTTCCACTGTAAGGCCTTTTGCACATCTGGGGCATGAAGAGTGTAGATAGTGGGTTACTGTTGAAGATATTTAGGAATGTTAATCATCTGCTTGGCTACAATCTTCCCAATCACACAACACGATTATATGTTTATTGCCATCCCTGTTACAGTGCCTCACATGGCCAAAGGGGTGTCCTCTTATGGCAGTGCATACCATGCACACTTATATAGACTCATTAAGACCCTCAAATAAGTAGTCCACATGTCCAGACAGCCCCCAGAGAGGTAGCCCTTAGTCTCCAACTTTGGGTATTACAGGCAGGGATGTCCTAACCAAAATTAGTGGTGGCCCATGTACCACACAGAAGTTGAGTCATTGTTGGTGTAAGTGTGGTATTAGGTACATGCTGCTGTGCTGTGGCTATTGTCTTTCTGACCTGGAAGACAACAGCATCCTGTCAACATCTAATTCTCTCCTTTTGAGTAGACACCTGGTTGAGTGAAGTGAGTAATCATCTCATGTTCTCAGTGAATCTGGGTGACAATTGTACCACACAGGCAACTGGTCATGCTTGTGTGTGGAGTGATATACCTTCACTACTGACTCATTTGATGGTGGCGCTATTGCACGTGACATGAGAGAGTTCACAGTACATGCAGTGACTATGCAACAGTTCCCATTAGTAAGTACTGGTTTGTCAGGGACTGTCCGGGACTGTGTCTGGAACACAGTCAGTGACTCAGGCAAGGACTGGCGATTGGGTAGAAAACGTACACAGAAAGAGTAGTACAGCGCTGCCCAGTATCTCACAGGAAGTCAGAGGAGAAAAAGGGATCCAAAGGGGAAGCCTGTACAAGTGAACAAGATGGCTAAGACTCAAAGGATGGGCACTCAAGAGGCAATTTAGCATTCAGAATAACTACACCCAGGTTGGAAGTGCAGACATATATACACACACACAACAACATTAACAATAAAGGGAATGTGGGGTAAAGCACTCGGGAGCTTCACACGGTAAGACTGAAGCTCAGTAAGTTCCTCACCCACAATTGCTGTTACAGGTACTGACTGCACATACCCACATATAGGATATGCATGCTAGGGCTAGGTCTGTGGAGCTGATACCTATAGTGAGGTTATAAATGTAACTCAAAGACAATACTCACAGTGAACAAGAAACACCACCTAGTACCCATGGATCCTGGCGATCAAACAGGAACACGCAAGGCAGTAACAGCAAGGGGGTAGAACTAAAAACAAGCACAATAAACAAGGAGCGAACAAGGAGGAGTGCTTAACAGGAAAAGAAGGAAATCAAAGGGTACACTTGGCGAAAAGCAAGTAACAAACATACAAGGTAATAGAAGCAAGACAGCAGGAATAGAAAGACAGTAAACTAGGAACTGGAACCAAGGAAATGGGAAAAAAGCAAGGACTCGAAAAGGATATACATAAGGGGAGGCTAAAAGGGTATACTAGAATAGTGCAGGTTCAGGAATCAAGAAAACAAAGTAGCATTGAAGGCAGTGCTGGAGCAGGAACAAGATTTGAGCTAAGGCTCAGGAGTCAAGGTAGCACTGCAGGCAGTGCTAGTTCAGGAACAGAGAATTACTAAAGCTTCAGGAGTCAAGGTAGCACTGCAGGCAGTGCTAGTTCAAGAACAGGGAAATTACTAAAGCTCGGGAGTCAAGGTAACACTGCAGTCAGTGCTGGTTCAGAAACAAGGATAGCTATAGTTCAGGAATAAAGAAATAACTAAAGCTCAGAAAACACTGCAAACAACGATATCAAAAGCTCAGGAAACACTGGAAACAAGGGTCGGTCTCAGCTACAATGAACAACCTTGGCCTGAAGGGAGCTGGGGATTAAAAGAGCTCACAGTAATCACATGCATCAGGTGGGAATAGGCTGGCAGCAGGCAGCCACAGGTGAGCTGAATTCCTCCACCCATCCTTGGCCTGCAGGGGTGGAGACGAAGCAGTGAGGAGAGAATTCTAGGTAATGGAGTTTCAGGCATGAGCAGGCTGGCTTCAAGCATGAGCAGGCTGGCTTCCACAAAACCCAGCATGGATTGGGAACGGATTGCCATTTCCAAGAATAGTCCAAAGGCTGGGAGTCAGTATGTGCATGAAGAGGAGGGTCCAGAAGCTTATTATGACACTGGAGAGTGCCACAGTTCAGCCCCCTGGTGGTGGACATGCGAACGCAGGGAGCAAGTCGTGACATGGTTATGCAGTGAAATGAGTGTGCAAACTCTCTGGTGCCATCAGCATTAGTGCCTACATGTTGGCCAGTGTGCATTTGGCAGTTGAGGTTTCATCTGAAATAGTGTTCCTAAACACTCATTCACTGACTGATGACATGCATTAGTGAGTGAAGAGTAGAACTGTGGGGAACCTATGTGAGTGTCTACAGTGATCCTTCCAAGCCAATCTCAGTATGCAATCCTAAAGAGTGGTGTGATGTGCCTGCCTATTGTGACTCTAGTGATCCCACATCCTAATGTCATAGATGCTCAAGGACGCCCAACACCTTCAAAGGTGTATTGGCTTGTGGACATACAATGTGTGACTGGCGTCATCATCTGTACGAAGCAGGATTGGGGATGTTCATATGGCTATATGGAGTCTTGTGCTGTGTGAATTCAGAGTATATCTGTCCTACATGTTTGGACCTCAATGTTTTCATGGAACTTTATCTGTGAAATGTGAAACATAGCTAAACTACATGTATGGAAATTTCTATAGACTTTTCAGATAGTGGTCAAATGATGTAATTTGGAGTCCAAAGTGTCATCAGTGTGCAATGAGCATTTGTATGTGGCATGATGTCTGCCACAACAGAGATTGATGGTACATTGGTGTTCAACTTGACCTTAAGGACATAATGATGTGTTTTGAGGGATAGGTAGATCTTTTGGACTCTGGGCCTTGTGTGAGCATTTTGTAAATCTCAAAACTCTATCTATCCTATTTGGTTGCATCTCTTTACATTGTATACACCAAGTGCCAAAGTATGCAAGTAGATCAACTATCCTAGTATGGGCATAAGTATGGAGTGTAGAGAATTCCATCCATGCACTTGGGTCAGTCGTGGATTCTGACATGAGTGGGTCCAACTGTTTGCAGGTCATGTAGCATGCATACATGTGCTCATGCTCAAGTAGAAACCTATGGAGTGAACCATGAAGGTGGTGTGATATGTGGGATTCTTCAATGTTTTCTGTGCATTTGTCATGGTCAGGTGTAGAAATGCAGTTGCAATAAACCCATATTTCATGTAATTTCAGATACATCCAGCACAAGCGGAGGAGAAGGGGCCAATGTCAGTGGGGACACAGCTGGTCCCGGCGGTTCTGGACATGAGACACGGAGTGACCCAGTGACCAGGAGGGTGTGAGGAGTACCCCAGAGGACAACATCAACATCTTATCATCAACTGATTCATCCACTGGTGGTGGCAGACCCAACAGGATTAGTTCCACCTTCATCCTTGTCCACCACCACCAGTTCTATCGCCATCCTCCCTGTTGTTCCCCCACAAGTTACCCGTTCCTGCTCCCCTAAGAGGGGAGTGCTCTCCTTCGCTGCAGGCACTTCAGGCCCTGCCCCTGTTAGCCCCACTGCCCTGAGTGAGGAGGCTATTGACCTCCTGAGGAGTATTGCTGTGGGTCAGACTGCAGTGCTGAATGCCATCTAGGGGATAAGCTACCAGATGACGCCGATGGTTGCCTTCCTGGAAGGCATTCACACTGCCATGTCTGGCCTACAGAGATCTTTTCAGGCTCTACCCCCTTCCTCATGACACCCTCCCCCATCCCAACCTCCCACCCCCCTTCTGCCCCATCCACATTCCCTCTTTCCAAACCTATCCCAAGCACACACACCTAAGCATGCAAACACTTCAACAGAACAAGCACCACACATAAACACAAGTCATCCAAGACACTCAAACATGTACGCACACAGCAGACACTAACGGCCTACACTATGCCCACCACCCCCAGCATACCCCCAGGCACCACAGCAACATACACTGCCCTCTCCACAGGCACACACACACCTGCAGGCACCACTCCAACACACATTGCCCCCTCCACAGACACACCCATACCTGCAAACACCACACCAACACACACTGCCCCCTCCACAGACACACCCATACCCACAGACATCACTTCACATCAACAGCCACAGACCCCTCCATAACACTTAGCACATCCATACCACTCCCACCCAAAAACCCGCATATGCTCACAGTCACCCACAGAACAGCCACCATTACAACACACAGTGCAAACAGCAGACCCAGCACACACTTCCACTCCCTCTTCCTCCCAATCCGAACTCTATCCCAAACACCCTACCCATTTTTCCAGTGAATCTCCCTTGTTAGCCCTTGCCCTTCACACTCTAAAACCTGCCTCCCCAAGTCCCAAAAATCTCTTCCAAACCCAAACCTATCCCTTCCACTTCCCACCCCACCCCTGAAAAAGAGCCTCCTCACCTCCCTAAACCCAGCCCTAAAGAGAGGGAAAAAAACCCTAAACCCACCCCAAAAAGTTCCAAACCCAAGCAGCCCCTTCCCAAGGATAAACCCATGCCTCCCTAAACCTCTGCCCCCCCTTTCCAAGTACCATCTTCGAGGTGCCTGCTGTGCCTAATGGATGCCCCTTTGTGAGGAGGTTCCCTGGCAGTGCCAGTAAGAGCAAGCTACGTCAAATAGCCTTCTGCTGTGGCACATTTGGATACTATGGAATGGCCATTGGCCTTTGTTTCCCTTGATGGGATGTTCAAGTTTGATTAAAACTTATCTTCTTTTAGAAGACATTGGTCCTGCCATTACATTTCTATTTGATGTTCTTTTATAGTTAGTGATGTGTGAGTACAGATGTGTTTGTTTGATCCATGATTGCTGATCCAGTAAATGTGGTTAGCAGGATGTGCCCTTGGAGCCAGTGCTGAAGTTAGACAGGACAAGGATAAATGTTGAATGTATGTCTATGTGGGTTGACATTCAAACGGGGCAGACATTGCATTAGGTGACATGTTATGTGGTAAGTATTACAGCTTTACCTGGCCACTGTCCACATCATTTAGTTTGCACTTCTCCCTATGATGTGAGTTGGATATGTGTTTGATGTGTTGAAGTTAGATATTTGTGTATCCACACATGGAGGGTCTCAACTTGTCATACCTTTGTGTAGTTCTGCATGGACATGTGTCCATTTTCCAGTGTGTACCTGTCACAGGACGAGACCGTAGGCCAGGTGATTGGGGTGTGATATGCTTTTATTGTTCAGCTTTTAAACGACACAACAGGCCTTGACAATGGCCCTCACGAGTCCTTTGCTTCTTTGCCTCTCTGTCTGTCTTTGTGACCTCCTTCTGTTCGCAGTTCCTTCACTGCCGTAGCAGCTCCTCTGGAGCCAGGAAGCCCTCGGGGAAACAAAGCCACAGACATTAATGTCCTCGTCTTTAAGCTGATAAAGTAGCCCTTCACCGTCACCGCATTTAACGTCCAACTATGAGGGGATAGAAAGTGATGGCCTCAAAGTGGTGGCATGCCCCTTTTTTTAAGTAGAGGTAGGGATCAGTTTTGGGTGCTAGGGAGGGGGTTTGGTGCCAGTGGTGATAATGCCGGAGCGCAATGAACGCCCTGTGCCCAGGGTGCTCTTCTTTATACTGTGGTACACCCCGATAGCCCCGTGCTGTGCCCGTGAAACCAGACCCATCGGCTCACCCTGCCCACAGAATCCCACAGCACTCGCCTGAAGCCGTGGCTCGTTGGCAGAGCCACGGCCACCTCCTCCGGCACACCTTCCCATCAGTCGTCCCGGCTCCCGGCCGCCACTCGTCCCTCCTCTCCTTCGTCCGACTCGTCCTTTCCTGAGATTGCTTCCTCTCAGCTCCTCCTGCTGCCGACGTCCTCCGTCTCTCCCAGACTCATGGTGCTCGCACCTCCTCGCACTGGTGTGCCTCTCCGTGCTTCCTCCTCAGGGCTGATAATCCCTGTCCTTCCCTTTGACCTGGAAGAACAGGTCCCACAGCTGTTGACGTAACCAGCAAGCAGGCCACAATCTCCCGAGGTCTCGGTATAACAATACTCCCCAACCAGGCATGGCAGATCGGGCCATGAAATATCCGCAGAGCGGGACGGAAAATCCATGTTGTTCTGCATCTTCCCTGGTAAGTGATGGACCTGGAAGGAGAAAGGTTGCAGAGCAAGAAACCACCTCAGAAGGCGATTGTTAGTATCCTTGTGCCGCGCCAGCCACACCAAGGGAGCATGATTGGTATAAAGGGTAAAGGTGCGACCCAGCAGATAGCATTGAAAGGCCTGGATGGCCCACTTAATGGCAAGACATTCCTTCTCTATGGTGGAACAGCGGGATTCCCGGGGCAAGAGCTTTCTGCTTAGGAAGGCGACTGGGCGTAACGAGCCAGAGTCTCCTGTCTGAGACAGCACAGCCCCCAAACCCTATCTGAAGCGTCAGTCTATAACATGAAGGGTTTTGAGAAATCCGGGCAGGCTAACACCGGCTTCCTGCACAATAGACCTTTCAGGGTATCAAAGCTTTGTTGGTGGAGCACCGACCAGTCCTTGAGCACGGCTGGCTGTGTTTTCGTTAGGAGATCCATTAGGGGGGCAGCTACCTCGGAGAAATGGGGGATGAAGCGGCGGTAGTAACCCACCAGACCCAAAAAGACTTGTATCTCCTTCTTCGTAACGGGGTGGCTCAGTTTCTGGATGGCTTTAACCTTAACTACCTGGGGACGTATCAGGCCCTCCTGTGTCTGATACCCCAGATATTGGATAGAGTTCGTAGCCAAGGTGCACTTTTCAGGGTTTGCTGTCAAACCCGCTTTTCGTAGGGTTTCCAATACTGCCTTGACATGGATCACATGGCGGTCTCAGTCCTGGCTATGAATCACAATGTCGTCCAAATAAGCAGAAGCGTATTCGTGATGTTACTTCAGAATCAAATCCATCAGGCACTGGAAGGTGGCTGGGGCCCCATGGAGACCAAAAGACAAAACCTTGAACTGGTATAACCCTAAGTGAGTGGAGAAGGCAGTCTTTTCACTTGCCGTTACAGCCAAGGGGATCTGCCAATATCCTTTGGCTAGATCAAGGGTAGTCAGATAGCGGGCTGTTCCCAGGTTTTCAATGAGTTCATCGACTCTTGGCATGGGATAGGTGTCGAATTGTGAAACACCGTTCAACTGTCAGAAGTCAATACAAAACCTGAGTGTCCCATTGGGTTTCAGGACCAACACAACAGGGGAGCACCAAGCGCTGTGTGATGGCTCTATAATGCTGTCTCTCAGCATTGTTTCAACCTCCTCCTCTACTGCCTTTCTTCTAACTTCGGGGATCCTATAGGGGCGAAGTCTTATAGGTCTCGCACCCTTCGTTCTTATGTCATGCCAGAGGAGACCGGTCTTCCCGGGCTGTTTGGAAAATACATCACGATACTCGGATATTAGTCCCTCAAGGTTCGTCTGTTGCTCCACAGGAAGAGTAGGACCCATTGGCACCTGCGGGTCACTGTCCATCGGGTCTTTTGGTTGGAACGAGATAGACAGGGGTTGGGTATTCGTCGCTAGCATAGAGGAGGTCGTTGTTGTCGTTAGGTCATCTCTTAACACCCACTTCTTTAGTAGGTTCACATGATATATCTGCCCAATCCTACCGGCGTGGTGTATGGCTACCCTATAGGTAACGGAGTGACTTGGGCCATTATGGAAAAAGGACCCTGCCATTTTGCCAGAAGTTTATTGTCAGAGGAAGGGAGGAGTATCAAGACCTTATTGCCCACCTGGAAGTTCCTTACTTTAGTGGAACGGTCATAGTTGTTCTTTTGTCTACATTGGGCTGCTTCCATGTTCTGGCAGACATCGTCCCACAAAGAGGTTACCTTATCCCTTAGGGTTGCGGCATAGTTCATGAGATCTAACCCCTCGTCCTCTTCCTCTTCCAACCTCTCGGCAGCCATATCCAGAAGAGTCCTGGCTCTTCTTCCAAACACTAGTTCGAAGGGGCTGTACCCTGTCGATGACTGGACATGCGCGCGGATCGCAAACAAAGTCAAGGGCAGGTGTTTGTCCCAGTCTTTCCCTGAGTCGGAGATAGTTTTCTTCAGGATGGTCTTAATCGGACGGTTGTACCGGTCTACCAGTCCATCATTTTGGGGGTGATATACAGACGTGCGGATCTGTTGTACTCCAAGTACTTTACAGATCTGCCCCATCAACTTAGACATAAAGGGGGTACCCTGGTCAGTCAGGATTTCCAGGGGAAACCCCACCCTGCTAAAAAAAAACAATCATGGCCTGTGCAACAGCGACGATTGTCATGCTGGTAAGCGGAATGGCTTTCGGGTAGCGGGTGGCATAGTCCACCAACACCAGTATGTACTGGTAACCCCGCAATGATGCAAGCAAGCAGTGGACCCACCAAGTCCATTCCCACCCGGGAAAAGGGTATGTCTATAACAGGTAAAGGGCGTAAGGAGGCCTTTGCCACTTGGGGGGGTTTACTCTTTGACACTGGATGCAGGCAGCGCAGAACCTTCTAATATCTGAGAACACTCCTGGCCAGTAACACCATTGTAGGAGGTATTCTTCTGTTCTCTCCCTCCCGTAATGCCCTCCTCCCGCCTGCCTGTGAGCTAAATGCAGGACCTGTTCTCTGAAAGGGAGGGGAACCAATAACTGGGAGACGGTTTCCATGTTTTTTTTATTTTACTATACAATAAACCCTTCTGTATGAAAAAGTAGGGTCCTGCCTGGCCGTCCTCCTCAATACTGCCTGCACCCATGCGTTGTCTAAGTTGGGGTCCTCTCTTTGGGCCGCCCTGAAGTTGCGCGGGACACACTGATTGCCACCTGTCGCGGAGGGAACGGATAGAGGGTTAGACAGCCCATTCAGACAGGTAACCTTCTTATTTAAGCGTTTTTCTCTACGGGTTTCATTTTCTTTACACCTACCACCCGTCACGTCGTCCCCAACAAAAAGAGTGTCGTTTAACCAGTCCTCTTCATTCTTCGTCTCTACTGCTGCAGTCAACAATTTGGGAAAGCTCTCATAGTCCGTCCCCACAATCATGTCCTCCACCAGTCGGGAAATCCCTCTCACTCGAATGCTTTCTTGTCTCCCTCCCCATTCGAGGTCTACTACAGCAACGGGGTAGGTTTTGCGATCCCCAAGGACACACGTTATCTCCACTGTTTCAGCAAGACGCCACTGTTGTGGCTTCACCCTCTCATTACTGATGACAGAATGGCAGCATCCAGAGTCTACCAACACGTTCGTACGTTTCCCATTGACTCGGATTGCCATGTGGTAGGAGTCCGGACTACCACCTGCCCATAAAACCCACCCTCGGGTGTATCCTGGTGCTGGTTTTGGAGGGACAATTGCGGGCGATGTGTCCCCATTCAGCAAAGCTATAAAACTGAGGGCCTTGTCCAGTATCTCTGTGGAGTGGTCGTACTAGGGGTCGCTGGTCAGCAGGAGGTCTGGGGGGGAGTGACAGGATTCAGAGCCGAAAACCTCCACCGCAAGGCCACTGGTGTTGGCATTCTGGTTTGTGAGACCCTGATTTCTGGGGCTCTATGACAGGCGCAGGCCAGGTCGATGGCATTGGTTACAGTGAGATTCGGGTGTTGTTTCACCCAAGCCCTAGTGGGATTTGGGAGGCCATCCAAAAACTGTTCCAAGAATATCTTTTCCATGACTTCCTCCATTGTGGACATGTTGGGTTGCAACCACCTAGTACCTAGGTCCTGTACCCTGTAATAGAGAGCCCGGGGGTTGTCTTGAGGCATCCACTTTTCTTTCCAGAATTTGAGCTGATAGGGTTCCTGGTCATACCCTAGATGTTCGAGAATTATTCTTTTTATCTCCCTATAGGGTGTTGTTCCCGTGGGATTAGCAGCCTGGTATGCTGTCTGCAGCTCACCTGACAGCAGAGGGGCAAAATACTGACCCCACCTTACACTGGGCTGTACTGGCCACCCTCTCAAAGTTAGTGAAAAAAAAGTCTGGGTCCTCCCCCGTCTGGTGCTTTTGTAGGTCCGAGCTGGGTACGTTGGGGTGGACCCTGCTGCTAGCGATGGTGTCACTTAACCGTCGGATCGCTGCATCCCATACAACTTGGTTGTTTGCTATCACCCCGGCCTGGGCTTGTAGCGATTCCTGCAAATGCTCTCGGTCTTTCTGTGCTTCATTTGTTTGGCCCTCCACCACCAGCTGGAGGTGCCGCTGGACCTCGGCCAGCTGCTGGATCATATCGGAAGGGGATGAGTTAAACAATCTCTTATTCACTCATAACCTAGTACACACCCTGGACCACTGGCACACAGGACCTATCTCACATCTGCCCCCATCCTATAAAGGTAGGGGATCTGCCACCGTCAAAGACTTTATTTTTGTGCCTGCCTCCTTGGGCTCGGGCCCGTGCCTTTTCACCATAGAACACAACCCATTTAGCGACCATAATACCCTGACACTTACACTGAGGGGGGAGGGCACCCATATATTGGCCCCCGGTAATACTCAGGCACCCCTAATCCCCATGGATCAGGGTAGGCACCTACGTTGGTCAAGCATAGATGCCGAGGCCTTTAATCATAGCCTTTACCTTCTCCTGTCGGCTTGAGATAGCCCTTTGTTTGGACCCCTATACCTCAAGTGAGGACATTCTAAGCTTTTTTACCACTTTTGCCCAGGTGGTCTCAGGTTCCTTAATGACACAGCCAGTGCGGCATCTTCATGCTCCCCACTCGTGGTTTGACCACAAGTGCTCACAAGCATTAAGGAGGTTAAAGGCAGAGGTTGAAGCAGGAGCCCTGGGTGAAAGATAGAGTGACTCAGTGCCGGCGTTTTTACAAAGAGGTGGTGAAATTACGCAGGCACCAGTTACAAAAACAGACGTGGAAGGACCTAGCAAAAGCAGGGGAGTTGCGGGACTGGAAGATCATTAACAGCCCCTGCTTTGCGGAATCAGCTAGACCATCCATGTGCCATCATATTACCTCAGACCAGTGGGTCTCTCATTTTGAAAAGGTATATTCCGTAGGTCCCCCGGAAGAGCCAAGGGTAGATATACCGCCTAGTCCAGCTGTAATTCCCATTAGTTTTTCGCTGGATGAGGTACATTCAAGTATAGAGCTCCTTACGCTAAATAAGGCCCCGGGTCCCGATGAAATACCCTCAGATCTGTTTCGTGAAAACATTGAGGTCTGGGCCCCCCTTTTAACCCAAGTCCTAAATGCGGTAGCCTTAAAGGGGATGTTGCCCTCCTGGTCCACTGCTATAATTATCCCAATCTATAAAAAAGGGGATAAGGACAATCCGCATTCGTATTGCCCGATCTCCCTTATTGACGCTGTAGTAAAGGTCTTGGGTCGGTTTCTTTTATCCAGACTGTCTGTGTGGGCCATAGACAACCAGATTTTATCGGACGTCCAATTTGGTTTCCGTGAAAGCATGTCAACTACAGATCAATGCCTCAATCTTTATCTTTTGACTACCAAATACACCCTGATACAGCCGGGTGTTGTGTATTTAGCCTTTATGGACCTCACATCCACATTCGATCGAGTCAACTGGACTAAGCTACGGGATATTTTAACTTCTCTGGGAGTGGACCCTTCTATTGTCCATCTACTATATCCCTCCATGCCCAGACGACTGCGGCAGTGAGATACACACATGAGGGGGCACTCACAAATCATTTTAACTGTACGAGGGGGGTGCGCCAAGGCTGCATTTTAGCTCCATTCTTATTTTCCATTTATATTACTGGTCTTGAGGCAGCCCTATTGGCACTTCAGCCGGATTTCCCTAGAGTGGGAAGGAGAGCCTTGCCAGTCTTACTTTACGCCGATGAAGCGGTGGTCATGGCCTGTATGGCCCGGGGCCTGCAGATTTTATTAGATGGCTTTATCTCTTTTATGGACAGGCTGGACCTGTCGGTTAATTTTACTAAGTCATATGTACTAGTTGCTGGTCGGTGGGGCCTCGCACGAAAAGTTTTAAAGCGGGCCATCATATTCTTGCTTAGGTCTCGGCTTTTCCCTACCTAGGAGTGTTATTCGACGACCGCTAACAGTGGAGAGCCCTCTTAGATGGGAAGCGCAGAGAGCTGAATTAATCCGCGGGGGCCATTACCAGCTTTGCCAGCAGACTGGGTTCATGGGCACCGGATGTCATCTTAAAACTGTACAAATCCAAGGCCATTGTGAAAGTTTTATATGGCAGTGAGGTGTGGGGGTACATTCCTTCTCATAGTTTACAGGTGGTGGAAAACAAGTTTTTACGGTGGATCCTGCGAGTCCCCCAAGGCACGCCAGCTTGATCTGTGCACGAAGATCTAGTGGTTGATTACCTGGTAGACCAAGTGGCCATTAAACCATTACTTTGCTGGATAAAGATTTGGTTACACGAAGATAAGGGTTTCAACCGCTTGATTTTAGCGGATTGCCTTCTTTTTGCACATGACCCTTTATGCCCTGGGGACCTCAACATCACAAAAGAATTACATCATAAATTTGTCACTGCCCAGCGCAAAAATAAAGAGCTCAGTAAACCTACAGTGAGGGTTTATGTAATGTTAAAGTCTGTGCCGGCTATGGAACCATACCTTTTGGCACTCTCTAGCGCCCATGACAAATTTCAAATTAAGCGCTTCAGATTTAATCAATTTCCCCACCTTTTAGCCTCACCAGCTGGATTTCTTTCCTCATCCCAAAGAGGCCCCTGTGGCGGCAATTTTAGATCTTCACAGGACACACTTCATTTTGTTTTATTGTGTAAATTGTTCTCAGTGCCAAGAAAACGATTCCTCCAGCCCTTACTAAAGAGTTTGAAGTTTAGGCAGGCAAAAGTGGCACTTTTTAAACCTACAGTTGTTACCAAACCCCTATACCCTCCTTGCTGTGATTAGTTTTTGCGGGCAGCTCACAGATCCAGGTTATCAAGAATTGAATGATCCCCCATTGCTTTGTATTCATGAGGTTACTATTGGTGTGACGGGGTATATAGCTATAGATTTGTGGGGTTTTAGTATCCTGTCTTGTTTTAATCAGTCGTGTAGTTTTATTTGTTTATATTGACTTTTATATTGTATGATTGTTTTATTGTACCAATTTATGGATGTGTTGCTATCTGAATAAAGAAGGAATTATTATTATTATTATTATTGGTTGTCCCTGATATACTTCAGTTCCCAGGTCCAGTGCACATGGAGTTTGTCAGGCATGTGCTAAATGTACTGTGACCTAGGGCCCCAGCCTTTCAGGGTTCCCCATGAGAGAGGCTTAGCTCTCCTGCAGAGAGTGTTTCAATTGTGCCCTTAGAATGTTTCTCACACTGATTCTATGTAATCCCATTGACTGACATTGCCTTTTCATGTGGGTGATGTATGAGGGGCTAATATACAGTTTTAGCAGATAAGGTGTGTGTGACTTTACTGACATGTCCATACAGATGTTTCTTTGACATCACAAAAGAACCTGGGGTGTGTGCAATGTGAGTGTATCATATTTAGTATAGCATCTGGGTTACAGTTGGAGTGAGAGGGCCTCTTAGTAGTTGTAGTCAGTTCAATGTCACTTTAGCAACATTTGAGTCCTGGTAAGCTGCATGACTTGTGAACTTCAGAAGTGACATAGCAGACAAGTGAGAAGGGGCAACAGGAGTGTAGCATCTTGATTAGAGTTGGAGTGACAAGGACTCATGGTAGGTGTTATCAGTTCAAGGTCACTTTAGCAACTCTTGAGTAATGGTAACCTGCATGACTTGTGAACTTCAGTATTGGCATGGGAGACAAGTGAGAAGGGGCAAAAGGAATGTAGCATCTTGGTTAGTGTTGGGTTGACAAGGCCTCATGGTAGTTGCAGTCAGTTCAAGGTCACTTTAGCAACATCTGAGTCATGGTAAGCTGTATGACTTGTGAACTTCAGTAGTGACATAGCAAACAAGTGAGAAGGGACAAAAGGAGTGCAGCATCTTGGTTAGAGTTGGAGTGACAAGGCCTCATGGTAGATGTAGTCAGTTCAAGGTCACTTTGGTAACACTTGAGTAATGGTAACCTGCATGACTTGTGAACTTCAGTTGTGACATGGGAGACAAGTGAGAAGGGGCAAAATAAGTGTAGCATCTTGCTTAGGTCTCGGCTTTTCCCTACCTAGGAGTGTTATTCGACGACCGCTTACAGTGGAGAGCCCTCTTAGATGGGAAGCGCAGCGAGCTGAATTAATCCACGGGGGCCATTACCAGCTTTGCCAGCAGACTGGGATCATGGGCACCGGATGTCATCTTAAAACTGTACAAATCCAAGGCCATTGTGAAAGTTTTATATGGCAGTGAGGTGTGGGGGTACATTCCTTCTCATAGTTTACAGGTGGTGGAAAACAAGTTTTTACGGTGGATCCTGCGAGTCCCCCAAGGCACGCCAGCTTGATCTGTGCACGAAGATCTAGTGGTTGATTACCTGGTAGACCAAGTGGCCATTAAACCATTACTTTACTGGATAAAGATTTGGTTACACGAAGATAAGGGTTTCAACCGCTTGATTTTAGCGGATTGCCTTCTTTTTGCACATGACACTTTATGCCCTGGGGACCTCAACATCACAAAAGAATTACATCATAAATTTGTCACTGCCCAGCGCAAAAATAAAGAGCTCAGTAAACCTACAGTGAGGGTTTATGTAATGTTAAAGTCTGTGCCGGGTATGGAACCATACCTTTTGGCACTCTCTAGCGCCCATGAGAAATTTCAAATTAAGCGCTTCAGATTTAATCAATTTCCCCACCTTTTAGCCTCACCAGCTGGATTTCTTTCCTCATCCCAAAGAGGCCCCTGTGGCGGCAATTTTAGATCTTCACAGGACACACTTCATTTTGTTTTATTGTGTAAATTGTTCTCAGTGCCAAGAAAACGATTCCTCCAGCCCTTACTAAAGAGTTTGAAGTTTAGGCAGGCAAAAGTGGCACTTTTTAAACCTACAGTTGTTACCAAACCCCTATACCCTCCTTGCTGTGATTAGTTTTTTGCGGGCAGCTCACAGATCCAGGTTATCAAGAATTGAATGATCCCCCATTGCTTTGTATTCATGAGGTTACTATTGGTGTGACGGGGTATATAGCTATAGATTTGTGGGGTTTTAGTATCCTGTCTTGTTTTAATCAGTCATGTAGTTTTATTTGTTTATATTGACTTTTATATTGTATGATTGTTTTATTGTACCAATTTATGGATGTGTTGCTATCTGAATAAAGAAGGAATTATTATTATTATTATTATTATTGGTTGTCCCTGATATACTTCAGTTCCCAGGTCCAGTGCACATGGAGTTTGTCAGGCATGTGCTAAATGTACTGTGACCTAGGGCCCCAGCCTTTCAGGGTTCCCCATGAGAGAGGCTTAGCTCTCCTGCAGAGAGTGTTTCAATTGTGCCCTTAGAATGTTTCTCACACTGATTCTATGTAATCCCATTGACTGACATTGCCTTTTCATGTGGGTGATGTATGAGGGGCTAATATACAGTTTTAGCAGATAAGGTGTGTGTGACTTTACTGACATGTCCATACAGATGTTTCTTTGACATCACAATAGAACCTGGGGTGTGTGCAATGTGAGTGTATCATATTTAGTATAGCATCTGGGTTACAGTTGGAGTGAGAGGGCCTCTTAGTAGTTGTAGTCAGTTCAATGTCACTTTAGCAACATTTGAGTCCTGGTAAGCTGCATGACTTGTGAACTTCAGAAGTGACATAGCAGACAAGTGAGAAGGGGCAACAGGAGTGTAGCATCTTGATTAGAGTTGGAGTGACAAGGACTCATGGTAGGTGTTATCAGTTCAAGGTCACTTTAGCAACTCTTGAGTAATGGTAACCTGCATGACTTGTGAACTTCAGTATTGGCATGGGAGACAAGTGAGAAGGGGCAAAAGGAATGTAGCATCTTGGTTAGTGTTGGGTTGACAAGGCCTCATGGTAGTTGCAGTCAGTTCAAGGTCACTTTAGCAACATCTGAGTCATGGTAAGCTGTATGACTTGTGAACTTCAGTAGTGACATAGCAAACAAGTGAGAAGGGACAAAAGGAGTGCAGCATCTTGGTTAGAGTTGGAGTGACAAGGCCTCATGGTAGATGTAGTCAGTTCAAGGTCACTTTGGTAACACTTGAGTAATGGTAACCTGCATGACTTGTGAACTTCAGTTGTGACATGGGAGACAAGTGAGAAGGGGCAAAATAAGTGTAGCATCTTAATTAGTGTTGGGTGACAAGGCCTCATGGTAGTTGTAGTCAGTTCAAGGTCACTTTAGCAACATCTGAGTCATGGTAGGCTGCATGACTTGTGAACTTCAGTAGTGACAAGGCAGACAAGTGAGAAAGGGCAAAAGTTATGTGTGACAGTTATTAATAGGTGTGATATTGTTGAATAGGTGGTGTTGTGGAACACCTAAAAAATGCACTCATCACTATCAGTGTACATCATTTGTAATCACATGTCCATTTGTGTACAGTGTGCCTGTACAGTACCAGTGTTATGGCCCAGGAGGGCATCCTACATATGGATTTGAAATGATTGATAAGATATAATCCCAGCCAGGGTCCCTGTATATGTGTGAATTCCTTGAGGACCCCACCTCATTTGCCTCGTCCATTGCGGTGTATCGTTTGGCAGAGGAGTCAATGGCAACAGGTAGTTGTATGACTTACTGCAAATTGCGACTGCGATGAGCGGGTTTTTAAGGTGGTCGAGGAGGTAGAGCAACGGCAAGACATGTATCATGGGCTCCATGTCGCTAGAAGTGGAGCAGAGGTGAATAGTGGTGAGTTTCGCCCCTATATCGCTCCCTTTCCGCTGTCTCAGATACGGTGGTTGGACCGCCAGGTTCACGCCGGCTGTAAAGCAACTTGTAATTATGCGGGCGGTTTCAGTGGTGGTCCGAGTCTCCCACAGCCTCATTGGCCCGATCCTCAGCCGTCGTGGACGGAGTTGGCTGGCGGTGTCGGGGGTTCAGCAGCGGGCTTCAGAAAGCCAATCCTCCCAACTCGTAATACGGCGGTCACACCGCGGAGCACACCGTGCTTGAACTGCCACCGTGGGTACGGCGGTCCATGGGACTTCCAAACTCGTAATCAGGCCCTACGTGTTGTAGGAGCAAATGGAAGAAGCAGATACGACACGGAGTGAAAGAAATTGAAGAAAATGAAGTTTGATTCTTGCTCACATCTCACGATAATTTCGAAAAACACATTTGACATGTATTTTAAGGACAAAGTAAAATTGGGCAAAATGGATATATCTCCAGTGAGTTATGGGCGAATGCCTATTGAAATATTGGTATTTTTCATGGCTTGCATTGAATTTAGAGGGAAAATGTTGGCTGGAATCATGTATGTGTAAAAAAGGGAGATGAAGTTCTAGGTGCTCAATAGCAAAGATTGTTGAGTGTGACTTTGAATCCCAACGTTGAGCCACAAGTTCAGGTGGAAGAAATATGTGACAAAACAGCAGAAGTTGAGAAAGATTTTGAGGAGGTGTTAAGGGATACAAACATCACATCAAAATTAGAGTTGGGGCACAACCCAAAGTACAAAGGATACCACTGAATATACAAGAAGGGGTACAAAAAGAAATAGAAAGATTGGTCAAGTCAAAAATAATGGAACCAGTGGAAGCGACAAAATGGTTGGCTCCAATCATTTTTATTTTGTTTTTTTTAGGAGTTTTATATAGCCCAAACTTGACCCAAAGGTATCAGAGAGCTTTACATGAGCACCAGTTGTGTTACAGACAGACACATTTATTTTGTGAGGCACAGAGAGATTAAGGTGCTGATTAAGATGTCGGTCGGAGTTTTCTCCGACCGACATCCCTGCAGTTTCGAAATCAACAGACCTTGGGTTGACAGTCTGAAACTGCAAATACGATGCAACCGCACATGGTGCTGTCGCAAACTCCCATTTCCCTATGGGAGCTAGTGAGGCGGTCAGAAACCATTCGCAGCACAAGCTCCCATAGAGAATTGGGAGTTACTGTAAATCCCTGCACCGTGTGGCAAGCAACGTGAGGTGGCTGCCACACGGTGCAGGGATTTACAGTAACACCACAGGTGCCCCAATGGCCCACAACCAGAGGCCGCGGAGAGAAGGGGGCCCTGCTAGGGTACCCCAAAGTCGCTTTCTGACAGGCTTTCCATGTCTGAAAGCCTGACATGGAAAGCCTGTCAGAAACAGATATCATAATCCCAACGGCGGAAACGCAGTCAGTAAGGGATTATGTGGTGGTTCCGACTCCTTGAGCCCGTCGGAAGCCAGCCGGATTGATAGGCCAGTTTGAATTCAGACCGCCGTAATCGTAATACGGCAGTCGGACCTCAAACGAAGGATGTCGGTCGGTAAGTCTCCGATGAGTGGTCGGAGGCTTACCGACCAACATCCTAATTAGGGCCCCAGTGATTTGCCCAGAATCATAGGATAATGAGCGTCCCTGCCGAGACTCAAACCCCGTTACCTAGCTTTGAGGGTGACCGCTCTAGCCGTTAGGCCACATCCTCTCCCATAAAGAGTTGTGGCTAAGAAAGCAAATGGAGAAATGTGTTTATGCATTGACCTGAGAGCACTAAACAGAGAGGTTATAGTGGACAGGTTTCCACTTCCTAATATTGATGAAACCATAACAACCCTAGAGGGAGCAAGTTTTTTCACAACGTTAGATCTAGCTTCGGCTCATCATCAAGCTGAGCTAGATAGGGAGTCACAAAATGTAACTGCATTTATTACACCCAAGGGAAGATATACATTTCTAAGAATGCCTTTCGGTTTAATTTCGGCAGCCTCAGTATTTTAGATAATTATGAACACAGTATTAAAGGGCGTCTCAGGAATGAAGTGCTATCAAGATGACCTGCTAATTTTTGGTAGTACAAAAGAAGAACATGACTCAAGAATGAAAAGTGTGTTGGAAAAATTGTGGAAAGCAGGATTAACGCTAAGGAAAGAGAAATTTAAATTTAGGGAGAGAGGTGAATTATCTAGGTAATCACATTTCAAGGGAAAGGTGTGTCTCAAAAGATAGAATTAGTTGAAATGATTGAGAAACTTAAGCATCGGTATAACAAGGAAGAGCTAGTGTCTTTCCTAGGAATGGTTGAGTATTATTGCAAGTTCATACCTTCTTATGCTGATAAAACCATGCTACAAAGTTACTGGGAAAGAACTGTGAATTTGTTTGGGATGATAATTGCCAGAGGGAGTTTCTGTCTGTGAAAAGTCATCTCAAGAATTCTCCATCTTTACAAGCGTTCATACCAGGAGAAGAATGATTATTGTAATAGATGTCAGTGCCAAGGGTGTTGGAGCTGTCTTGATTCAAAAGAGGAGTGGCATAGAACAATTAATTGTGTGTGCCTCTAGGTGTCTCAAGGGATCTGAATTAAATTAATCAGTCATTGAGAAAGAAACACTGGACATCTCTTGCGCTTTAGGTAAATTCAGGAATATGATTTTGGATAGGAAATCTAAGATATTTTCCGGTCATAAAACTTTGAGAGAAGTGTTTTCAAATAAAAGGTTTGGATGCCATTTCCTCATGTATAAGCAGGTGGGTTATTTCGCTATAGGAGTATGATTTTGCAGTGGACTATATACCTTGAGTAAACAATTGGTCAGCAGATTGTTTGTCCCGTTTGGTGGCTGTAGATGTAATTGAGGAAAGTTCTGATTCACTGGTGGTTGATGATTTGAGCGTAAGTGAAGTAACTTTGGGTACAATACAGGAAGAAGAGTGGTAGGATGAAGTTGTAAAAGATCAGCAGATTTTGAGTGTGATTAAGTCCATGTTGCCTGGCAAGGGTAAGTCTCTTGGTAAACCTTGGTCTTTGATTTTGAATGACCAATCGGTGGTGGATGGAATACTTATTTGAGTAACAAAACTTGTACCACCAGTTAGTTTACATAGAAGACTTCTGGATTTTGCACATGAAAGGGACATGGAAATAGTCAAAACCCAGGAAAGACTAAGAATACATTTTTGGTGGCCGGGTATGGATAAAGAAGTAGAAAGAGTGGTGAGAAATTGTCTGTAGTGCAAAGTAAGTGATAACATTTTAATTAGTAGACAAATGCTCGTGGTGGGTAGAGAGCTCCCACAGTTTCCTTGGGATGAGATTGCAATTGACATAATGTGACTAGTATATTGTCAGGATTCAAACATCTTAGCGCCTTCAAACGTTACCAATATAAACCACTTCCATGTGAAGGTTAACATGGAGGTAACTGTGTGTTCTTGCCTGTACAAACTACGTTTGCATGGACTACAAATTCCATGATGCCTAGGCAAGACATGAAGAGTTGTGAAGGATCATGGGGTATTTAGAGGAGGAGCCTGCATGCCATCTGGCGTGCGTAATTCATTTGTGATGTGGTTGCAGAGGCTGGTACTCTGGGAGAGACTGTTTGTCTGTCATTTGGATATTGCAGCCGTTATTTGGAAAAGCTGCCTTTAGGAAAGATAAAGAAGGTATTTGAAGCATGTGCAAGAAGCGCTGCCCTCGCAGATCAAAATGAACCTGGGTTTAAAATTAAGTCAGCAGCTGTGTTCTTATTTCCCTCCGTTTCTTCAAACTTATTCCTTATCAACCGACTGGAAACAGTTGTATTCTTTGGAGCTGATGCGTTGAACTAAAGGTCACGTGAGTTCAAAAAAAGACATGAATTCTTCCATTTTGTTAGTTGTATTCTTTGGAGCTGCGGAGTTGAACTAAAGATCATGTGAGTTCAAAAAATATGGTGGACAGACAGAATATTGAGTTTTTTATTTCGACCTACCATAATATCGAGTTTTAAATATCGTAGGTCAAGAATATCGACAGCAAGAATATCGTGGTATAGAATATCGACAGTAAGGTAAAAAATATAGTTTTTTTTAATATCGAAGACAGTAATATCGTTTGTAAAAATATCGTTGTTAATAATATCAATGTTTATATTAGTGATCTGTATTTTAGTATGTGTTAAAAGTATGTGAGGTAATTTTTTGGTATAAGTGTAGTTTTTTTTTTAAATGTATGTGTTACATTTTTAGCAGTAAATATTTTTATGTAAATTAATTTTTGCGTAATTTAGTTCTGTAGCGGGATGTGGGTTTATAGGGGAATAGGGTGGGAAGTAATTTAATTATAATAAAGTCATTATTAATGTTTATTTATAAGTATTTATAATTAATTTATTAATAATTAATTATTAATTGATTATTAATTGATATTAATTAATAGATAATTATATAAATTGTGTATTTTTTTAGGAGCGGGTTGTGGGTTTATAGGAGAATAGGGTGGGAAGTAATTTAGTTATAATAAAGTAATTATTAATAATTATTTATTAGTATTTATAATTAATGTATAATTAATCATTAATTGGTTATTAATTAATATTAATTAAATAATAGATTATTGTATTAATTTTGTTATTTTTTTAGGAGCGGGTTGTGGGTTTATAGGAGAGTAGGGTGGGAAGTAATTTAATTTTAATAAAGTAATTATTAATATTAATTTATTATTATTTATAAATAATTATTTATTAATAATTAAAAATTTGGTTATTAAATAGTATTAAGTAATTTATTGATAATTATATTAATTGTGTTTTTTATGAGCGGGTTGTGGGTTTATAGGGAATAAGGCGGGAAGTAATTTAATTATAAAAAAGTAATTATTAAGATTTATTTATTAGTATTTATAATTAATTTATAAATAATTAATTATTCATTGGTTATTTATTTTTAATAATTATTTAATTGATAAGTATGTAAATTGTAACCCTCTGCTATCCAACACTTTCCCTACTGTTGCACTCACTGGAGTGGGAATAGTCATTTTTACCCCTACGCTATCCAACACTTTCCCTATTGTTGCACTCACTGGAGTGGGAATAGTCATTTGTACCCCTACGCTATCCAAAACTTTCCCTATTGTTGCACTCACTGGAGTGGGAATAGTAATTTTTACCCCTATGCTATCCAACACTTTCCCTACTGTTGCACTCTTTGGAGTGGCAATAGTAAATTTAACCCTTACGCTATCCAACTCTGTCCCTACTCTTGCACTCTCTGGAGTGGGAATAGTAATTTGTACATCTCCGCTATCCAATACTTTCCCTACTGTTGCACTCACTGGAGTGAGAATAGTAATTTGTACCCCTCCGCTATCCAAAACTTTACCTACTGTTGCACTCACTGGAGTGGGAATAGTTATTTCTACCCCTACGATATCCAACACTTTCCCTACTGTTGCACTCGCTGGAGTGGGAATAGTAATTTTAACCCCTACGCTATCCAACACTTTCCCTACTGTTGCACTCACTGGAGTGGGAATAGTAATTTTTACCCCTTCGCTATCCAACACTTTCCTAACTGTTGCACTCTCCGGAGTGGGAATAGTAATTTTTACCCCTCCGCTATCCAACACTTTCCCTACTGTTGCACTCTCTGGAGTGGGAATAGTACTTTTTACCCCTACGCTATCCAACACTTTCCCTACTGTTGCCCTCACTGGAGTGGGAATAGTAATTTTTACCCTTACGCTATCCAACACTTTCCCTACTGTTGCACTCTCTGGAGTAGGAATAGTAATTTTATCCTCTCCGCTATCAAATATTTTCTCTACTGTTTTAGTTAATGTAGTGTAATATGTATTTTAAAAAGATTAAAAATATTGTAATAATTTAATTAGTTATATATATTTTTTAATTTTAATTTATATTATTGGTGTTTGTGTATATATATATATATGTATTTATAATTTTAATATGTTTTTTAACAATGTATAAGTTATTAAAATAATTATTTATAAATGTTATTAAGTAAGTATATATATATTATATTTTTTAGATATATATGTTTAATTGATTTTTACATTATATGTATTACTTATAATTTTAAATATTTTTAACTATGTTTATTTTAGTTATATGTGTTATTTACTTTATTTTACATTATTTTTTATTCATTAAAAAAACGATATTTTTAACAACGATATTTTTAACAATGATATTTTTTAATCAATATTTTTGTACTTACCATTATGTAGATAGGACTTCGATATTCTGGACATCGATATTCTTGCGTCGATATTTCTGTAGGTCGATATTCTGACTCTCGATATTCTGTCAGTGATCCAAAAAATATATAAATTCTTCCTTTCTGTTGGAGCGTACTTGTTATTCTGGGGAACATGAACGAAATAAAAAAGGCAAGACCGAAATCTGTTCTTTTATGAAAGCTCTTAAGGTGAAAAAAGATGTTGGTTATCTACAGACTCGTACATTCAGTGCTTGAAGTAAAGCAACTGGGCTCTCTTTATTTTTCTGTCCTTTTGAATATTTTTGCTTCCGGAAAAATGCAATGCAAATTAAGTGCTTAACAAAATCAAGTTAAAAAGACTGAACTAGTGGTGATGATGAACCACTGAATATTATATCAATGGTGGCAGCAGTGAAATACTTTTCTTTTACAATCTGATGAGGAACTCTACCAAAAGATTTGCGGAACTTTACATAAACCTTTTCTTTCTTTTCTTGTTTCGGTATGTATGAGGAAAATTTGTGATTATCTTGATGAGTTGTAGTGGGCCATGTAGTATGGTCTTGCAGGCTTATTTATTTTTGTATCCACAGGTTCAGACAGGGAATCTAAAGCTTGGGAATTACAAGAGTGTAGATTACGCAGAGGTTTCAAAGACGATTCCTCTATTAAGTCTCAGGTAAACCTGATATACTTTAGTGAGAATGTACTTGTTCTTACATTTGCTAATCTTGTTTCATTTCCTCTTCAGGTTTTTTTTTCCTTTTCTCTGCTGTTCCCTTCCTCATACCCTTTCCCTCACTTGATCGCTCTAAAACTCTGTGTGTTTCCTAGTATTCAGAATTGGAGATATCAAGAGGTGGACCATATTGTTCGTCGCTCAGATCGTGAGGAGTTTTCTCGTGCCATTGCGAGTCCTTAACATATATGGTGAACATCACTTCAATTTCTTATTGTAGTTTTAGACCTCTACTCTAGGTGGATAGGTTTCTTGTGTTCAGGATATTAGATCTTCCAGTGTGATTAAATTTCTAGAGGAAATATTCAAGAGGGAAAGTTATCCTAATTCAATGTTATCGGACAATGGTCCACAATTTTGTTCAAAAGAAATGGAAGATTATTTGATGAATTGTGTAATTATCCACAAAAAGAGCTCTGTGTACCACCCAGAAACAAATAGTGCCATTGAAAGATGTTTTTATTGTGTGCAAAACTGTAATAATATGTGAGTTATTTGTGAACCCCATGTCCTCAGTGTGGGACAGTGTCATTTGGTGATAATTTATAAATGCCATTTATTAATGCTTGTTAAAAATCACAGCACTGTTGTTTAATCACTGATTTATAACACAATAATATGATACATTTTTAGCTCATGTATTTTATAAGGACGTTGGTATATTGATAATAGTAGCAGTTATACATTTTCATACAGGTTTGAACAATAAGGGGCCCATTACGATGTCGGGCGGAAGCACGACCGCCGTGCTGACGGAGGCAAAAACCGCAAATTACCGTCCGCCAGCAACGGGCCACACGCCCGCAAAATTAGGATGTGATTAGTCAGGCAAACACCGCCGGCAAGCCTGCTGCGCCGTCCGCCATCAAAGTGCGCCAGTCTACGTAGCGGCGCGAGCCAATGGAGACATACCGACCGACGAAATGACGTACCGCCCGGTGTACAAATTACGATGCCACAACCAAACAGCCCCACCGGCTAAGAGACACCGCACGAGATTCCAAGGTGGAGACTCGACTTTACCTGACGGAGACTAAAAAGGCGGACCGCCCAGAGATGAATCCTGCACTCCAGGCCATCCCCTTGCTCTACCTGATGCACCACCTAGGAGTGAACGCACCACGACGACGCAGGTAGGCAGACACACAACAAGGGTACGAAAACAATGCACACAGTGCAAGGGCGGGAAAACTGTACATGGCCTCCCCAGACACCCCTGTGTGGACAGGACACATCCACCACTGTACCCACACACGTCCCACCTGTCAAAACTAAACAACTCGCAACATCCTGGGCACCCACGACCCGGCCCCAGGAAGTGACGTCCCCGTCACGGCACCGCAGCTTAGCGGCGATGACGCAGGTACACATGCGCACAACACAGTGGCCAACGACTGCGCAAGAATCCGGCTGCACACAAACACCACAGGGCCACAACTACACACCCCACACACCAGCCCCACCCTGAAGGTACATGTCACGTGGCCTTCCTGCATCAGTCATGTCCACAACCGACAACTCACAGTTGTCAACTTGACGTCACACAAGTGTCACGAACAGGGGAGTAATGTGAATGCGAAATAGGACACACCCTTGTATGTAAAACATGGATAATCACACGGCGGCTACCACATAACAGCGCAGAATATCAACAATGTCCGGAAAAGGCACGCCAGTCTCAACAAGAAATACCAAAACCATCCTGCTCGCAACAACAACACATGCAATGTACAAAATAGAAAAAACCGGCTGCCTGAGAACAGGTGTGCACAATCACAACACCCACACAGAACCCGAAATGTACAGCGGAAACGCAGTGACCCGCCCACACACGGGAGAGCAGATAGCACTGAATGGCCTTCCATTCCTGCTCCGAAATAACATTGCTACAAATAATGCTGGAGAATGGAGCCAATGTACCAACAAGAAGCAAAACATAGCCATGCAGAGGAAAACGTCCACTGGCAGATAGCGCACAACATGAAAGATAGATAACACCACAAAATGCAATAATACCACTCCTCCATGTGGACCAAATGAAAGTAATGTGGTAAGAGTCACACACCACTGGCCTTGACTATTCATAGAAGCATGTGGGATGAGGGACTGTGTCCTCCACCCAAGCTATACCACAAGTCCATCCGCCTTACATCCATTCCAGAATTCCCAGCATCGACGGAGGCTGCACTCTGCTGACTGCTCAGGCAGACGGAGCACGCCATCACATCACCCTGTAGCAAAATGGCTGTTGCACCACTGACCCTCAACTACGCCGGACAGATCAAGCTGTACAGTGACAGCATGCTACACATAGTGGGCTGCTCAAATCTGGCAATGCTGAATGTAAGTTACGGAGTAACTTACCGCATTGCAATGTTCAGCTGCGTCATCCCCGTATTCTACTGTCGGAGGTGTCCGTTCCACTGGCCTGTGGATTTATGTCTCTCCAACCCGGCATGTCCAAAGGCGGACTTGGTACACTTGTTTGCACCCCTGGACGAACACGACAGGATCTGTTCAGTGTATGGGGGCATGGCGTTTGTGGCTGCAATCGGGGACACACTGCAATGGGACCAGTGTGCCTCCACAGAACGTCTCCTGGATCACAGTTTCATCGAATGTCATCCAACATGTCCCATCAGGATTCTACAAGGGACAACTTATGACGAACACCTTGCCACCCACCACCCGCTTCATTGGATGACATCCATGTTCACCATCAATGGGATGGATACCCTGCTGGAAGGTGTCGCATACACGTCAACTTGTCAATTCATGGGTCCCCGACTCAACATCCACAATTGAACACAGATGTACAACACCGTACCCATGCTTGGCTTCCGCACGGAGTGTGCAGGTAGCTGTACAAGAACTATACCATATAATCTGCAACTAACACCCTACCATCAACTCCACTGCCATGACAACTGACATTTCCGGGACGTGCACCCTGTACCCCACCATATCCCGTGTCTCTACTTGAACAGGGGGAAGCAGAGGTATGGGACTTGTGTACAGTAACCACATGGCCAATACAGCACGAACAACTATGCCATAATATGTCTCCTGCGCACCTGGACACATGCACCTGTCAGTGTACACTCATCTGTCTGCTGTAGTACGTGCGAACTGTCACCTCACCTTTGTCTGTACTTCCGTGCCAGGACATTTGCATGGACAACTACTGCAACCCCCTACAACATGGCCCCAGTAACAGTGTCATGTTCAGTAGCCCCCACATTGCAACAACTGGTGAGACGCTGCTGCATGCAGGTGGGCACATGCCCTGATGTCACCTCTGACGCAGGTGTGTCGGAGTCACTATTGTATTAAACCGGTACCATGGAACTGAGATGAACTGTCCCTATGAAGCCAAGCTGTCTGGTAGGCTGATTGAATACTGTCTGTGTCAAAGCCCAGAGACCATGAGTAATCAGCAAATGTACTGTAGCATAGAAAGTGCAAGGCAGCTGTAACCCTGAAGCCTCCATTCCACAGTCAAAAACTAATTAAATCCACCTGTACCCCCTTTCGTATGTGTAATCATGCTAAGTATATCCTCCACATGCATTTTGCTGCCAGTAGTGTCCGCTATTCTGCATCACAGAGGAAGTAAGTCCAAATACATGCCTCAAAGCTAATATGTGACTCCGTTGAATAATTGCAAGAAGACAAGTACGAATGAGAGAGGATGAGAGTGTGTGAAGTACACGAGAGCCGTGAGATGACCATGTAGTCCAGTGACATTGGATGTCAATGCATATGAGTTTCCGCCACAGTGGACCTAGTGAAATACTACAGGTCGTGGGCCTTTGATTGTCAGACTCTGACGTGGCACAACAGTTCATCACATGAACACTGACAGGCTGGTCACTTCAAAGCACAGTCCTACATATGTGTATAATTACCTTCACAGTCTGACATCCCACTCATCAAGCAAAAGTAGGACCCACGCAACAAGCATGCTACAGCAATGCATGTCAAAACACACACAGGGAATCAGTGTTGGTGGGCAGGTCCGCACAGTGAGTACGAACAGCTGAAAATCACAGACATGCTTAATTAAATCAGGCACAATCTTGACAGTCACACACCCTGCAGACCCACAATGGCCAAAACATATTAAGTAGGAGCCATCCTGAACTGCAAGGACACACCCACACACTGCACACTGTGCAACAAACAGTACACACATGCGCTCACATTCACAGACCTGAACACGGATACAAACACCCACCATGCCCCTGGGTAACACATGTGTGTAATCGACATTGCCAGAGTGCACACACACACCAACACCACCCCAAAGTCACACACTTCACACCACACATACCTACACTTCCCAAATGCACACTTTGAAAGTAACCCATGTGCCCAGGCTCAATGTCCATCACCAGATCAACATACACCTACACCGCTGGCCACCCAGAAAGTAAGCTCACACATACTCGCACACTATGCACATGCTACCTGTCATCCTGTGGCCAGACTCACACCCCGTGCTTTGCCTGCACGCAAACATGACACGTAGACATTTACCATGGAATTCAAGCAAATACATGCAGGCAATCCGTGTCACTAAAAAACGTCTTCATCACACACAAGTGGCACAGTCTGAAAGAAGTGAAGTCCCAGCCACGTGTAAAACACATTGGAATGTGACACCAGACATTGCAATTGTTGAGGTACCAATCAAGGCATGTGCCTCACTTAACTATGCACACACAGTAACAACTGCAATCAGCAACTACACAGACACAACCGACTACAGGAACAACAGCATCCAGTCACAGATCACATAGACAGGCGGTAAAAGTGTTCAACGCCAGGGACAGTGGCCAGTCCGATGTGCAGAGTAGTGACACGAAAAGCTGCGTATGCAATGTGTGTGAGAGTACCCTGACATGGCCACCAACACTGCCATGGCAGGCACAATAGCCATCACAGTTACCACTGTGTCACAGGTAGATGTGTGTGTGTCCCTACCATTCATACAGGATGGCCCGTTCAACTCTGTGCTGTCTATGTGCTACGGGACAGTCGGAGGTCCGCACCTGAGAGAGAAGCACAACTGTGGAAGACACACATGTGTCATGTGAAGCGGGAGTTCCGCTTGGGCCAGGTGGGTGGGTGGCACATGCATTGTTGAAACAGACTATGTGGGGAGGATTCCGGAGGGCTATATTTCCTCTGTGTTGGGTATTTGGAAAGCACACCTGTCTGGAGATGAATGTGAACTCGTGTGGGCACAACAGGCGGGCACACGATCAATGCTGCATCATGCATAGACGTTAGCCCTCCCTCTGGGGACATGCTGGATACTGCTGTGCATCTGCCAGGCCCTTGCCAAGGCACTCACATCCCCTGTTCACCAGGTGTACCCCCTACATTGTCCGCATGCACAGGCTACCCAGGGCACGGGATGGCAGTGGAGCTTGGTGGGTGGGAGCTCATGGCGCCCTTCTCCTGGTCACATCTCGCAGGCAACACATTCTCACTGAGCAGCAGGGCACAAGTCCGAAATGAGAAGTGGGGGGACGCTGACATCACGACAGGAAGTGACGTCACGAAAGGTGGCCTGCACCATCAGACATTCTGCATCCCTTCGCCCACCACTTACATGCGATTGCAACAGAGAAGCCAGCGCGTGCCCAAGCAGCACCGAGCTCGCCCCAGAGGGGCCAAATAGTGAATGTGTGTGTCCATTAACACCAGTCCCCTGGCTCGTGGTAAAATCAGTGGTGGGACGCCGTCCACCTGCGTGGTACCCTGACTCGAGACCTGGTGTGCTGGCAAAGTGTTCCATTGGCTTTGCGAAATGTGTGAGATGCATGACACTCGCTGGCGGGGGATGGCTCGGAGGCCCGACACCCTGAGGCCCATGTCCCACCACATGTGTCCCTTGGCAATGGCAGCGGTTGTAATGACTATGCGCGCAGCGGCGGGTCAACCCTACGTGTGGGATTGTGTTTGCGGCCTGGCCCGCTAGGACAGACACAGCCCCTGTGTTTTGCATGTGGTGTATCCGGACTCCGGAGGCTGACATGCATTGGCACTGTTGTCCAGGTATCGAGTCGGAGTACCACGCGGGTGGACGGCGTCCCACCACTCATGTTACCGCGAGACAGATCATTGGGGCAAATGGACACACACATTCACTCTTTGGCCTCTCTGGGGCGAGATCGGAGCTGCTTGTGCACGCGCTGGCTTCTACGATGCAATCGCATATAAGGGGTGAGCGAGGGGAGGCAATGAGTCAGACGGTGCAAGCCACCTTCCGTGATGTCACTTCCTGTCGTGACGTCAGCGTCCCCCCACCCCTTATTTAAGGACTCGTGCCCTGCTGTTGTCAGATGTGCCACTGCCCAGGGGGGTGGAGAAAGGGTCAGGAATGTCAGCCTGATATTGGCCCAGTTGAAGGACCACCTTGACTGGGGGGACAACCATTGGACAGTCTGTCGTAGCCCACCTACGCGTACATGTGGGCCCTCAATGTACTGTGTCACATGCGGCAAAGTGATGTCATGGGCAATGGCGTTATTGAGGAGAGCTGTCTGCCCCACGCAGAGATGGCGCATGAGTTCAACAGACCCAGCACTGAGTGCAGCAGGGCACGCAGGGGCAGCTGTGCCTGGTGTGAAGGAAACTGTACCCTTCATCCCTGTGCCGACCCGTGTTGCACCTGTGGAAGTAGATGGGAGGGCGGCCATTGGCCTCCGCGTGTCTGAAGAGGAGCCAGAGTCCACGTCCCCTGTGGTAGCAAACATGGATGCATCACCTCGGTCCTCAGATGACTCAGAAATTGCCGTCTCGCCCTGTAATTCATCCAGCACACGTCTGGCCCCTCCGAGGCGCTGGTCACATCTGACACACTCAGCACCTGTGCAGCTGCTACACCCGATGCCACACCACTGCTGACCGTCCCCTGTCCCTCAGCACCCACGGGAGATGGCACATGAGAGAGAGCGAGGGGGCCTCACTCATCTGGCATCAATTAAACAGACATGTGCAAGGGAAGCAGCACAGAACATCCACCAATCCACATGTTGCACGGTGCCTGGGCAATTGCATACGGGCACCACATTCAACACGTAATGGCTGGCGTACAGTAACTGAAGCCGCTAATAAGTGGCACATGTGTTGTGCACATGGCACCAAATCGCAGGGTGCACACCCACTGTCCTGATGGGGCAAGGACGACCACTACGTAATTGGGCCAAAGACATACCTGTATGGAGCAGAATGGGACACCACTCACACATACTGCAACATGACGGGCCACAATGGCCATGAGCCCATGCCATCCACCTGTCGTTGACACGAGCATAACTGCTGTTGCACAGTGCGCCGGATGTGTAACAACAGAGATATGAGCGGAGGCATCGCAAACATATGACCGAACGGAATTAGAGTAGGCACAGTGCCTCAAACTTACATGTGAATTGCCAATCCAGCCCACTACAGGTTGTTCCTGGGGCATCGCATCACCCAGATTATGGTTAGGCTGTGGCACATGCTGCCTCTCACCGCAGAAGACAACATCCCACATTACTGTACACTTGCTTGCTGCTGATGCCCCTACAAACATGCATCCGGCACAGGCTGTGTGACTGTCAAGATGCAGACCATTACTGGTGAAATGCAGCGCCGTGCATACCAAACAATACGAGGGGGCATCCCCCGATCCGTTCTCGCCACGTAGTAGCTCATCCGGCAGATGACGTCACACCCTTTGTGGAATTGGCTGCACTGTCGGTCACACATACACAGATGCATCAACTTGGATGCAATGGCTCATCAAAAGCCCTTGGGCTGGAGGACTTCAAACTGCAGGGATGGTACACAAGAGCCTTGGAATGTCACTCATGCACTTCTCAACATCACCCACATCCACCACTCACAGTGGCATGCTGCTGACCCATCCCAAATACTCAGAGACGTGCAACAGAGCCAGGTATGAATCGGACATGGCCCAACAGCATGTGTACACCACACGTGAATGCATGCTGCTGGGAGTGTGTACACAGTACCTGTCCATCCCATTCACATGCAGGTTGCCAGCACATTGAGCAATGTGTAGTCTGGCCACATCTACTGTCCATTGTCAGGTGGACCAACAAATAGATCACAAGGCAACACCTCTCTGTGGGTGGACTCACTGTGTCCAACACTGCGCAGCCCTCAACGTACTCGCCCTGTGAATGGCTCACCACGCAATGGAGGTCACATTCAGTGCCACTATCTCTCATCACAAGGCATGGTGTGTCCAATCGACAGGGCTGAGTCTGTGCATTTCAGGAGAGACCTGAACAAAAGACACATGTGACCCACTGTACAGTCAGTGTTGTCTCCTTCTAGGATTGTGCGGTCAATGTGCAGCCCAGGTCTGCTGCCACTGAGAAGGCCAGCAGGGACCCAGCCAGCCAGTCACACAAGCAATGACTGCCCTGACTCCTGCATTGCCAAGTGGCTGCGTGACTGGATGTCTGACATGGACATGCCATGTACCACCACTCGTGAGGGACATGCATGGGAAAGCGCCATAGTGCCTACATACCCCTTACACCTGTAGTTAGCATGGTAAGCAGTGCATGTTGGAACCCCACAGGCTCATAATCATAGTGCTGCGGATCTACGATGTGTGTGTCCCCCACATGCACTCCCACACACACTGTAGTTGTCTTACACACACAAGTTTTGCTATGAATAGCCTTGGGCAGTGTGCGTGGAGCTCGGACTCCATGATCTCCAGCTCCTCGCTGGTGAGTGGACCTGGACATATCTTCAGAGTCGTCGACATGTAGGTGGACATGTGGCAGCAGCGGCAGGTGTTGTTGAGGGATGCCAGGCAGCAGTCCCTGTCAGCTGTGGTAATGCCTGTCTCCCTCCCACACTCATATGGCCCCCTGGGGCTGTTCCAGTTGGTCCAAGCTGCTGCAAGTGGTGTACCATGTCTGCCTGCTTCAAATGCACGCAATGGCCTGCACCGAGCTGTCCCGGTACGCTTACCTCTTTCGTCGTACACGCAGGATGCAGTCGCGAGGGCCATTGGAGTTGGCCTCAAGGGCCTGGTCCATGGCGGGTACAGTCCGCTGGTGCCATGTGGAATCCACAGTTGAAGGTGCGCCATGCATTTGCAGGTATGGCCATGATTTGTGTGTGGGAGCATGTCCACACTGGACAGGGCCACTTCATGCTGTGTGCATTGGCATTGACGGCCAGTGCTCAGCCTCCACATGTCTGTTGGCACATCATCATGTACACATTAGCATGGGTGCATGGGATGTGCATATGCACACACATGCCATTTTTCTCTACGTACATCTCCCACTTGGCACGTGCAACGTTACGTGTCACTTGTGATGTGTGTTTGCATTGACACAGCTGTGTTGTCATGGAGTTGTCAATGTGTACACCTGTCAATGTGTGTTGGAGGTGTGATACGTACAGTGCTGGACATTAGGTGGGCTAGGGACATCATTGACTGTCTCATATCCCATTGTGCTACCGGACCCACTTGTTTTGGCCGCTCAGCCTGTGTACATTGTGTTGTTGGTGTGTGCCATACTCACCCGGCCTCGGAAGCTGTGTCTGGCACAGCAGCTAGGTATAGTGCCGTGGTGTTGTCGCCTCCCACCTATGCAGTCTGAAACCATCATGATGCCTTTCAAGCTATTAGGGCCTAAATCCCCATGTGCATGCTCATGTCAATGGTATGTGTCAGTAACCATTGCTATTGGTAAGGGGACCTGTGTAAGAGTATTGTGGCTGTGCTGTCCCTACTTGTCAGCTGTTCTGTGATTCTATAGCTTTGCCAGTTATTTTTGGTATGTGTATGTGCCATGTGGTGTGTTGCATTGACATGTGTCCACTTCCATCTGTCCTAGGAGGAGACCAAACATACATCGCCCCTACCAATTGCTGTCAGACATGGAGGATGTGGAGGTCATCCGTAAATTCCGGCTGGACCGACCCACCCTGCATCGCCTATGTGCCATGTTGGAACCCCACCTTTGTCCTCGCAGGGTGTATCCAACAGCATTCACCCCCACGGCTAAGGTGATGGCTGCACTGCATTTTTTCGCTACCGGATCCTTCCAACACACGGTAGGCAGTGGAGCTGGAATGTCCCAACCCATGTTCAGCATGGTGCTACGGGATGTCCTGTCAGCCATGATGCGGTACAGGAACCAGTACATCAGATTCCCCAGGGCTCGTGATTTGGCGGCAGTGAAGGGGGCTTTCTATGCACTCGGACGCATCCCCCACGTTGTTGGTGCAATTGATTGCACACATGTTGGCCTTGTTGCACCACAGGCCATGGAGCACATCTTTCGTAACCGGAAACATTTCCACTCCCTGAATGTGCAAGTGGTGTGCCTGGCGGACATGATCATCACGCACATGTGTGCGAAGTTTCCCGGTTCCACCCATGACTCGCACAAGATGCGCCACAGCATCCTCCCACGACTGGTGTCCAATCTTCAACCGGACCGTGCCTGGATTGTTGGTGAGTATGCATACTCGTGTAGCGTGCTGGGTGTGACATGCTGTCTTGTGTCCTGTTGGAATTGCAAGGATTCTCTGTGTTTCTCACACCCAGGTGACTCGGCATATCCTAACGGGTCTTGGCTGTTGAGCCCACTCCGTCATCCCAGGACACCAGCTGATGTCCGATACAATGAGGCACATGGGAGGACCAGACGTGTGGTGGAGCGTACTTTTGGACTCCTGAAGTCCAGATTCAGGTGCCTGGACCGCACCGGGGGTGCACTGGCATACTCCCCACAGAAGGTGTGCCAGATAGTTGTGGCATGCTGCATGCTGCACAACCTCGCTATTCGCAGGCGGATCCCCCTGATAGTGGATGACGGTGATCAGCCAGGACCCCCGCCTGCAGACCAGGCCGTGTCCAGTGACGAGGACAGTGGAGAGGAGGAAGCAGTGAATGAGCGTCAGCAGCTCATCGCCCGCTACTTCACTTGACGGTGAGTGACCATGTACGTCGGCTGATGTTGCTGTAGTTGTGTAGGTGTATGTGTGCATTGTCACGGTGGCCTATTGTTCGCTGAGTGCTGTGTGGCAATTGTACATGTCCAGGGTAGTGTGCCACTGACAGTGGCTGTGGCATTGTGCCCTGTTGCTCTGTGAGATGTGTGTACATTGCTTGAACTTGATGACAAGTACTGTGTGATGAGTGTGTGACACACACATTCAATGGACTCTTGTTCTGTTTTTCACCCCTAGGTCCCTCCAGCCTCTCCTGGCCTATCGACATGCCACACTCCTGATGCATTACTGATCATGGTGACGGTTGCACATCATTGATTAAACACAGAGCACATACAACAGAATGTGGTCCAGGTGTATTTATTTTGTTAAGTGACATGTGATTGTGGGCAAGGTGATAACAAAAGTGGTGCATGCTGGAACAATGAGTTGACGGACATGTCCGCGTGATGGCCAAGGTGTACCCATGTTGTTCTGGGTCCACCGTCCGACAGACACATGCCATTCACATGGCGGTGTGGGGTAGGATAGTAGTCCAAGTGAATGCAGTAGATGTCCACCGTGGCTGGCTGTCTCACTGGCGTTTGGAGCGTGCAAAGTCCTCTCTGGACACCTGTTTCCTCTTCGGTCGCCCCCTTCCACGTTTGAGAGGGGGTGGTTGTGTTTGTGGGCTGCTGGTGGTGGCTGAGGATTGCCCACTAGCTGTGGACGCAGGGGAACTGGATGTTGCACGGACCTGCGCCCCAGCAGGTGGTGTCGGAGGTGGTGTGGTTGGCCTTGATTGGGCCCTCACCGCCACCACTAGCTGGCCCATGAGGTCGACAAGTTTGCCCATTCGAGTCACGAATTGGCCCATATGGGCGTCCATGGACCTCAACACCCCAAGGACTTCCCGCGTATCGGAAGCTGACTGGCCCCATTGTCCCTGGGCCTCTTCATAGGCCCCAAGGACTCTTGCGATTTGCGGCAGGGCTTGGCTCCCAGGCTCTGATGGCGTTGACCTGACCCTGCTCCTCCCACCTGAACTGCTGCCACCGACCTGCCCACTGGCCACGGTGGTCACACGGGGCCTCGTTGTGGCTCCCAGGGTCGGTGTCGACGTGCGTACGAGCCCTTTCGCAGGCTGAGTGGTCAGGGAGGTCCTGGTGGTGGTTGCGGCGGTGGTGGTGGCCGCAATGACCGTGGCAGCAGGGGCCTGGGACTGGTCACCGGCCCTGGGAGATGTGTTGGTGGGTAGGAAGGGTCCTGGTGAGCGGTTGGGCCCTGCAACACCAGATGTGCCCGGTCCGGAGTCCTCGTCCGAGGAGGTGTCCAGGTCTTCCACATCCGTGAGTCCGGGTGGAGGGCTTGTGGACTGGCTGTGTTGACTGCTGTCTCCCTCTCCAGCATCATGCTGTTCGTCACCTGTGGGTCGGAGACGAAAGGTTATTGTGTTGCACCTTGCAAGGTTTGTGTTAGATGACTGACATTCACAGTTGGTGCACAGTTGTGCACTGATTTCCCTGATGCGTGTGTATGGCTCTACAATGTGTGTGCGTGATCAAGGCAATGTAATGGTGTGATGGGTGCACATGGCATGGGACGGATTTGGATAGCCAATCGGTGTGTGTTGCAGTACCCCTACATTTTGTGCCTTTGGTGGACACTGGGTACAGCCCCCTCAACGCATTTGATGTGAAATATGGTTTAGGGGTACATACTGTGGCATAAGGGTGCAGGAGGGGACATTTGTTTTGGCCGCACGACACTGCAGAGACAAAGGTGTGTGTATGTCTGACGTAGCATGCATATCTGCTCACTGTTATCATTTAGGGACATTACACTGCAAGCATTGTAGTAGGTGGGTGATGGTTGTGTGCCACACAACGTATTGCAGATGGGACAATTCCTTTGTGTGTGTGCTACCCTCAGCCATGTGCAGCAATGCAGTGCTCTTGGTGTGTTGACTATATTAGGTATGTTGTAAATCACAGTGTGACGTGCACTTCAGACACTACAGACACATTATTGGTCATCGGCAGGAATCTTTGCTGTACTATTGTATATGGGGCAACTGATTAGATGATATACCTTTCATGACACTGGGGCTGTGAAGATGTGATGGATGAGACATTGAATGTGCATTGTGTAGCTGTGTGGTTCATGGGTCCAGTGGTGTATGTGACCTTACTGTGGTTCCACTAAGTTACATTGTGACGAGATGGCCTTACATGGGTGATGTTGTACGATGTCAACGGAACAAGCAGACACGACTACATGGACAGTACTTCGATGGTGTTGCTGATGTGTGTGATGACTGGCACAGTGCACGGCATGTGGGTCAGTGCTCCAGTGAGACTTGTGCATGCAGACGTGACTCCTTCCATGTTGGTGTATTTGTGATGGCTCATGTGTGATTTGACTCTGTTATTCATGTCCGTGTGCACATTAGTCACATGATTATGGCAGTGAGCAGTGCTACCTGTTCCTCTGCTAGGTGCATGTCCCAAATGTTAGTCGTAGTACAGTCCTCATGCCTACAGACACCCCGCCCTGTACAGTAGTCTAACTACTTGTTGGTTTGTAGGGTGCACTGCAATGGCTGTCACATGGGTGTGGGGAGTGCTCCATCTTGCTGCGCTGTAGGACTTGGGGCCTGGTGGTGGTTGTATTTCTGCAGTCCCCCCTCCGATACTCGGAGTTTGTGGTAAGGCTACTTACCTGTTACTTGTTGGTTAGTGCAGCTATGGCTGACACATGGGTGTGGGTGTGGGAGTGCTCCTTCCGGCACATCTGGGGTACAGAGGGACCTGGTGGGAGTTGTGGTGCTGGCTGACTGTACACATGCCCCCATGGTTTTGTTTGTTGGTACCTTTGGGCTGAGTGTGTGGGAGTGTCTGTTGCATGTGTGAGAGATGTCTTGTGTATTGTGTACTGGACATGGGGGTGTTTGGCCCTCGGTGCTATGGCATTCTGGAAGTGCATGACAGTACATAGCGGTGTGCTGGTATACATTTGTTTGTACTTACCAGCCTCCACTCCCCTGGTATTCCGGTGAGACTCTCCGGATGCAGAATGCCTCGCACCTTCTCCTCCCACGCCTTGAAGGTCTTGAATAGCGCGGGATTTCCGCCACCAGTCGTGGCAGCCAGCTCACGGTTCTTGGCCTCCTTCTTCCTGACCACGCTTTTCAGGTCGTGCCACCTCTTTGTGATTTCGCCCCGGTTGCGTGGCACGTTCCCAACTGCATTCACCTGGTCCACTATCCTTCTCCACATCCTGTTTCTGCTGGCTACTGGTGTCTGTTGGACCTGGTTCCCATAGATTTGTGGGTGCACCTTGATGATCTCATCGACCATGACCGTCAACTGAGTGGCAGTGTACTTTGGCATCCTATGGCTTGCCATGGTGTGTGGTCTGCTAGTTGTTGAGCTGGTGTGGTTGTTGTGTGGTGTGTGATGTGCAGGGGGTTCGTGGTGCCGTTGTTTCAGTGGTGATGGTGGTGGTAGTGGTGGTGATGTGTGTGATGTGTGCGTGCGTGTGGTGTGCTGCTTTCCTTTGTGTCTCTCTGTGTTGTCTGATGGCGTCTTCGCTTTGTCCTCATGCAAGGGATTGTGGTCTGTGAGGAGGCTGCTTTTGTACTAATTTATGTGGGTGTGTCATGATGGTCTGTCGTTTTCAGGTGTGTTGTGTCTGTTGTCCTGGGATTTGTAGTTTTTTATTTTTGGCAGGGGGCATGTGTCATTGGGATGTGTTCTGTGTTTGTGTTTTTTGGCGTGGTTTGCTGTGTGGACTTGTTGGCCATGTGTGTGTATTTCTTTGTCCCGCAAATGGTTTCCGTGCACGGACGTGTCCGCAAGGCCTTCCGCCGTGTCAGTTCTTCGTCGCTGTTGTTAACCGTGGCGGGCGGGGAATATGTGGATTTCCGCGCTCATGTCGGGGATATCATAATTTCACGGTCGTTGTCTCGGTCGTCAGGGCGGACGGAGTTGGGTTTTCGGGCGGTTTTGCATCCGTTGCGGACGGTTAATCTTCTACTCGGACATGTACGGGCGGAATTTTGTGTGTTTTTACCGCCGCGGGCGGAGGTTGCTTCGCGACATCATAATTGCTCGGTCGGTATTCCCATGGTGCAGGCGGGCGGTTTTTTCAGGCTATGGTGGATGGCGGATTTTTTAACGCCGGTTATCGTAATGGGCCCTTAAGTATTGAATCATGAGAGATATTCTGTTGTCTTGAAGAAGGTGGTCAAAATGTTAATGTTAATGTTAAGGGCATTTCTAAAGCGCGAACGGTTACCCATGGGTGTCTGGCGCTAGCTGCTTTCCTCTGGACAATGAGGTGGAGGCACAATTAAAGGTTAAAGAGCCAAGTTTTCAGTTGTTTCCTGAATGTTAGGAGATTGGTGGAGTTTCTCAAGTGGAAGGGGAGATCATTCCAGGCCCTTGCGGCACCAGCAATGAAAATTCTCCCACCCCATGAAACTCTTTTTATGGGCGGTACTGATACCAACTTTGCCCCCAAGGAGCGAAGTGTTATTTGGGCTGGTACCACTGCAGCTGCTGCTTGAGGTAGTCTGGGCCAGTACCCTGTAGTGCCTTGTACACAGTGCACAGGGCTTTGAAACGTACCCTTTTCTTCACAGGCAGCCAGTGGAGTTTTTTGATTTCCTTAGCAATAGGCTTAAATTTTGGTGTGTCGGTGAGCAATCTGGCTGCTGCATTTTGCAACAGTTGAAGCTTATTCATAAAGCGTTCTTGAATGTTTAGGTAGAGACCATTACAGTAATCTAACCTAGACATGATGAGTGCCGTGACAACTGTCCGCCTACTGTCTACCGGCAGGAAGTGTAGTATTTTCTTAATCATTTTGAGTGTATAGAAGGTGATTGACGTTACAGCATTTATCTGGTCACCAAAGTTGAGCCTATCGTCCACTATCACTCCCAGGTTATTTACCTTCCTGGAAGGTATGGGAAGAGTGCCCAAAGTGTCTGGCCACCAATTTGGGGCCCAGAAATTAGGGTCATTTCCGAATAGAATGACCTCAGTCAAAAACGCCTATATAGTGCTAAATTTGAGGAACATACGGGCACATTAGATGAGGACTTTTAATAATCATGTATCCGTGTTGTTGATTTGCCAAATTAGCAAAAGATTAAGACAGAGGGGCCGATTCCGATTCAGGCCGGAAATCACTCCAACCGAGCCGTACCCGGAGAGATTTCCGACCGAATCGGACTCTAGCAGCCCGACCGAACGAGTACGATGCGTACGCATGCTATCGGACTCGATTCGGTCGGACTCCCATTGAAGTCAATGGGAGCCGGTCGTACAACGCGTACGCGGGCTCCCATTGACTCAATCGGTGCGAGGCGAACAAGGGCGCCCCCCACAGCGGGTACGCGGCGATGCGACTCGTGCCATACATGCACAGGTAGGGGGGACCCATGGGTCCCCCCTGTGTGTGACTCGCATAGCTACGCGTACAGGGGGGTCCGACACGGACCCCCAAAGTCCAGCTCCGACTGCTCTTTCGAGCCGGACGGCGCGAGCCGGTCGGACTGCTCGAGGCGCGCATCGTACTTGCCCGGCCGGGGAACGTCTCCATTGCGCGGTGCGAGCAGTGTCTGTGCGAGTCGGTCGGAGCAGGTCGGACCCGCGTACGAGTCGGTCGGCGATTTCGCAAGCGCTCGCATCGTACTCGCTCGCCCGGACGCACGTACGAATCGGTCGGGAAAGAGGGCTCCGAATCGGATCCGGTTAAGCCAAATCCAATTCTGTGCCCTACCGGCCGAGATCGGAATCGGCCCCAGAGTGTATTGTCTTGTGTGTTCTCTCCTTTCCTCATTGATACACATTTGTTGACTTTACATGAAATTTGTGATGTTACTTACCTTTTAATAATTGAAAAACTAATTTTTTAAACATTTTTCTTTTTATGTAATGTGTTTGAAATTTAGTACTTGAAGGACCTTTTTAATATAATATCTGTGATGTAATGTGATAGGATTTTTATTAAAAACCTAAAACTGTCTGTATTATTTAGACACTTTGCTTACTTAGGCTTGAGGTTACGTATGTAAGGTGTGTGAGACCCTGACAAGTGTATGTGTGACTGAATAACAGTGGATAGAGTAATGTGGTGATATGTGGTTCCAAAGGGAAACATTTGTGACTTAACATTCTTATACGGAGCCCTGTCCCTTTGGATTGAGGGATCCCTCTCATTTTATTTATTCACATTGGTACAACCTTTTGGGTTGAAGCATTGTTTACTCTACCGCAATCAAGCTAGATTAGTTCATATTAGAGACTTCTTTGTATTTTAAAATAATATATCATGGATCCCTTTAAAACCTTTGGGTTTACAGAAGATCAGTTTAATAAGATCATAAATATGAGCACTAAGAATGGCAACAAAATCACTGTGATTTCTAACAGTAGTGATAAATGGGGGAAATTTTGAACATCAAGAAAAAGATAACTAGGACTGAACTACATGCAGACTTCTTGATCGAGTATGTCAAATCGGGAGTAATCCCTATAGGCCTTCAGATTAGAAACAAACCAGGATTATTTGTGGAAAATAGGAAATTCCTGGAAACCTGGACTCTAATAGCCAACCGGTGCAGTAGTAATTGGATCTTATTGATAATAGAGACAGCACATGAAGTCATTGAAAGGGGTCAACAAAACATTTGAAAAAAGCGTACAGTTGGCAAGAGCTAATATAATGGATTGGAAGTTAGTTCTACAAGACAGAAAGCGGCCTATTGTATGTCTCTACATGCCACTAGGGGTAAGACGCCTTTTAAACTATTTAAAGGTAGATCAACAAATTCAAAATTGTGTCTAGGATGGATGTTGTGGGACAAAGGTGTAAAAGAAAATCATATTGGTGAATGGAAAGATAAAGAGCTACGATTACAAGAGTACACGGAAGAAAAAACTTTGATCAAAGAAAATGTGTTGCTCTAGGGGATGTTGTAAAAATAAGAGCTCCGGTAGGATGTCAACCAGGATCTAAGTTTTCAAGAGAGAGGAAAGTGGTGAAACTACTCAGAAATGCCATTGTGACAGATGATGGCAAGATCAGGAACAAAAGTTGTTTAGTGGTCCTTCTGCCACAAAATATGACAGTGGAGAATCATAAGAGTGATGCTGCTGTTTGATCTCAGCCTTCCAATGCAGGTGATGTTGGATCTCAGACTTCCAATGCAGGATCTGTTGCATCTCAAAGTTCTGCAACAGGAAAGAGTAAGAGAATACGTAGAACACCTGTGTATATGAAGGACTATGCGTGTAAAGTTGAATTCTAATTTCTTTAAGCAGAATATGCTAAGGGTGTAAAGCATGTTTCACATGTATTAACGCGTAATCTAAGTTATGTGGACTACAAAGTATATATATATATATATATTCACTGAAAAAACCATAGGTTTCAGGCACGTTATAGTTAGAAATTAGCATTTAAAAAACCTTAGAAATTCACTGAAAAAACCATAGGTTTTAGGGACAGTTATAGTTAGTTGGACATTGCACTCGTACAAAACCCGTGAAAGTCCCCCGTTATAGTTAGTTCAGCTAACTATAACTCGCGCCCCGCAATGCACTGCTGATGACGTCACATATTACATCACTCATGACATGGTCAGTGACATCACTGATGACATCACTGATGACATCTCAAATGACATCACTGATGACATCATCCATGTGAAAATTTCATGCATCTTCCGACACCCTAATATAACTTTTGATACACCCACTCTAAATTACACACTACCATTCTCAAAACCATAGACACTCCAACACCAATAACTACATACCCACTCACTGATTCTTAGGTCTACACACACATCCACTCACTCACCCGTACAGTCACTCATACTTACGGTCACTCAGTACAGGACTATCATATGCACTCATACACCTATATAGACACTCACACACCGCCACTCATCCATAGAGGTACTCACACACCTAGTCAGTCATGCAAATAATTAATCACACTCCCATTTACTCAGATGTACAGTTATACACACACCAGCTCAATTACTCATATAAATACTAGCACATTCTTACGCTCTTATACAATCAATGATACAAGCACACACTCATCCATACAGCCACTCTCACAATAACACACTCTCATTTGTAGCCAATTATGTACTCCAACACACAAATATATTACTTTTCACATATGTAGTTACTCACACATGTAACACTGAGATATACATTCACTCACTAACACACCCATACACACACTCACCCACCCATACAGTCCATCACAGATGCACTCTTGAAACCATGCACCCAGTGAATCACCCACTCACACATCTATGCTCAGAGTCACACACACCCCACCCACACAAACAATCAGGCACCCATACAGATACTCAGACAACAAATCAATAACCCATATAGACACTCATGTAGCTATTCACAAACCCATGAGCCGCTTACACACCAACAGACACACGGATACAGACATTCACACAGTTTAGTCACTAACCCATGCATTCAGTAAGATACGTTTAATCACTCACTTATAGAGTCAGTCACGCACCTACTAAATCATCCATTCAGACACTTATACACCCACTCATTCTTCAATACGCCTTTCCCTATATATATTAAACATATTTCAACTTTACAGAAACACACAGTCACTGCATGATGTCATCAGTGATGTCATTTGAGATGTCATCAGTGATGTCACTGACCATGTCATGAGTGATGTAATATGTGACGTCATCATCAGTGCATTGCGGGGCGCGAGTTATAGTTAGCTGAACTAACTATAACGGGGAATTTCACAGGTTTTGTTCGAGTGCAATGTCCAACTAACTATAACTGTCCCTAAAACCTATGGTTTTTTCAGTGAATTTCTAAGGTTTTTAAATGCTAATTTCTAACTATAACGTGCCTGAAACCTATGATTTTTTCAGTGAATTTCAAAGGTTTTTAAGTGCTAATTTCTAACTATAACGTGCCTGAAACCTATGGTTTTTTCAGTGAATTTCAAAGGTTTTTTAAATGCTAATTCCTAACTATAACATGTCTGAAACCTATGGTTTTTTCAGTGAATTTCAAAGGTTTTGTAAATGACAATTTTTAAATGTATTAATTGTTATATTTATTTTTTGATACTGATTTACTACATTTTTTTAAACTATTTATTTTTAGATATTTTATTTTTAAATTACATTGTAATTACATTATACATTACATTACAAAATATACTTTCTCAGAATGAATTACTTTAGTTTAAATACTTTGCAAATAGGCAATAGACTTTTAAGTACAGTAGTTACAGTTGTTGCAATGGGCAACACAATTTCAAACACAATGCAACATTGAGCTCAATGTGAATTTCTAGTAGAAAGAACCAAGAGCAGTGTAGAAAGAACCAACAGAGGTGCAAAAAGAGGCAAGAGGGATGCAGAAAGGGGTAGGAGAGGTGCACAAAGAGGTAAGAGGGGTACAGAAAGAGGCAGGAGGGGTGCAGAAAGAAGGAAGAGAAATGCAAAAAGAAGCAACAGAGGTGATGAAAGAGGCACTAAGGGTGCAGAAAGAGGCAAGAGAAGGGCAGAAAGAAGCAACAGAGGTACAGAAAGAGGCAAGAGTGGTGCAGAAAGAGGGAAGAGAGGTGTAGAAAGAGTCAAGAGAGTTGAACAAAGAGGGAAGAGGGGTGCAGAATGGCAAGAGGGGTGCAGAAAGAAGCAAGTGAGATGCAGAAAGAGGCAAGAGAGGTGCAGGAGGAGGCAAGAGAGGTGCAGAACCAGGCAAGAGAAGGGTAGAAAGAGGCAAGAGCGGTGCAGAAGGAGGCAACAGAACTGCAGAAAGAGGCAAGAGAGTTGCAGAAAGAGCCAAGTGAGTTGCAGAAGGAGGCAAGAGAACTGCAGAAAGAGGCAAGAGAGTTACAAAAACAGGCAAAAGGGGTGCAGAAAGAGGGAACAGGTGGGCAGACTGAGGCAAGAGAGGTGCAGAAAGAGGCAAGATGGGTGCAGAAAGAAGCAACAGAGGTGCAGAAAGAGGCAAGAGAAGTGTAGAAAGAGGCAGGAGAGGTACAGAAACAGGCTGGAGAGGTGCAGAAAGAAGCAAAAGAGGTGCAGAAAGAGGCAAGAGGGGTGCAGAAAGAGGCAGAAGTGCAGAAAGAAGCAACAGAGGTGCAGAAAGAGGCAAGAGAAGTGTAGAAAGAGGCAAGAGAGGTGCAGAAACAGGCAGGAGAGGTACAGAAAGAGGGAACAGGGGTGCAGAAAGAGGCAAGAGAGGTGCAGAAAGAGGGAAGAAGGGTGCAGAAAGAGGCAAGAGGGGTACAGAAAGAAGCAAGAGGGGTACAGGAAGAAGCAAGTGAGGTGCAGAAAGAGGCAACAGGTGCAGAAAGAGGCAAGAGAGGTGCAGAAAGTGGAAGAGATGAGCAGAAAGAGGCAAAAGAAGTGCAGAAAAAAAGAAAGGTGCAGAAAGAAGCAACAGAAATGCAGAAAGAGGCAAAAGAGGTGCAAAAAGAAGCAAGAGTGGTTTGCACACCATTAGTACCAATTTAATAACCACATTTAGCAGTAAGTAATAGGTGACCATTCTAGGTTTGCAAAGGGCCTTCCACCACGCTGTAACACTTGTCGCTGCATTTTTGGTAGCGTTTGAGCAGTTTGAGCTAGAAACAAGGTTTTTGTTTTGTTCAAATCTGCAGATTATGCAGCAGATGATGGATTATGTGGCAAATGCGAAAAATGTATAATTGTGCAAAAGTCGGTACAGCCAAACAGTTGCATAATTCCAGTGGCCCTGCTCATACCTCCGACTAGGTCCAGAAGTGCTCCTCAGTGGTTCCTTCTTTTTTTTGTCTCATTGAGGAAGACTAAACCTGAGGTTACCACTCCACAACACAGACTACCATACCACATAATTACTCTCCATAACACATAATCTCACTCTAAATAATTCCTATACACTAAATACCACATACTTTCTATCCACATAATTTCACTGCACAACATACTGCATAATTCCAGTACACACAACGTACATCCACTCCACTCCAAAAAAACATTTGTAAAAAACTTTTACATTTACAATGCCAATAGCCGTAACTTTCGCAAATGCGAGACCTATTACATTCCAAATTCTTCTTTAACTAGTAGTCACGTTTGCAGAGTGGTGGAGAAAGAGGGCTGGGCCTCCGACCAGCGCTCAGGAATTCCGCTGCGTAGGACTTACAGTAGGTACCAGGAAGGCTTCTTGGCCCCCAAAGTCCCTCAGGAGTAAATTGGACTATATCCCCCAACCAGTAGTGTGCCAGGAGGTGCGTTTGCAGAGTGGTGGAGAAAGGGGGGGCGTGGCCTCCGAAGACTTCTTAGTAATCCCACTGTTTGGGACTTACTGGAGGTCTTAACTATATATATATATAACCTACTGCGGTCACCAGTAGGTAGTTATAGTTAGGACCTCGTTTCTATTCAAAAAGCGTTTTTTCTTTTGCCAATATCTTTGGCGCCGTTTGATGAATCTTCGTGAAATTTTCAAAACTAATGGGGCGCTCCTGTCTTGAAAGTTTCGGGGTGATTCGTCAAGCAGGGGCCGAGAAAAAAGGGGGGTCCAAAAATGCGTTTTCTTAATGTTAATTTCCATAGGAGCTTTAGACACGGCTACAGCCCGAACTGCTGAACGGAATTACACCAAATTTGGCAAAAAGGTAGCTCTTGGTTCAGAAAGCGAATCCGTTCAGTAGTTCCTGAGAAATTCAAAAAATAAAAATATCGATATCTGAGGGCCGAGGAGGGTTTGCGAACCCTCCCGAGCACGAGCTTTATTCTTATTGGCTGCCAACACTCCAAACCAAGAAGTGTTGTTAGCCATCTTGTGACTCGGTACCGAGTCACAAGAAAAAGGGTGAAAAAAGGATAAAAAATAAGAAAAGTGGGCAGGGTAGAAACACCCTGACCCCCTAGGCCTGCTCAGGGGGTCCCAAAAAAGCATTAAAAAAAATATTTTCGGCCGAATTCACGCTGGGTGCGCAAATCCAGCCGAAAATCTTTTTAAAAAATAGAACGCAGGCTCCCGCGCTTCGTTTCTCTGAGCCCCTGGGTGGGCCAGGTCCCGGGGGCAATAAGTAAATTATATGCGGGGCCTGCGGAGGCCCCCGCAGCCCCAGGGACCGCCACCTCCCCGGGGCTTAGTTTATCATATACAGGGGCACGCGACCCCCCCGCAGCCCTGGGGTCCGCCACCTCCCCGGAGCTCTTTTAAAAAAATGCGTGGGGGAGCTCCTGCCCCCCCACGCTGCCCCGGGGACCGCCTCCTCCCCAGGGGTATTTAATTATTTTAGGCGGGGGGGCCACACCACCTCCCCGGGGCATTAAATTATTTTGGGCGGGTGGTCATGCAGCCCTCCGTCCTGGAGCACTAGATGGCCTTGGGGACCGCCACCCCCCAGGGCCGGCTCCTGCAATGTCCCGGGGTGCCCACCCCCGGGACATTGCCGTTTGCTATGGCAGGATGGGAGCAGGGCTCCCGCCCTGCCATAGCAAACACTGCTTTGCTTCTTGGAAGAGAGAGCAGGAAACCTGCTCTCGCTTCCAAGAAGCAAATCGGAATTGCTTTTGGGCAAGGGGAGCTGCATGTCAGCAGCTCCCCTTGCCCAAAAGCAATGCCGGCTCCTGCAGGAGGTGGGGAGCCGGCTCGGACCGCGGGGCATTACGGGTCCCCCGGCGGTCCCCAACGTGAGGGCCGGCCCCGAGGGATGGGGTCCCTGGGGCCAATAGAGGCACAGGGAAGGGGGGCCACACGGCCCCCTCCCTAAATAAAAAAAATTATAATAATTTTAAAAAAGAACGAGGCAAAGCCCCGGGGGATGGGGTCTCTGGGGCTAATAATGGCCTCAGGAGGGGGGCCGTGCAGCCCCCCTCCTTAAAAGTAATAAAAAAAATAAAAAAATATGTGGCCATGCCCCGGGGGATGGGGTCCCCGGTGCCGAAATCGGCCATGGGAGGGGGGCCGCACAGCCCCCTTCCCGTTTTTTGTTTTAAAACAAAAAAATGCTCAGGCCCTGGGGGATGGGGTCCCCAGGGCCCACAAATAATAAAGGGAAGGGGGGCCACACACCTCCCCTTCCAAAAAACAAATTTAAAAAAAGCCAGCATCTCGCCGGGGGCCCCGCCCCCTCCCTGAACCACTATGCAAACACGCCTCCTGGCACGTTCTGGATTGGGGGATTAAGCCCCCTTGAATACTAAGGGTCCTTAGGGGCCAACTAGACAACCAGGTACCTCCAGTAATCCCCACACAGTGGGATTGCTGAGAGGTGATCAAAGGTCATGCCCCTTTTTACAACACTCTGCAAACGCGCCTCTTTGCGCACTGCTGGTGGGGCGATGATGTGGGGCGATAAAGTGGACTTCATCGCCAGAGCAGCAGTATGCCAGGAGGCGCGTTTGCAGAGTGGTGTACAAAAAGGACGTGGCCTTGGACCACTCTCAGGAATCCAGCTGTGTGGGGCTTACTAGAGATAACCGGAGGGCTAGTTGGCCCCCAGGGACCCTCAGGAGGCAAGGGGACTTCATCTCCCAACCAAGAGCGTGCCAGGAGGCACTTTTGCAGAGTGGTGGAGAAAGGGGGCGTGGCCTCTGTCCACCTCTCAGCAATCCCAGTGTGTGGGGCTTACTAGAGGTAACAGGTAGGCTAGTTGGCCCCTAAGGACCCCCACAAGCGAAGGGGACTTCATCCCCCAAACAACAGCGTGCCAGGAGGCACGTTTGCAGAGTGGTGGGCAAAGGGGGCATGGCCTGCTATGAGAACTTAGCAATTCGTTGTGTGTGGGACTTACTGGAGATAATAGGAGGGTAGTTGGCCCCCAAAGATGTCCTTGGGGGCCGACTACCCCTCCTGTTACCTCAGTAAGTCCCATACAGTGGGATTGCTAAGAGGTCTTCAGAGGCCATGCCCCCCTTTCTCCACCACTCTGAAAACGCGCCTCCTGGCACACTACAGGTTGGGGGATGAAGTCCACTTTACTCCTGAGGGACTTTGGGGGCCAAGAAGCCCTCCTGGTACCTCCTGTAAGTCCTACTCAGCGGAATTTCTGAGCGCTGGTCGGAGGCCCAGCCCCCTTTCTGCACCACTCTGCAAACGCAACTACTACGTTATAGTTAGTAATTAGCATTTAAAAAACCTTAGAAATTCACTGAAAAAACCATAGGTTTCAGGGACTTTATAGTTAGAAATTAGCATTTAAAAAACTATAGAAATTCACTGAAAAAAACACAGGTTTCAGGGGCGTTGTAGTTAGTTGGACATTTCACTCGTACAAAACCAGAGAAATTCGGCCGTTATAGTTAGTTGAGCTAACTATAAATCGTGCCCCCGCAATGCACTGCTGATGACATCACATATTACATCACTCATGACATGGTCAGTGACATCACTGATGACATCACTGATGACATCTCAGATGACATCATCCACGTGATAATCTGATGCACCTCCTCACAGCGCTTTGATACACCCACTCTAAAATACAGACTGCCATTCTCGAAACCATAGACACACCATTACCAGTTACTACATACCCACTCACTGATTCCTAGGTCTACACACACATCCACTCCCTCATCCAAACAGTCACTCATACATGCAGTCACTCATCAATACAGCCACTATCATATGCACTCATACACTCATACAGACACTCACACACCGCCACTCTCCCATAGTTACTCACACAGCTAGTCAGTCATACAAAGAATCAATCACATTCCCATTTACTCACCTACACAGTTATACACACACACCACCTGACTTATTTATACAGATACTAACACATACTAACTCTCTTATACAATCACTGACACAAGCACACACTCATCCATACAGCCACTCTCACAATCACTCACTCTCACATATAATCATTTATATACTCCAACACCCACACATATACTGCCTTTCACATATGTAGTTACTCACACATGTACCACTGAGACATCCATTCACTCACCAACACAGCCATACACACTCTCACCCACCCATATAGCCCCTCACAGACGTACTCTTGAACCCATATACCCAGTGAATCACCCACTCACATATCCATGCAAGGAGTCACACACACCCTACCCACCCACACAGACACTTAGGCACCCATTCAGGTACTCAGACAACCAATCAAAAACCCATATAGACACTCATGTAGCTACTCACCAACCCAAGCAGCCACTTACACACCAACTGACAGACTGGTACAGACATTCATACAGATTAGTCACCCATGTATCAGTAAGACACGTTTAAACACTCACTTATTCAGTCAGTCATGCACCTATTAAATCATCCATTCAGACACTCATACACCAACTCATTCTTCAATACACCTTGGCATATATATATATAAAACATATTTAAACTTTTTAGAAACACTCAGTCACTGGATGATGTCATCAGTGATGTCATTTGAGATGTCATCCGTGATATCATCAGTGATGTACTAACCATGTCATTAGTGATGTAATATGTGATGTCATCAGCAGTGCATTGCGGGGGCTCGAGTTATAGTTAGCTCAAATAACTATAACAGCCGAATTTCTCTGGTTTTGTACGAGTGAAATGTCCAACTAACTATAACGTCCCTGAAATCTGTGTTTTTTTCAGTGAATATATATATATATATATATATCAACTCCTACTCCAATTTCTTCGATCAAGAAACGGACACCGACACAGGGGCTGGATCAAACGATAAGTGTCTGGTTTATTGTATTTCAGCTGTAATGCGTTTCGGCACTTCCTGCCTTGCTCACACAACAAAACGTCATCGTAACTCCACCATTTAAAATGCAGGGTAAAAGATCACATGGTTCATAGTGTCCAAGGACATGGAAAACAGACTCGGCAATGCCGCTAATGCCCGGCATTGTTGCTATTAAGTTCATTACACAAGATATAAATAAAGTAAAATCGATAATTGCGGATTTGCCCAAGGCCATTATCTCTCTTTCCAACAGACGTAGAGGCAATTAAAATTCATTGTCAATCGCCTATTGCTGTTTTTGATGCAGAGACTCGTAAATATGACATTGCTCACTATGCTCATCATTTTATAACAAAAGGGGTGCGAGTACACATTAATGCCTTGACACGTATTCTTTACACACAGACAACGATGGGAGATCCTACACCATAATTGGTTAGACTAAAATATCTACACAATAATGCATCTTATTGTTAAAACGGGACTGCTATTCCCTCTCCCTCATTTCTCCCACTCTATTTTCTGTGCATATAAGTCTGCACAGAAAATTGGGCTTTCACATTGCAATTTTCATGAAGTGTCAAAATAACTACAGTGAATTCACAATGGATAAAAATAACAATAAAATATTTCAGATGTGAAGTAAGTTGTAAAAGCTTCATTCCCCTGACTGGGAGCAATTTTTGGGTGAATTTGAGGTGTGTATGTTCCAGGAAACATGGGCAAGGGAAGATATTGTGAGGGTGGGTTTTGCAACTTATAATGTGATGGCCTCCTCAGGGGGAAGAGGTAGGCCCTCTGGGGGATTGTCTACTTGGGTTGCTACCAATTTGAATTGCACTGTTGAACAGCTGGACACTTTGTCCGATGATATTCAGTGCACGGTACTCACGTTTTCCCCAAACAATAGAGTTGCTTTTATCAACATCTACTCTCGCCCGGTAAGCATTACCCAGGAATCCCCCACCATAGATGTATTAAACTCATTTATAGATGCAGCCCCCTGAATTTAAAATTGGTTATAGGGGGAGATTTTAACTGTCAATTTGAGCCTCTTGCTGCTTCCACTGATATTTCTTTTAGTAGACGAGGATAGCTTGTGGTTAATTCCTGACCCTCAGATCCCCCCTGTTAAGGCTTGGACTCCGCTGGTACTCCAGATTAATGCGGTTCTCCTAGCACACTCTTTGAGAGCATGCAATGGTCGTACCAAGTCGGACCAGCCAAGGAAGTTAACTTTTAATAGAATAGGACAAACTTCCCTTTTGGACTATATTCTAGTGGAGACAAGGCTATGGCAGTGGGTTGTTGACTTTGCTGTCATACCGAGACATGATAGTGACCATCATGCCTTGATGCTAGAGTTGGAGCTCCCAGGTCTTTATAATCCCGTGGCCTCTGATTCTTCTCCAGCTAATAACTTAAAACTCTCTAACAATAGAAGGAGAATTAGATGGGGCACAAAGAAGCACTCTCCGGACAAGGTAGCGGCATTATATTTGTCAATTATTTCGCCACTTTCAACCCTGGAGGAAACTGTTAGAGCTCCTGTTTCTCCTGAATCCATTGGTAGAATTGAGGCATTGTATGCTGAACTTACTAATAGCCTGACTAATACCTTTAACCCTCTGGTTCATTCCAAGTCTAACAAGGGTGTCAAACTAACTTGGTTTGATGATACCTGCCATAAGGCAAAGGGAGATCTTATAAAAGCCATTAAAAGCCAGGACCGACCCTTAATTAAACAACTGAGGGCCCACTACCGAGCTAGTGTTAAGACAGCAAAAAGAATTGGGAACAGGATAGATGGGTTGCCATTAGAGCAGCATTATCCAATAGGGACATGAAGTTGTTCTGGTCCTTAGTGAGCGCAAGTAACTGTGAGGGGAAGCCAGCCCTAGAGCCTAATATTGCTGCAGTTGTTTGGAAATCTCATTTTCAGGGCTTATACTCTATTGGGGCAGCCCTGGAGTTGAATGTTGAACCACCAGATGCAGCTATAGGGATACGTTATGAAGTGGGTTGTGAGATTACATTACAAGAAGTTTTAAATGCAATTGGAAAGCTCCCCCTTGGGAAAGCCCCGGGACTAGATAAGATTCCTGGGGACGAGCCAAACATTTGGGGACCTTACTTGTGTGTAATTTTTAATGCCATTTTGAGGGGCATGAAGGTGCCGGATTCTTGGCTTGGGGCTGAAATTTTTCCTGTCTATAAGAAGGGTTCTCCCCTCTTGCCGATTAATTATAGACCAATCAGCCTGATAGACGTTACCCAGAAATTATTTGCCAGAATACTCCTTGAACGCCTCCATGTTTGGATGGAGGACGGTGGAATACTGAGCACGTATCAGGCCGGTTTTTGGAAAAATATGTCGACCATTGATCAAATCCTTAGACTCCAGTTGTTATATTGGAAGACGGTGTCAGTGGAGGGTGGCAGTCTCTATCTGATATTCGTTGATTTGAAATCGGCTTTTGATCTGGTCCCCCGTGCCAAACTTTGGGAGGTCCTCGAACAACTAGGAATCCCCCTTACCTATTGTCTTTGATCATCCGCCTCCACACAGGTAACTTTGCCCAAGTTAGGCATGGGAAGCATGGGGAATTGACCCCTCGTTTCCCAGTTGATAGAGGTGTAAGACAGGGCTGTGTGTTGGCCCCAACCCTGTTTTGCCTCTTTGTTAATGCACTGGTAGCCCAACTTAATGAGGTAGTGGATAACGATGCCCCTAAGTTGGTGCATGGTAAGGTCCCAACAATGATGTTTGCTGATGACACTTTGTTGTTATCGAAGTCCCCTATGGGCATACAGCGGATATTAGACAGCTTTGCATCATTCTGCAAAAACAGGGGGCTGGAGATCAACACAGCTAAAACTAAATTTATGGTATTTAATCCAGCAAAAACATTGCGCCCAAACCCCTCTTTAAATGGCACCCTACTAGAGAGGGTGTCAGTTTTTGATTATCTTGGCGTTACGCTGTCCGAATCATTTGAATGGGGACCCCAATTAGCCAAGGCAGGTCTCAGGCTTGCCCAGACGGTCGGGGGACCTATAAAAACCCATAGGAACTCCTCTCATGTACCGCCTAGTCCTGTGGTTGAGATTTACCAAGTACAAGTTAGGAGTGCCATAATGTATGGGGCAGAACTTTGGGGTCATCGTCCCACTGCTGGTTTGTCAAGGATAGAGAACAGATTTATGAGACAGTTGTTGGGCTTACCGTTGAGTTCACCCCTGATACCACTACATCTAGATTTGGGCATTAGACCTATTGCAGACGAGGTCGGGTTGAGGCCACTAACTTTTTGGCGTAGATTGTGGGTGACCCCGGAGCTAGCAGATTACCAGTCAGAGCTGAAGGGGATAATGGGTCTCCAGGGGGTAGCTAACCTACCATGGTTTTCATATATAAAAAACGTATCACTTAGGATTGGTATCCCCGATTTGTGGAGCAATCCCGAGGTGGCGTGTTTGACAATCTCACGTTTAGGATTGGTAAGAGCTTACCGATCTGCTAAGCTTGCTGACATCCAGGGGAACCCCAATCTTGGTCACTTAACGGTTGATTTTTTGAATTTTAAAACTGACTATTTTATAGAGCCATTTTTAGATGTCATTCAACCCAACTTGGCAAGGAAGCTGTATATTCAGTTTAGAACAGGAACCTTGCCACTGCATGCTTTTACTAATAAATGGCACAAAATGCCTCTTCTTGGATGCCCCGCTAGTACTTGTTTAGATGAGACGGTTATCCATGTTTTTTTTTTTTTGCCCAGGCTATACTAAGGCTAGACAGCGTTGGCTCGTACCGCTCTGTAGAAATCTAGGGTGTAATCAATGTTTAGAGGCATTCAGAATTTTACGAACTGACACACACCCACCTATTGTGTTTGCAGTGTCCCGTTTTTTAATTCAATGTGGCAGAGTCGAAGGGGATTTTTAAGCTTATCATTGTAGGTAGTAATCTCCTCCACTGAGCATTGATTCGTATTTTATCATTATCTTTTTTTTTTTTTTAAAGTTCTTTTTAATGTTTTTAGCTGTTCTTATTGTTTTAAATTAATAATAATCTATCATTGTATTATTCCTTTTCCATTGGTGGTATAGACAGTTAATTGATATAATTCTAAAAAAATGTTTAAAATTGTCTTTTTCACTATTTGTATTGTTTACTTTTTATGGTCTGTAATGACCGAAATAAAGTTTTTGGAATTGGTAAAAACTTCTATCAAATCAGCTACTTCCTGGGATTTTAACTCGCATTACTTTGATACAGTTTGATTCTTCTGTACTTAATGTGCAAATGCTTTATAGTACCTCTAAAGTTCCAAAGTGCAAGTGCTTATAGAACTCATTCCCAATTTGCGTATCTGTATCAAAAAATTATCTATGAAAGTACAAGTATCATAAAAGTTCATCATAAGATACTCTTAAATTCATTTCTGAATAAAGTGCAAGTGCCTTAGTGCAATTCTAAAGTTCTAAAGTGCAAGTGCTTTATAGAACTCATTCACAATTGGTATGTTTGTACTCTGAATGTATCACTGAAAGTGCAAATACTGCAATTGATCATCACAATGAACAATAAAGTGCAAGTGCTTTCATAAAACCCTACCATCTCTATTTAAAATCAGGAAGCAGCCCTTTCAAGCATATCTTAACGCTTCAAATGTGTAAATTGATTTATCGAGAGCCCTTATCAAGATAGTTGTCAAAAAAGTACTCTTTCATAATTTATATAAAAAGTAGAAAACTCATACATCTCCTTAAAAATAAAAAATCATTATTCAAACAGTTCCTCTTAGTCCTCTACAACATTTGTTATGCACCTCTGTCTTCTATATTCTTCTCACTGTTCACACCCTGCAAAATATTTAAAAACGCTGATTCTGGATACCCTCACTAACCCAAATGGACATGTAAACTTCTTCTGCTTTCAGTCCAAACGGAATCTTAGTATTAAACAACAGTATGTATCTGGACTCCAGCTGACGCAATCTCACCTCACGGTTTCCTCCCCTCCTTAATTTGGGCACCTGATCTACTGCATAGTAAGACAGTTAACTCACATTCCCCTTGTGGACTTCATTGATGTGTCGTGCAACTCGGTAATTCTTGTTGTTGTTCTTGACTGCCCTTGAGTGCTGTAATATCCGAATGTGAACTATATGAATGGTGCTGCCCACATAAATTTTGGGGCAAGTACACTTTAGAATATAAACAACAAATTTACTTCTACAATTCAAAGAAGTCCGGATCTTCCAGGGAGTTTTCATGAGGGGTGATGTGACCTGCTTCTCATTACATGCAATCTTACAAGCTTTACACTTAAAGCATTTGTGGAAACCGGGACTTGCTTTTAGCCAGCCTTCCAAGGTACCAACTTCTGGGCTGCTGTTAACCAAATCATTCCTCATTGATTTTGCTTTTTTGAACGTGATCAATGGTCTGCGTGACAGCATCTCACTCAAAACTGGGTCCCTTTTAACCAGATGCCAGTGCTTACACAAACTGTCTCTCACCCTAGAATGGTAAGCACTGTATCCAGTAATCATCCTTGTTTGTTCACCTGTGACTTTTTTCTTAATGATTTTTGCCTCATTAGATCGAAGTAAAGCTTCCCTTTCGATCTTGTTCACCTTGTATAATGCTTGATCTAAAACAACTGGGCTGTAGCCCCTTTGAATAAACCTCTTTGTCAGGCATTCCTGGGCCTCTGTCAGAGCTTGTGCCTCACTACAATTGCATTTCATCCTCAGATGCTCAGCGTTGGGTATACTCATCTTAAGCCTCTGAGGGTGGAAACTCCTGGCATGCAGGATGGAGTTTCCGGCTGTCGGTTTCCTAAATGTACGAGTGTGCACTGTCTTTGACATACACTTCTAGGTCCAAGAAGGAAACTTTTGACCTGCTAATAGTGTCTGTGAATCTAAGGTTCAGGGAGTTAACATTTATTTCCTGAACAAAATGTTGGGCTGATTCCAGAGTACCATCCCAAACTACAAACAAGTCATCGATTAATCTCATCCATGTTACTATGTTTTCCTTCCCTTCCCTAGCATGCTCGACTTTGAGCACCTGCTCCTCCCACCAACCCATATGCAAATTAGCATAGCTGGGGGCGAAGCAGGTGTTCATTGCCATCCCTTGTAGCTGCTTGAATGTGTCACCTCCAAACATGAAATAGTTGTTGTTAAGACAAAGTCTGCACATTTCCATCAACATCCCAGAATATTGATAAAATGAAATGGGTCATGTGTTGAGGAAGTGGCGTATTGCACGCAGTCCATCTTCATGAGCTATACTTGTGTAGAGGCTCATTACGTCTAATGTAATTAAAAGATATGAGTCCCTCCACACCACATTAGTGATCTTATTAAAAAAGTCTCTCGTATCCTGGATATATGCAGGAAGCTCTTTAACGTACTCCTGCAAAAAATGATCCAGGTATCTGGAGGTGGGCTCAAAGAGACTGCCAATGGCAGAAATAATAGGCCTACCAGGTGGGATTTCTTTATTTTTGTGGACCTTTGGGATAAGGTAGAGGATTGGTGTGACAGGATCTTCTTGTCAGGACCCCACAAGTCTTACCTGGTTACTTGCGGAGTAATCTCGCACGGACGACTTGAACAACCTCCACCGTCCCCCACCTTTCCCTAGTAATGTATGTATACTGACCAGGACAAGGATGGGACCGGGGGAAGGAGTCCTAAAGTGCGGAGTGGAGCTTCTAACATGAAGACCTGGTTGGTTGCTCCCACCGATGCTGAGGGAACCATCCTGGGACTCATCGTCTGGATATGGAATAAACCATATAGATTAGTGAATCTGCCCTTCCCTTCCCCGGGGTACTACATATATACCACACACACCAACACTAAAGGCTCTGCTAGGGGCATAAAGTCACCTGGAGAATGTATCGATCAGGCAGAGACGTGAAGTCTTCAGGGATAGGGAAACAGGACAACAGGAGGGTATCTTGTGGGCGCTACTGCACTTGCTTTAAGTGTAGATAGTAACACCAGCACTCCTATGTGGATGTTCGAATCAGGGTTGCGACAGCGCGCTCCTGTGCCTGTAACAGGAGTACAACTCACACTAGCGCTCCTGCGCGAGTGTGGGCTAAAGGATAGGTGGCTACGCGCTCCTGCGCGTGCCGTGAATGGCCAAAGGAAACAAGGCGCTCCTGCATGAAAGGAAAGAAGTACCCCAGGCGGCTACGCGCTCCCTCGTGTGCTTCAATTTGCCAAAGGAAACAAAGCGCTCCTGCGCGAAAGGAAAGAAGTGCCACAGGCGGCTACACGCTCCTGCGTGTGCCACAAATGGCCAAGGGACAACAAGGGACTCCTGCGCGAAGGTAAGGAAGTGCCACCAGCGGCTACGCGCTCCTGCGCGTGCCACGAATGGCAAAAGGAAACAAGGGCGCTCCTGCGCGAAAGGAAAGAAGTGCCACAGGCGGCTACATGCTCCTGCATGTGCCACAAATGGCCAAGGGACAACAAGGAGCTCCTGTGCGAAGGTAAGGAAGTGCCACCAGCAGCTACGCGCTCCTGCGCGTGCCGCGAATGACCGGAGTAACCCAACACACCTGCGTGAGTGTGGGCTGGAATCGTGACAGCGCTCTCCTGCGCGTGTCACCGGGGCTCGAACACACCCGCGCACCTGCACGAGTATGCGTGAACAAGGATGTCTGTTCACCGACGAACGGAAGATGTCTCCAGGTTGTGGAAGGCAGCAGCTGGCTTCCGGGCGAAGTCCTGTACTTGAAGCACCGTCGGGTTGAGCGCCGCGGGCTTTATGTAGCCTCATCCGGTAGTGCTCTGTCAGCTGTCCTGCTAGTGCTTCCGGTACAGGAAAGCTGCACCACTAACCGGTCCAGCATTCCCTGCGAAATGCCCGCAAGAAGCGGACACACAGCCAACCTTTAACACTTGGGCAGTCCTGGACCTGCCAGAGCGGGAACCATGACACTTCTACCCTCAGAAATAAATATTCTGTCTGAGATATCATGCCTAGGTCCCGCCATCTTGCCAAATCTTTCAAATATTTATTCTTCACCTCTGTGAGGTTACTTTGCGGTACTCTCAAATAGCATCTGTTATCCCTTAACTGTGCTTTAGCTTCTTCATTATAAAGATCAAGTGGCCAAAGGACCACATTGCCCCCTTTGTCCGACTGTCGCACTACAATATCTTTTCTATTCTTGATTTTGTCAACAAGAGTGGAGTACTTTTTATCATAATGGCTACCACTATTGATGAATGCTTTACTCGATGCCACCGATAATTCTTTTAAATCTTTTTATTTTTTTTATTTTGTTTTTTATTAACTTTTTCAGTATACATTATAGTCACAGTTCGCATTTATAAATTTAGGCACAATATAAGCATGCACTGTTACATTTCTATTGTTCCATTGTAACGCATCAGCATGTGTAATTAGTTGCTATACATTCTGTCCATGTAGCTTTTCACAGGCAGTATTTCCATTCAGGGAAGTACATAATATGGTGGGTTCCTCTGGTACCACTTTTTCACTGCGGGCACAATTTTATAATATGCACATTTTATCTATTACCTGTTGATCTGGGAATGCCAGGTTGAAACAACAATTCGTGGTGAATGCATTTAGAGCGATGATAGTCTTCACCTGGTGTGTGTGCAGTTGTCCTGCAGTATGGCCTCAGCACTACGAGGTGTCGCCGTCTCAGGTTCAGTGTCTAGAGTGTCCTGTGAGTGGGCAATGTAATTCTTTTAAATCTTTAATGACCAACTCTGAAAAGACATCAATAGCGTCCTTTGGGGGTGTTGGGGGTAAAGGTTGATTTCGGTTTAAATACAGTTTAGGTGCTTTCATAGATATCTAAACCAAACATGCCAGGAGTGTCACTCAAAGTCCCAGGCATAGGTAGTCCCTCACATTCTTTCTCCAATTGATATAGGTCATGTAGTACCTCCAAATCTCCAACTTCTAGATTCTGGACTTCCTCTGTCTCTGTATGTTTATTTTCAATTTGATCTTTCCTATTAAAGAAGAATTTTTAAGCTTTAACTTCCTGACAAATTTGAAGAAGTCAATGCGGGTTTGGGTGTAATTAAAATTGGTCCTTGTACAGAATGATAGGCCCAGCGATAGCATTTGTGTTTCTTCCTCAGTTAAGTACAAGTCTGTCAGGTTGACTATCGTTGCTGGATCATCCATTATCTCCGTTGGTAAGGTTCCTTCACCCTTGCTCCTGATCACAGCTCCATTCCCGCCCCGTCGGTTCTTACGCCTCCTTGACACTCCTTTCTTTTCCGTTGCGGGTTCGGTCTTATGTTTTGAGTCCTGTCCAAGCGTATAAAACGCAATTCATCAATCACAGATGGGGGCTCTTGTTGATTTCCACTGCGGTTGTCACTCCTATTTCCATTTATATATAGGCTTTTGTCAGTTTAGAGCTCAGCATGGACAACACTGTGCTACTTCTATGCTTAAAGACTTTGCTGTAGAAATGGCAAAAGACTTTGTCCCTTTCTATCTCGACATGGATGGCACTGTGCTAATCCTATGCTTAAAGACTTTTATAGAAAAGCAGACATCTGAGGTGAGCAGATCTAGAGTGTCGCTGGTGTTGAGGGTGCTCTGTGCAGGAGCTGCTTTTCACCTAAACTTGAGAACTATCCAGAGTTCTCTGTTCCTTTTTTGCATAATGTATGCGTCACTTTATGCCTGAAAGGGTATTGTTATGCTATATATATATATATATATATATATATATATATATATATATTCCAAATAACCATTCCCAAAGGAAGAAGCAGGCACTCATGGGGGCTCCCACAAATTGCTTTTAATGTGTCAAACAGCAGACGCGTCTCGGTTTTCAACCTTTATCAATGCTGAACACGAATGTAATGAATCACTTTCCACCGTGTTTAAAAATGTTCAAAAGGCCTTCCCATTGGACAATTTTCAAGGGCACTGAAGAGAGGACTGTGCTTTTGTTGCGGTAAATACCATATTATGTCGCCGCCATGTTACCATGTAATTTTGATATGTTCGCTAAATAGCAGTACTTGCATTTCTTATAATAATCCTACTTGTATGTATGTCCAACATTTTTGATCCATAGTGAATTAATGATTTCGAAGAAATGATACAGTTCCTTGGATTTCCAATATACGGACATGGCACTTAGTCCTCCCTTGTTCACAAAACCTTGTATAGGCTGCCCCTGATTTGTTCGGGAGCTAGATATTCTCAGTCATTTCACTTAGCCAGTTTTTGATGATGATGATGATGATGATGATATTTAATTCTTCACACAAAAAAATCTATTTCAAATAAAAATAATGTATAAATGCAAACATTTAAAGTATTTTTAAAATAAATTGTAAAAATAGCTAATATTTATTAATAAATTATTTAAAAAAATTAATAATTTTTTTAACATAACACATAAACATTAAAAAACCCAAACTTTTTTTCAAATAAACAATTTTTTCACATAATTTTAAAATAATTTCTCATACAAGTACAACATTAAATATAAAATTTAAAATTAAAATGATGCACCATGCAAATCCTTGGTACAAATTCAAGTACAAGCTGCACTCGAGTGGCTGGACCTTTGTCTCAAATTGAGGCTTGAAACACACAAAAGGTGATGGGAAGAATGCTTGTAATTTGTCTAACCACTGGCAATCACTTGGGGTAGCATACCAACCCATATTTCTTTTGCTCACCCTGCTACCTCAATTTGGACCTAGCCATATGCAAATCAGTGTTGACCCTGCTCCTCATTGGAAGAGTCAGCCCAAACTGGCAGGCCAGGTCCTCCCTTGAACCGGAACACAGGCAACCCAAGACCTGTTTTGTTCTAGTTACGAGCTCATCAGCCAGGTATCACTTGGTTCCAGTGATTCAGTGAGCATGAGACCCATATCTGAGTATATCCATGCCACTAAGGGCAATGCTTGCAATTTGCCTAAATACTGACAGTTGCTCGGGGTAGCACAGAATGCCACCTCAGTTTGGACCCAGCCATATGCAAATCAGTCTTTACTCTGCTTGTCATGGGAACAGTTGAGCCTAAACTGCCAAGACCTCCCTGAACTGGAACCTGCTAGATCCAAGGCTCGTACCTCTGAAACACGTTTACAAGATACTAGATATAACAGAAGGATTAATCTGGCACATAATTGTTTTCTGGACAAGGAACTGTTCTCTGGGTAGGCGTGAAAAAATTATAGAACAACAAAACGCGCCAAAAGATGGAATATTTGGGCTGAGGAGGAACTGAAACTCTATTCCTCTCAACAACTTGGAAACCAGAGGATGCTCCCCGATTGTCTTTTTACAATCGAAATGTGATGCAGGCAAACCAGGACTGGTTTTGCCCTAGTTATAGGCTCATCAGCTGGTTACAGCTTGGTTCCAGTGACACAGTGAGCATGGGACCCACGTCTGGGCATACCCATGCTACTTAGGGTGGTACCTGAAACACACGCAAGGTGATGGGAGGAATGCTTGTAATTTGTCCAACCACAGCAATTGTTCGGGATAGCATCCCAACCCAACGTTCGTTTGCTCACCATGCCAACTCAGTTTGGATCCAGCCATTTGCAAATCAGTCTTGACCCTGCTCCTCATGGGAACAGTCCAGCCTGAACTGCCAGACAAGATCCTCCCTGAACCAAAACAGAAGAAACCCAGGTTTCGCCCTAGCTGCTTGTGTTTCTCCCTGGTAGCTTGTGTTCCATTTTCTGGACGACATTTTTAAAAATGGTGGATGTGTTGCAGTGATGATGTAATATTTCAGGAACCATGAGACCTATATACTTCATTTTGGCGTCAAAACAGAGGTTTTGGGGGTCAAGTAGTCTTAACAAGTCATAAAATACCTCCTTAGAGCAACCCTTTTTGGAAAATGGCGGCTCTATAATGATGTGTTTTAGCCATTATTTTGGTAATTTCGTTTAAAATGGTTTTAGTTTCAGGTTTTCCATTGTATCAAATTCGTAAACATGAGCAAAGCAGGTGGTAGCAGAGGATTTTTATCTTGTGACAGAGTGTTGCTAACTACAAACTCTGAAGACTACTTCAACAAAGAAAATGTGTCATACACCAAACTAATCCGAAAGAAAAGCTAACATTAACTGTGGCTGGACAGAAGAGAGTTTGAGATGCTGCAGAACTACGGCAAGACAAGTTCACAAAAGATTGAAACTGATGGGTGCTACAAGTTGTATACAATGGAAAAAAGCCTGGAAAACACTTGTCAAAAAATAGCAGAAAAAAGTGAATCACAACAAGAATCCGAGTCTTCTGAGAAAGCAACAACAACCAAACCCAATGCCCATCCACTTAGAAGATCAATGGCTATCCCTCATTCACCTCCAACAACTAATCAGAAAGCAGAGGATCTTCAATGTGTTATCTGTGGTTTATCTCTAGAACAAGGGCCAAAGGGATTGATGAAAGCACAAAGTACAGAGTATTTGAGTCTCAAAGGGCAAACATGTTTTTATCTGCAGCTAGTTTCTTCCAAGATGAAGTTTTCAGCCCAGTAGCTGATCTAAACAGCAGGATGAATGTATTTGCAGTGGATTTGTATGCCCACCCGAACTGCATGCATTCGAAAATATGAATGTCCAATGAGCTCCCAGCAGCAATGCAACCGCCAGCCTTCAGTTAAGTTTGCACTCTTTGAAAAAGCAAATGAAGTTTTAAAGCCACTCTTGAGTGCTGGCTACAGGTTCACACTCAGTGAGATCAGAGACGTGATGGTCAACATTGATGGAACTGTATTGATCCATAATAATGAAATTAAGATTTTTCTGATGAGAATGTACAATGACAGAATTCGTTTTTGTGAGTCTAACAAAAAGAATGAGCCACTTATAGTGTTCTCAGCTGATTTAATTCCTGAAGTTCTTGCTGCCAAAATAAGATCACAGGATGCAGTAAATTCAGCAGGAACCATTTTAAGAAACGTCCTGAAAGATTTCGATTTTGCACTTAATGACAAATTTTGTGATGCCCCAGAGCTCTGCAAATCATGGGAGTCAACAAGAATGGCTGATGTTGTCCTAAACATTTTTGACATCATTGTTTAATATCAGCGATGCAAAACTGTTACAAACTAAAGTTCTTGAGTTCGAAACAGAAGCCGACAAGATTGATGATGACTTTGAAGATATAACCAAAAAATAGAAGACAGTCCCATAAACCGACAGGCTTATGCTGTGCAAATGTACTGTCTTTTCAAAATCATGTTTTATGAATTACATCACGGCAAAAAGAACACTCCACTACACATGATGACAGCCCGCCCAATCTATGACAAGTGCAAATGTAGAGAGCTAATCACTTCAATGAATACGATTGGTGTATCAACAAGTTAAAATGACATAGTACGGAGCAGGAACGTGTTAGCAGCTCATATTTTAAAATCTTGTGAACCCAACAGCACACCACTTTGTGTATCCGACAGCACAGCAATTCCAAGTCACTTTAGCAGGAAAGGATTTACAATTGCTGCTCTTGATAATTTTGATTTTGAAGACAGTTCTTCTTTGTCTGGAACATCCAGCACACATGATACTGCCATGGTGTTTTTCAAGACTGTACCAACAAAGTAGCTGCTGGAAAACAAGCTGTGTCAGGTGTAGGCATAAACAAACGAAGCTGCAAACTTACAAACCAACCAACTGCCTTGCCAACGTGTTGAAAATCACTACAAGCCATCAACACGTCCCACTCTACCAGAAAGTTTCAAAGTGGCTGAGTACATGGATCTTCTTTTGCCTGATGCTGCGGTCTGCAAAGCTGATTTAACTGAATTTATCATATTGCTTATTCGGTGCTGACTGAAGAAAAGACAGTTCCTCCATGGGCTAGAATTCATGCTCTGATCTCCCAGAATACCGTCCCACTGAAAAAGGTTGAGTTTTTACCATCTACAGTCAGAAACTACGCAATAGTATACACAGCTCTAAATAATTTCCAAAATGTGCATGCTCAGCTTGAAGACCAGCCTATTTTGCCAATATTTTGCGATTAAGGTGTTTTCCGTAGTGCAGCTGACATTTTATGAGCAATCCAGTAGAATTTGATGACCTTTAACCAATAATGGGCATTTTCCACATGACAAAAGTTGTGTTGCGGAGTGCAGGAAGTTTTCTCAGTGGATGTGGCATAGACAATGCACTTATTGAGGCTGAAATCTTTGGAAGCAAAACTGTCCAGTCAGTATTGAGCGGAACTCATGTTAGTTCCTTAAAAGGTATGCGCATCATATCCGAGGCTATAGAAGCATTGGGTAGGAATGCTTTCTGGAACAAGAATGACAAATTAGATTTTGCATATCCTATCTCTGAAGTGAATAAGGCACAGGGTGCACTTCATTCAAAAGACATAATGCAAACCCAGGCAATGTTAAATACATTCAATTCAAAATCAGAAAACCTGAAAACCAAGTTCGTAGAGTTTGTCAAAGAATGTGAAGAAAAATCAGAACTTTGCAAGTACTTTGGAAATGTTTTACACATGATAGCTATAGTGAAAAACTTGGTACATGCTGATCGGGAAGATGATTGGGAGCTGCACGTGAAGACTGTGGAGTCACTGATTACCGTGTTTTGCGAATTTGATTGCATAAACTACCTGAGATATGGGTCCTGATATTTGGAAAGAGTGAAGAAGCTAGAGGTCAAAAAACCATACCTCTATATAAAATTCATCCAAAGAAATTTTTGGGTGAAAGACAGAGAGGGAAGTTTCAATGCTCCAGATATGAACCTAGAACAGACGATCGAGAGATCACAGAAAAGCTCCAAGGGAATTGATGGTCAGACAAGTAAAAGTGAATATGTTGCTCAATGGCAGTTAGTTTACCATAAAGTCCTTTCTATTTGCAATGTTTTCAGAGAGATGATAAATTCAAAATTAATGGACCATCGTGAAACTGTTCTTCACCACGAACTTGTGGGAAAGAGAGGGGAACGTTTTAATAAACATGTTGACAGCCTTCTTCATTTCATGCAGCAGCAATGAAACCCCTTTGAAATGACTGAGCATGTGCAACTATATAACTTTGTGACCAAACAATATGTGGATAACAATATAAAGACACCTCTACTAGATGTCCTGGAACATGGATCCAAACTATACTGAGGCAGGGTCCATTTTTATCATATAAGACCCCCCCAGGCCTGTTCGGCCCACACCTGAAGTATGAACCCCTTACATAGGCCCTGCCAGCCTAATTTGTAGCCCGTGTTAACTTGACCTGAGGGTCTGGTTTTACCATATAACAAATGCCCTGGGCCATCCTAGTCACTCAGTCAGTATGAACCCCTAGGTAGGCCCTGCGGTCTTTCTGCAGGCCTTTTGTTAAATTGACCAGAGTTCTGCCATTTTTCTGAACAGCAGGCTCTAAGCCTGTCTGACTAAAAATCTCAGCCAGCTTCTCTCTGCGAGGCTCTTCTGCTCCTGACTGGATAGCCCCCACCCTACCCGTGTGTCTCAAAGTTCACTGTCCCTTCCTCTGTCCTGTCGACAAATAGCACACCACATCCTGGGTCTGAACATGAGAATAGAGAACTTCCCACCACAAAGACGTCAGGCCGGGGTGATGAATGTGGCAACCAGGACATTGCTATATATTTTATTCCTTACATTACATATTTTCTGCTTGCCCTATGCAATTTACGACGAGCGCTTGGTCTGAGAACATAACCTTTCACCTAGTCTATGTTCCGCATTTAACTGAAGAAGCACGACACGTCTGATAAATGTGCGAACTGTGGCTATAAGTGACGTAGGTAGGGCTGACGTTAGAATAAGCACTTCTGCTTCAGTTCCCAGCACTAAAAGGTATAAAAGACGAGTCCACGGAGTTCTCGTCGGACTACCCCACCCATCTGTTGGTAGGATGGCAGGCGGGTTTGGGTTTTCCCCAAGAGCTCTTGTTTTTTGTTTTATTAAGATACAATTTAATTTGCCAATATAATTGCTGTATATGCTATTTTGTCTCTATATTGGTGTTTTCTTATTGAGAATTTAATGCTTATATTACATTTGCAAGGCTGCTTTCTTTTAGGTTTAAACGTGAGTATTCTCTGCATTTTAGATCAACTGTGTTTTGCATTCTGAGAACATTTTCCTTGATTTAAATGATGTTTTTCATAGTGCATTTATAAATGTGTCTTTGAGGTTTTCTGAAGTGTCTCTCTTCAAACGATTTCAATGCCTTCTGAGTCCTATTGAGAATTATGTAATAATGCCTTCTGTTTGGTAAGACTCTCTATGAATGCGAGGTCACTATATTTTGTATTCTGTATTTTAAATGCCTTTTTCTTGAAGTTGCACCTTCTAAATAAATCTGTTAAACCTTTTGGCTTGGTTTCCATGGCTCACACATCTGTTTCCTTCATTTTAGTAAGAGCGTTCCTGCGCACCCTGCCTCAAGTTAAGCTGCCCTTTTGTCCCTAAACCACTCCCTCGAACAGCTGGCAAGGGTGCCCCTAGCCCCCCCTAGCCCCTAAAATGCTCCCTCCAACATCTTGGCGCCGTGACTCGGATCAGCAGTGCCAGCTGACAGGAGACCACTGGGACCCCGGACGCAGACCACCCTTCGTGCCTCTTTCCTACCTGAACCACAGAGAACAGCACTCGGGTAAGTTATTTTTGCTGCCTGATGTGCTGTCTTTCTGGGAGCAGCGGGTAAGGGCGACCGTGGGACATCTGTGTTCCTTGTTTCAAGTTGTCCTGTCTAACTGGCCTCGCTTATTAAAAGAACATTCCCAAGCTAGAGGAAACGTGTCCGTGGTGAACTCTAAGCCAAAGGGTGACGTTAGGAAGTTGTTTGAATTATATGTTTTTCTTTTTATAAAAAGACATACGTTGTTACTGTGCCTCTCTGAGCGCCAGAGAGGAGTCTCCGTCTAGGATTGACGAGGTAGGGAGGATTGCGTCTGGCATCTTCCAGTGATTCTTTTGTTTTATCATTGTTATGAGTGGGGTTTTTGTTTTTCGTGCCTCTCTGAGAGCCTCTGTCTAAGGGTTGACAGGGCAGGGAAGATTGCGTCTGGCAACTTTCAGTGTTCAGTTGTATGGTTTTATAAGTAAATATATGGAATTCCTCTGTCCAGTTGCAAGAATTAGCAGGGACGGGAGGATTGCTCTCAGTCAATAGTCCTGAGAAAGAAGACGAATACCGTAGCTGTCTAGCTAACAGATTTACTGATTTCCTCTTGTGTGAAAAGGAAGAAGTTGGTTTCCCCGGGATGTATTAGGTATTGTATTTTCGCTGGTTATAAGCATTTTTCTGTGTTTTCCTTTTCTTGTGAAGCAGTAAGGTATAAAGCGCTTTTATCGCCTTCAAATGGTCAGAAATACGCAATTGTTGTTTAAGAGTTCCAAGCATTAAAGCATATGCATTGTTTTCTTTTTAAAGCACATGTACAAAATGTTAGTTAAATGCTATGCATCTTTAGGACTGTGTTATTTGCTAGTGTTTTCCTATGTATATATATATAGGGTTTTGTTCTTTTTGCATTGACTAAGTGTTGCAGCAAACATTTTGTGATCTTTGTATTGGAGGCCACTGCCTGGTGCAGTGGCTGATCCATTAGTGAGACTATAATATTTAGGTGCATATTGATTGTCCTGTTAAATTCCTTTTTCTTAGATATGCATATATTGTTTGTATGAGCACATTTGTCAATTTTAAGTTGACTGGCCTTACACCAACTCAGTCATTAAAGGGTAAAGGCCCGCTAGGTAGGGTGTTGCTGTGGTCTGTAAAACACCTGACAATAGCTTTACAGACTCCCGCTAGTTATTGATGCTGTGGTCTGTAGTAATACACCAGCCCCCCCACCACCAGCTCTACAGACCCCGCTAGGAAGAAGTAAGTGCACATTTTGGGAAATTCTAGGAGTCACCTTCACTCCAACAACTGAAGTAAGAAGTATCTGCATTACCACTTGTAGAATTACGTTCCCCAGGATCAGCCAATACCCCCTGACCCATGTGGCGCAGCACCACATTTAATTAGCACAAGTCACTTTCAGATAACTGACAATGTAATGCACAACAACATACACCGAATTGTTGAAATACTTCTTCACATTTATATTTTGAAGTCTGTACTTTGCGACGGGAGGTTGCGTCTGGCGTCACCCACTTTGTGCCGCAAATACGTGTGTATGGGACTGCGTCTGGCAGCTCACATTTGTTTTGAATTTTGAGGACCTATTTGGTGTAAATTGTATTGTTTGAACGTTTATTTCTGCAAGGAATGGGAGGCATCTTATCGCATTGAGATTAACAGTGTCAGCCACCGCCTTTCAAACCTCTTTCTCTTCATTGTAAAAAAGTGTCCTTTGTTCTCCGCCTTTCTTAGTTGCATGCAGTGTACTCTAATAGCTATACTCTATTTCCTTCTCTCGGTCTGCATTTTGCGTCTCTCCCTCTCTTATCTGGCTTATGGGCCTTTCTCATCTCTTTCTCTCACAGTGTTACCACAGGTTTTCACTACTGTTTAGCGAGATCTTATATATGTAGGAGTACTTCTCTCTTGTGCACTGCAGTGAGAGGTGATTAGCAGGAACATCTGGGTACGTGCCAAGCACACCCACTTTTAACTGAGACAGGTTCAATTAGAGACCACTCAACTGGTGCGCGGTGCATCCAGTGAATACTGTGTCTAGCTTCCAAGTAACTGCCTTCACGACTCTTAGTTATATCTTTTTTAGCACGTTTTAAATAGGCTCCCCTATGTTAACTCCTTATACCCTGAATGAAGTACATTCAGTTCCTTGACAGTCACACCTCACGCTTCACATCTTCCCTTTCTGGCGTGCTTGGACTATTAGTAATGAAGGCTCCCACTTGAATATTCAGTCAAGTGGTAGAAAGATGGGGAGGAAGGCTTTCGCATGCATTTCTCGCCGCAACACACAGCAACCTTTTTACGTTTTCTGGTTGCTGTTACGCCCTAGACTTGGCCCAGCGTCAAATGGTAGACAAGCCACACAAAAGAAAAAGTGACATAATAAGGTGAGGTCAAGGGCTGCCTTCTCTTACCGCCCGGAGCCCAATGATAGAAGATGTACTACCAGGTAAAATGGAGCTATTCCCTTTGAAAGTTTTGGATCATAAGCTTAACATAGTACATACAATGTTCTGTGGCCCACAATGTTAAAAGACTAAAAATGCCATCAATATAAGTAATATAGTCCTGGCAGAGGGAAAATACTTTCAGTTTCAAATGCACATGAATATCTCTCTATTTAGATGACCAATTATAATTCATAAAAGAATTTCTCATTATAGACCTGATGAATATCTTTACGCATCCATATTTCAAAGCACAGACTGCAAAGGCCGACCAGGTCAGCTAGATTCACACTGAAGATTACACCAAATATTGCAGTACTGAGCAACTAAGTACAGAATAATTTACTCCTACCTGCGTCCAATTTAACGATAGAGCAAGCAGTAAAAAGTGCTACCCCTCCAGGCACAAGCAGTAGCCCGAATGCAAGCTCCAATCCAGGAAGTACAGCTACAAAGCACGGAGTTAGGTAATAGAAAAGATTTTGAAAGTATGTATCGTGGTAAAGGAAGTTAGTGACACTAGACTTAGAGTAACGTAAATGTCAGAGCAGATGGTGAACATTAGACAGAAGATTGGAAGTAGCAAGTTAAGACTGATCTCTTCCGATTTCTTGTGCACAAAGAGGGGAGATAAAATGATGGAGTGGAATGCATGGTTTGACTTCATGGTCACACGTCAAATGCTGCGGGGTCTGATCAGCCCTTCATCATTCTGAGGTGGATGGAATGAGTACCATTGAGTTGGGGATCAATGAAGATCTGCTGTTTAGCGTCAAAATACCATCCTGAGTGAACGTACGCTTTACAAGTAAGCCATGTTATTTTAAAATAAGCTATATATATTTTGCATATTACAATTAAAGACAGCGCATGTTTTTAGATATTAAGTGGTGCTGAAGGGTTAATAGATTTTTTCTTGGGCTGCCTTCAGAAGTGGCATTCCTGGCCGACCACAGATTCTGGGCGTTGAGCCAGGCAGGAAAGGGACTTCCGGTGGTTGGAAACGGACATAAGATTTAGATGAAAGATATGTATGTGTGAGAATAGTTGGACTGTGGAAGTGAACAAGAGAGATAAGGTGCGTAGAATCACACAATTTGGTAACGGGGTAGCCGAGATTAAAAAAAAAAAAAAAAAAAACGTGTAAAGAGTGTTTCAGGTTTCACGTTGTGCAGTTTAGTGACGGAATATGTATGTGTCTATGTGAGAGGAGGTAAGGGATAAGTTTTTGGATATGCACAGCTGTGTGCAGCCTTCAAAATATGAAACAACCAGAGATTCGTAGGACTAGATTACCACAGGTAGCCACCACACCAATTTCAATGGTAAAGGACGGTATGCATGGAGTAAGCAATGCTCAGTATTACAATGTTGTCAGAATAATAGGTGTGGATTTAAAGAGGCTTTTTAAAAGTACAGTTGCAGCCTTTAGAGGTGGTTGCATATATTTGTCAGTTCCAATACCATGAGTTTTTGTGTCCATCATGATATTAAAGCAGCAACAACTTTCAGCAAAGACTGCTTAAAAATAAAATAGGCAAAATAAGCGCCACAATTGAGGGAAATAAATAAATAAATAATTTAAAGAAAGCGAAAGTAGTTTATTGCCCATGGATCACTCTGTTTTCACTCAAAAATATTACAATGTTCTGACAGCCACCTAATGCCCCATATCCTCCTCACTGAACAATTAATATATGTATAAGTCACATCAACTAGACCTAACAGTGACATTCAAATTATGAAAGAAGACATATATTTGCATAGGTTAACACGCACTACGAAGTTTCTGTCTTCTCAAGCATTCAGGTGGAAGAAGAAGGGCCCCATCATCCCTGAGCTCCGACCTATCAGTCCTGGAACACAGATTTTATTGTGTTTCCATTGTCTGTCCAAAGAGGAAGACCACGGTGATCAGTCGCAACAGGAACACCGCCATCTTCACAAGCAGATGTATATATAGAATGGCACTAGGTATATTGCATTCTTGAAGGGTTTTGACTATTTGAATGGCGCAAGGAGACGTGCTGTTTTAATATGTGTATCTAAAAGAAATAATGTGTATGTATATTGATGTTTTTCATTCCTAGGTTCTTCAGAGTTGGAGAGAATATTGTTGTAACAAATTAAATTGTAAGGTGGAATGTGCTAAAATGCATTCTAATGCAGTGCATTCGCCAGGGACTACAAAGGATAGGAGTAATAGGAAAAGTAGTAATGTTGTGTTTATATTATGTTTATGTATTGATCATTAGTAATGAGTAGATGCCAATACAGAAGGATAGTGTGCATTGAATAACAGTGCTTCATATTGTAATGTCTCAAGGATACAATGTGTACAGATTGAAATATGTCTTTTAATATATAGGTGCAATCTTTCAGGGTGTTTGAAAACAGGTTTCAAGGTATAAAGGATTGGCGCAAAGAGAAGTGGAATTTAATTAAATATCTACTTGTCCATGGGCCTGGATGCTTCTTAAAATTACTTGTTCTATAACAAAATACACTTGTCCCTTTTGTGCCATGTAATGCAGCAACAAATTATGGCAGCAATATTCATTATATAAGAGCTCTGAAATAGCCTCTCTGATTATGCTAGGGCTCCTTCCATAGTAGGCTTTGAATGTTAACAATTCCCTTATGTGGCCACATTTCCACAGGTCTACATACTGGGGCTGAGGGTATTTTCGCTTGAGCAAATGTACACCTGCATATTTGCTCATGCTTAAATGCAGTTCACAAATATTTTCTAGGAGTACTATTTCTTGGCCTACTTCTGTAGTCTTGTGAATTCACAAAAGTTGTATATCTGCACATAATCCAAGGACATGGGTGCACTTTATTTAATAATTGGGCCCCTAATTAGGTCTGGCGTTAACAATGACCTTGTATGTTTAATAAAATGTTGTCTCTCTCTCTCTCTCTCGTCTAGCTTCACTGTGAGTGACTTCATTCTGTTCTTTCACAAGGAGCATATCGACACACAGTTGCTTTATTCAGTGCCAAGAACTACTGTGCAATGTGTGATTTTTTGAGATCAAAACAATTTTTGCTTTTTGCCAATGCTTGGTTATTTTTATGTTGCAAAGAAATGGTACCTACCAAATTCCAGTAGCTTAGCGAACTGTTTTTGCATTTTCTTTTTATTTTGAAAGCAAAGAATTATCAGTCTTGCTTTCAAGCTTTTGCAAATATTTGCATCTAATGGGAGAGCATTCTGAGAGCAGTATACATAGCCTCACATTGCTAAATATTGAAAAAGTGTGTACACATTTTTATATTCCAACCACTGTCAGTAGTGCAGTCTGAGCTTACAACCTTTACTTAGAGCGCTCACCCTAATAATAAAGCCTTTGCATTAATGGACAATAAATACAAGTTTGAACAGCATTAGCACATGGATACAAATATTACCTTTATTGCAGACTATGCCTTTCCCTGAGCCATGATGTGGTACTGCGGACTGGCAGCCAAAGGGTTTGTGCTGTAGGGGGTTGGGCCTACTTGTCCCAAGGATGAAATACGCGAGAAAACTTGTTACCATTGACCTCAAACAATATGTCCTGGGCGTGGGGCTATAGGAATTCCACATCCCTGGGCACAGTTTGACAACTATGAGTGTTTTGATTCCTAAAGGTGTTACTGTGACAGATTTTCATCTGTGTTTGCTGTTGGGACAAGCTATAGTACAATGTTTTACTTCTTCTTTTGCTTCTGGAGATAATGAATTTCGTTTTAAAGTCTTGTACAGGGACGCCAATATAATTTTTAGTTTCTCTCCTCCATTTGGAGTTCCCTTCTTACCTCAGCTGGCCAACAAATGCAGCGTGCACCATTAATAGCTCAACTATTGCTAGACATGTTGCTACCAAAGTTTCAATTGTAGAATGTGTTGCACACACCTCCTCCAAGGACTTTGTATCAATTGGTAAAGAATTTATTGATGCAGATGCACAAAAAGGAATAGCATTAACTGGTTGTGAGTACACAATGGTTCAGATTGCTTCTACTACACATGATATCATGATATAAAGATAAAGGATGATGATGATGTACTATGACCCTAAGTATATTATTGAAAGGGCTGGGTGGAAGAAAAGGAAGAAGGGAACAGGAGAGAAAGTATGAACAAAAAAAAAAAGAAAAGGAATACGGTTAGGCCCAAATGGAGAAAAAAAAAATGTTTACCAACGATAATGCTTGGTCCCATGGCCCGTCTTTTTCATGGTTCATCACTTGTAGGACGTGATGGGAAGATCAGACTGTTTTCCTCGTGCTGTATTTCCACTGCCCCAGGCCACTTCATTTCCCCACATTAAATGGACTTCATCAGCTTCCCCCCTACTCAGGGGCCGATTCCGATCTCGGTCGGAGGCGCACCCAATACTTTTCGGTCGGGAAAAAAGCCATGCGAAAGCCAGTTTCCCGACCGATCCGTACAGCACACCGAACGAGCAAGTACGATGCGCACAACAGCAAAAATCCCGGCCGAGCCGTACTCACCCAAACCAGGTCCTGTTCTCCGACCGAGGCGAATCCGGAAACGCCGAATCGAGTCGCACGGAAGGGAAAATGCAGCCCCGTCCGGCCGGACAAGTACGATGCGCTTTCCGTACGCGCCGAACCCGTCGCTACGCACGGCACGTCAAAGCATCCGGGAGAGGCGCACATAAGCTCCGAATCGCGCCACAACACGATCCACGGCTACGAGACGAACACAGCACAGACGAGGGACGACGCGAAGCGACGAGGACGAAGCGAAGCGGCGAGGAGCGAAGCCAAGCGACGAGGACGACGCGAAGCAACGAGAAGGACGAACGACACGAACCAACCATGAATCCCTTCGTCCCGATCATACCAATATTCTACATCTACTACCGGAACAGGCACGGACGCGTACGGCGCAGAAGGTAAGTCAGACACCAACCACAAAACACATACAACACGTACACGACACATCACACACATACACTGGGAATCTGAATATACTTACACCAGCAGCACCATAGGGGCGGGATGCCCATCACCAATGCCACATATGCACACAGGGGCCTGAATGCGCGCCACCACCCCAACCCAGGGGGGCTGGATGCCCACCACTACTACCACCCTCACCCAGGGGGGCAGGATGCCTACCACTACTACCACCCTCACCCAGGGGGCAGGATGCCTACCACTACTACCACCCTTAGCCAGGGGGCTGGATGCCTACCACTACTCCACCCTCAACCAGGGGGCAGGATGCCTACCACTACTACCACCCTTAGCCAGGGGGGCAGGATGCCTACCACTACTACCACCCTTAGCCAGGGGGCAGGATGCCTACCACTACTACCACCCTTAGCCAGGGGGCAGGATGCCCACCACTACTACCACCCTCACCCAGGGGGCAGGATGCCCACCACTACTACCACCCTCACCCAGGGGGGCAGGATGCCCACCACTACTACCACCCTTAGCCAGGGGGCAGGATGCCCACCACTACTACCACCCTTAGCCAGGGGGCAGGAAGCCTACCACTACTACCACCCTTAGCCAGGGGGCTGGATGCCTACCACTACTACCACCCTTAGCCAGGGGGCAGGATGCCTACCACTACTACCACCCTCACCCAGGGGGGCAGGATGCCCACCACTACTACCACCCTTAGCCAGGGGGCAGGAAGCCTACCACTACTACCACCCTTAGCCAGGGGGCTGGATGCCTACCACTACTACCACCCTTAGCCAGGGGGCAGGATGCCTACCACTACTACCACCCTCACCCAGGGGGGCAGGATGCCCACCACTACTACCACCCTTAGCCAGGGGGCAGGATGCCTACCACTACTACCACCCTCACCCAGGGGGGCAGGATGCCCACCACTACTACCACCCTTAGCCAGGGGGCAGGAAGCCTACCACTACTACCACCCTTAGCCAGGGGGCTGGATGCCTACCACTACTACCACCCTTAGCCAGGGGGCAGGATGCCTACCACTACTACCACCCTCACCCAGGGGAGGCAGGATGCCCACAACTACTACCACCCTTAGCCAGGGGGCAGGATGCCTACCACTACTACCACCCTCACCCAGGGGGCAGGATGCCCACCACTACTACCACCCTTAGCCAGGGGGCAGGATGCCTACCACTACTACCACCCTTAGCCAGGGGGCAGGATGCCCACCACTACTACCACCCACACCCAGGGGGGCAGGATGCCCACCACTACTACCACCCTCACCCAGGGGGGCAGGATGCCCACCACTACTACCACCCTCACCCAGGGGGGCAGGATGCCCACCACTACTACCACCCTTAGCCAGGGGGGCAGGATGCCCACCACTGCTACCACCCTCACCCAGGGGGGCAGGATGCCCACCACTACTACCACCCTTAGCCAGGGGGCAGGATGCCCACCACTACTACCACCCTTAGCCAGGGGGCAGGATGCCTACCACTACTCACCCTCACCCAGGGGGCAGGATGCCCACCACTACTACCACCCTTAGCCAGGGGGCAGGATGCCTACCACTACTACCACCCTCACCCAGGGGGGCAGGATGCCCACCACTACTACCACCCTTAGCCAGGGGGGCAGGAAGCCTACCACTACTACCACCCTTAGCCAGGGGGCTGGATGCCTACCACTACTACCACCCTTAGCCAGGGGGCAGGATGCCTACCACTACTACCACCCTCACCCAGGGGGGCAGGATGCCCACCACTACTACCACCCTTAGCCAGGGGGCAGGATGCCTACCACTACTACCACCCTCACCCAGGGGGCAGGATGCCCACCACTACTACCACCCTTAGCCAGGGGGCAGGATGCCTACCACTACTACCACCCTTAGCCAGGGGGCAGGATGCCCACCACTACTACCACCCACACCCAGGGGGGCAGGATGCCCACCACTACTACCACCCTCACCCAGGGGGGCAGGATGCCCACCACTACTACCACCCTCACCCAGGGGGGCAGGATGCCCACCACTACTACCACCCTTAGCCAGGGGGCAGGATGCCCACCACTACTACCACCCTTAGCCAGGGGGCAGGATGCCTACCACTACTACCACCCTTAGCCAGGGGGCAGGATGCCTACCACTACTACCACCCTTAGCCAGGGGGCAGGATGCCCACCACTACTACCACCCTCACCCAGGGGGGCAGGATGCCCACCACTACTACCACCCTCACCCAGGGGGGCAGAATGCCCACCACTACTACCACCCTTAGCCAGGGGGCAGGATGCCCACCACTACTACCACCCTTAGCCAGGGGGCAGGAAGCCTACCACTACTACCACCCTTAGCCAGGGGGCTGGATGCCTACCACTACTACCACCCTTAGCCAGGGGGCAGGATGCCTACCACTACTACCACCCTCACCCAGGGGGGCAGGATGCCCACCACTACTACCACCCTTAGCCAGGGGGCAGGAAGCCTACCACTACTACCACCCTTAGCCAGGGGGCTGGATGCCTACCACTACTACCACCCTTAGCCAGGGGGCAGGATGCCTACCACTACTACCACCCTCACCCAGGGGGGCAGGATGCCCACCACTACTACCACCCTTAGCCAGGGGGCAGGAAGCCTACCACTACTACCACCCTTAGCCAGGGGGCTGGATGCCTACCACTACTACCACCCCCACTCATAGGATGGACAATGCATGACACAACAAGCACACCACAACCTAGGGAATGCAAGATTAAGACATCCCCCACCACCATGACAAGCGTGTGAGCAGGCTGTGTCAAATGCCTACAACACCGAACATGACATTGAACATACAATGTGACCCCTAGCACATGTGCCACACATATATGTGTGTGGCACCCACAATGCAAGCAGCCCATGACCATTGTCGCAATGGGGCCTAAACCCCCATCATCACAGTGACCAAAAGGCAAGTGTGGGGTCCATAGCTGAAGCACATTTTGACCATTGTGGCAATGGGGTCTAAACCTCCATCATCACAGTGACCAAAAGGCAAGTGTGGGGTCCATAGCTGAAGCACATTTTGACCATTGGGCAATGGGGTCTAAACCCCCATCATCACAGTGACCAAAAGGCAAGTGTGGGGTCCATAGCTGAAGCACATTTTGACCATTGTGGCAATGGGGTCTAAACCCCCATCATCACAGTGACCAAAAGGTAAGTGTGGGGTCCATAGCTGAAGCACATTTTGACCATTGTGGCAATGGGGTCTACACCCTCATCATCACAGTGACCAAAAGGTAATTGTTGACAAAGAAAGAGCTGCAACTGCTAAACTGCATGGATCATTCCTGGTCACAGAACCAAAAACTCATCTGTGGCAAAGTAGTGTATGTGTCCCATTGCAACATAAATTGGGGGAGCCAAATACTGCAGTGCAAATGAAACATTCCTTTGGCCATGTGCAGACAAACAACACCCATGGGGGCTGAGACCGTCAACATTCATCAATGACACAATGACAGAAGTGACCATCAGAATGCAGAACCACATATTTGCACCAATGGGCACACAAATGCAGATACCCTGTGGAGACAGCAGATGTGAGGTGAACAGATACCATACCATGGCAGCAATGGGACACACAAACCATGATCACTGTGCTGACCGATGACCTAGGAGTCCCAGGGACAGCAGGGGAAACACACCAAACAACATACAGCCAATGGCACACCCAAGATATGCCAATGCAGTGGTGCAGATGCACAAACACAAACAGGCAGACCAACACTGTCATCATACACAGCAGGTGAGGGGTGGGGGTGCCAGTGTCCCCAGGCAACAACACAACACATGAGGAGAGCTGAATACCAATCATACAGATGTGCATACACTGCCACACTAAGGTAACTCATGGATCCAAATCCCCTATGTGGGCAAGCAGGCATTGACAGGTGAGAGGGAGCACAAAACACACATGTCACACAGGCACGTAGGAACAACAACTGACACAGCAAGTCACAGACACACCACAGCACCACCCCCAGGGCCCCCACAATGTGGAGAC